>SJXQ01012266.1:733338-752877 GCA_006408695.1 Aepyceros melampus
CACACTGGTGGCTTCACGCTGGTGGCTTCACACTGGTACACTTCACACTGGTGCACTTCACACTGGTGGCTCCACACTGGTGGTGTCACACTGGTGCACTCCACAGTGGTGTATGGCAGAAGCCAACACAACATCGTAAACAATTATCAGATGATGGGTAGCAGTCTGCCTCTCTGGCCAATGACCCCATGCATTGTGCTGGTGCTGCCTTGACAAAGCATCACAGACGAGGAGGCTGCAGCCTCAGGTACTTGTTTTCTCGTAGCTCTGTTCAGTTCAGTTCAGTTCAGTCGCTCAATCGTGTCTGATTCTTTGTGACCCCATGAGTCACAGCACGCCAGGCCTCCCTGTCCATCACCAACTCCCAGAGTTCACTCAGACTCACGTCCATCGAGTCCGTGATGCGAGGAACCGGAAGTCTGAGATGCAGGTTGGGCTCTTCTGGGGGGTGTGAGCAGAGGCCCTGTTCCTGGTCTCGGTCCTGTGTACAGGCAGTCTGCTTCCTGCTGTCACCCGGCCTTCTCTCTGCATGGTTCTTTGTCCACATTCCTCTTCCTACAAGGACACCAGTCATACTGGATTAGGGGCCCCTCGAATGACCTCATTTTGATGTAATCGCCTCTGCAAAGACCTGCCCCCATCTCCAAACACAGCTGCATTCTCAGATGTGGGGCAGGGGACGGTTAGGGCATCACTCTGTGAATCTGGGGAAGGCACACACTGAAGCCACAGCGCACTGGTTGCTCGCTGCCTGTCTGTGTCCTCGAAAGGGCGCCACTGCTCAGCAAGTTTGCTTCTCTCCATTTGGAAGTTGTATGTGAAAGTGAAAGTGTTAGTCAGTCAGTCATGTCCCACTCTTTGTGACCCCATGGACTGTAGTCCGCCAGGCTCCTCTGTCCATGGATTTCTCCAGGCAAGAATACTGGAGTGGGCAAGAATACAGTCATGTCCAACTCTTTGTGACCCCATGAACTGCAGCTCACCAGGCTTCCCTGTCCTTCACCATCTCCCAGAGTCTGCTCAAACTCATGTCCATTGAGTCAGTGATGCCATCCAACCATCTCATCCTCTGTTGTCCGCTTCTCCTCCTGCCTTCAATCTTTCCCAGCAACAGGGTCTTTTCCAAGTGGGCTGCCATTTACACTCCAGGGGATCTTCCAGACCCAGGGATCTAACTCAGGTCTCCTGCATTGCAGGCAGATTCCTTACCATATGAACCACCGGGGAAGGACCCCAGAAGTTGTATATACATCCCCACAAATATATATATATATATATATATATATATATATATATATATACATGTGTGATTTTGAAAAGATATACAAATATTCTATACACTTCCTTCTTTTCCCTCAAACTCTATGTTGGAGATTTTTTTTCAACTAACCACATGCAGACCTATGTTACTCCTTTCAAAGGTTTAGCCTACTTTTTGACTCCACCCTTAAGAGTAGAACTGTGAAAAGGTCTTGATCTAGCCCAAACCCTCTTTTTTTCTGTTGGAAAAGGAACATAGCAGCGTCAATCCTTTGAATGCAAGTCATCAGAGATCACTCTAGCTACCTAAGCGGAAGGGACTGTCTAGAAGCTGTCGGACATGCACTGACTCAGTCTTCTCAGGAGCTGGACACCTTGGAGAGGACTTTGCAACAGCTGAGGAAGCGCTAAAGGATCAGGAAGCAGAACCTGCTATTATGACCCTTGTGGAAGGTACCGTTTGATCAGGGGCTGCCAAGGAAATGAAGTCAGGTCTGCTCTCTTCAATACAACAAGACCACCACACACGGCGACCACACACTGAAATGAGGCTCGTCTGAAAAGAGCTGTGTTCTCACTGTGCCAAGAGCTTCCCGGGTGGCACCAGTGTAAAGAATCCACCTGCCAATGCAGGAGACCAAGACATAGGTTCAATTCCTGGGTCAGGAAGATCCCCTGGAGCAGGAAATGGCAACCTGCTCCAGTATTCTTGCCTGGGAAATCCCATGGACAGAGGAGCCTGGGGGGCTACAGTCCAGGGGGTCACAGAAAGTCGATCATGACTGAGGGGATGAGCACACACTCTGCAAGTGTACCATACACGCCAGAACTCAAAGGGCTGGTGCCAGAATAATCTTTATAAAAATTACATGTTGAAATGACGATATTTGGGACACAGTGAGTCAATAAAATATATAATTAAGATGAATTACATCACCATATGTAAAACAGCCAATGGGAATTTGCTGTGTGGCTTAAGGAAGTCAAGCAACAGGGGCTCTGTTTCAACCTAGAGGGCGGGATGGGGCGGGAGATGAGAGGGGGGGTTCAAGAGGGAGGGGATGCGTGTACACCTATGGCTGAGTCATGGTGAGGTCTGACAGAAAGCAGCAAAATTCTGTAAAGCCATTATCCTGCTATTAAAAAATAAATAAATTTTTAACAAGTGATTTCCTTGGCCTGTTTTTTTTAGTTACTATGGAAATTTTTAACTTGTATGGGTGGTTTGTATTTGTGACTTGGATTGTATTCCATTGGCCCATGGGCAGTAAATATTTCATCTCTGCTGGTCCAACTAGCCAAGCGGAGGTCACGCACTTGGTGTCCTGGAAGCACCAAGGTGGACCTGGCTTCCAGGTTTACTCTCCCAGTAGGACTGCACACTCCCGGGAAAAGGAAGGCCTGCAGGGAAATCGTGGAGGGTCAGAAAAGGGGAACTGATGCTGGGGGACAGACACACTAAACTCCCCACAGAAGCGGTTCGTGCCGGCGCAGACTAAGCAGCTAAAATGTCCCTGCTGGACGCCAAAGGGGCTGAGGACACACCCGGCCCAGCGTGACGTCTCTCCTCCCACTGTGACCTCCTGCACCCGGTCCCCGCCTCCATCCTGCCCCCGGGGACACGGCTTCAGCTATAAACAGCTCCATCTTGCTGCTTTCCTGAGTGACACGTGTGGCGCTCTTGATCTCAGTTACTTTGTGGAGGAGTGTGCTAACTGCTATCATGACTCATTTTTTTTGTTATCAACTCAGCTCTTCTCGAGCTCGTCACAGTCCATCCTGAGACTTCTTATCTACGCTCCTGTCGTTAGTGATCTCATCCAGGCTCATAGCTTTAAATACCACATATCATACGATATTTAGATGTAAATGCCATATATATCAATAACTTCCAAATTTCCATGTGAGTCCAGCACTCTCTCTCAAATTTAGACTCTGCCAAATGCCCAGCTGCCTACGTGGCACCTCCACTCAAATGACTAAAGACATCTCAAACTCAACATGTCCAAAGTGGAAACGAAACCACTCCCTCCAGCAGGCTTCCTCGTCTCAGGAGATGGGAGCTTCGTCTTTCCATTGCTCGGGCCAAAGCCTTGCAGCCCTCCGGACTTCTTTCTTTCACAGTCCACACATAATCTGCAAGAACCCTGTGGCTCTGTGTTCAAACATACCTAAAGTCTGCCAACCTCTCACTGTCTCCAGTGTCCACCTTAACCCAAGTGCCCTCATTTCCCCAGGATTGATGCGAGAGCTCCCTAGTTGGTCTTTCTGCTTCAGCCTTTATCTACTAACAATGTATTTTAAGCTTCCAGAGGATACTCTCTCTCTTTTTTTTTTTTCCAAGTGTTTGTTATTCAGTCACTCAGTCATGTCCAACTCTTTGTGACCCCATGAACTGCAGCTCACCAGGCTTCCCTGTCCTTCACCATCTCCCAGAGTTTGCTCAAACTCATGTCCATTGAGTCAGTGATGCCATCCAACCATCTCATCCTCTGTTGTCCGCTTCTCCTCCTGCCTTCAATCTTTCCCAGCAACAGGGTCTTTTCCAAGGGTCAGTTCTTTGCATCAGGTGGTCAAAGTATTAGAGCTTCAGCTTCAGCATCATTCCTTTCATGAATACTCAGGATTGATTTCCTTTTGGATTAATTTGTTTGATCTCCTTGCAGTCCAAGGGACTCTCAAGAGTCTTCTCCAACAGCACAGTTCAAAAGCATCAATTCTTTGGTGCTCAGCCTTCTTTATGGTCCAACTCACATCTGCACATGACCACTGGAAAAACCATAGCTTTGACTAGACAGACCTTTGTTGGCAAAGTAATGTCTCTGCTTTTTAATACGCTGTCTAGGTTGGTCATAGCTTTTCTTCTAAGGAGCAAGTGTCTTTTAATTTCATGGCTGCAGTTACCATCTGCAGTGATTTTGGAGCCCAAGAAAATAAAGTCTGACACTGTTCCATCGTTTCCCCACGTATTTGCCATGAAGTGATGGGACTGGATGCCATGATCTTCATTTTTTGAATGTTGAGCTTTAAGCCAACTATTTCACTGTCCTCTTTCAGGCTCTTTAGTTCCTCTTCACTTTCTGCCATCAGGGTGGTGTCATCTGCATGACTGAGGTTATTGATATTTCTCCTGGCAATCTTGATTCCAGCTTGTGCTCCAGGTTGGCATTTTGCATGGTGTGGTTTGCATAGAAGTTAAATAAGCAAGGTGACAACATACAGCCCCTATGTGCTCCTTCCCCAGTTCTGAGTTCCAAGCTTTATTAAGACGCAGTTGGCAGGTAACGGTGCATTAGTTTCAGGCACACACATACTGACTTGATAGACGCACACACTGGAAAACGGTCGGCACAAGTTTAGTTATCGCCCATTATCTCCCATGGTCACCAAAGCCATGGCAATGGCCTTCTGTGTCCTCAGCAGCCCAGGACCACCTCCCTACCCACTTGCTCTCTGCTCCCCTCTCCTTCTCTTCTGCTTGGTCTCACCTCTACAACCACTCTGCCCTCCTTGCGTGCGTGCATGCTAAATCACTTCAGTCGTGTCCAACTCTTTGCAACTCCATGGACTGTCGTCTGCTAGGCTCCTCTGTCCATGGGATTCTCAAGGCAAGAGCACTGGAGTGGGTTGTCATGCCCTCCTCTAGGGGATCTTCCTGACTCAGGGTTTGGACCCTGTCTCTTACGTCTCCTGTACTGGCAGATAGAATCTTTATGACTAGTACCTCACGGGAAGCCCCCTGGCCTCCTTGTTCCCCCTCAACCATGCCAGGCACGTGCCCACGTCCATGGCTTTGCACTGGGGCTTCCTTCTCCCTGGAATTCTCTTTATCCAGGTGTGTCGGTCTATTGTGCCTCCTCTGCAAGTCGTTGCTCTAATGCCTCCTTTTCCAGGAGGACCTCCCTCACTGCCATTCTAGAGAAATAGTCATTGACATGGAGCATTTTCATGAGCACTGAAAGGAAGTGATATGCTGCGTATTTATCAAGAATCTATTGTTTAAAACTGTGAAATGGAAATCCACAAAATACATACTAAATAATAGGGATCATTTCGAGGGGACCTCACTCCTCACCTCAGCTCTCTTCCAGTTACTTTTAACCTGCTTTGCTTTGCTTTTTCCTATTGCACTTTTCACTTTCAAATATATTATTCTACTTAACACACTGATTTGCTTATCTGTTTTATTGTTTTTGCCTGGCTTATCCTACTCCTGTGTAAATTCCATAAGGAAAGATTTCTAAGTCTTCTAAGTGTATAGAGAAATGCCGGGCACATAGCAAGTATTCACTGATTGTTTGTTGGATGAATGAATGAATGAATGAATGACCAAGAATCTGCCTTCAAGGAATTTGCAGTCTAAATATACGTCTTCTTAGAACTGATCCTCTGATGAACACTGTTGTTGGCGTTTAGTCACTAGGTCGTGACTGACTCTTTTGCAACCCCATGGACTGTAGCCCACCAGGCTCCTCTGTCCATGGATTCCCCAGGCAGGAATACTGGAGTGGGTTGCCATTTCCTTCTCCAGGGGATCTTCTCATCTCAAGGATCAAACGTGATCTCCTGCATTGGTAGGTGGATTCTTTACCCCTGAGCCACTAGGGAAGCTTCTTATGAACGTTACCTTTTGCTGATCGTGAATTCCTATTCTTGTCTCAGGTGAAGTGTAACTTACACCATAAGAAAGAAAGTTGTCAAGGTCATTTGAAGGAGAGAATAAGAAATATGTTTATTTTACTAACAGGAGATCTGGCTGTTCTCAACCCTTCTCTTTCCGCAAGTGCCAAGTGAAGCACCTGCTCCTTGTAGAAAGTGGGTAATACCCTAGGGCATTATCCTGACTGCGCGGCTCCATCTCTAACGTGGAGAAAAGGCGTTTTGCATTTTATAATGCTGAATACTCACCCATTTCATGACCTTACCATCTGTTTCCATCTGTGAAATATTTCAAACGACCAAATAACATTAAAATCACCTAAAAGAGTTTCTTATTAGTGATAAACTTTTACAATTCAATTTAAAAAGTTTATAGCCCTGAACGCTGCGAGGACTGCCATTTTCCAAAGTACCAGCCTGCTCTTCATCACTGGATTCTGACAGCAGTCTGACCTTTTCTAACATCTTCACTGAAAGGAGAAGATGTGGAAAACAGATAATAAATGACCATGGCTTTATGGACATTATAATCTGTAACAGTTAAAACAGGCTGTGGTTATTAGACCATGGAAAATGATGCCTTATTACATAATTATCTGTTCCCCCGTAGGCTGGTTTCTCTTACTGACAAAACATCTTTTATGAGTTTTAAAACTTGAAAAGCCAGTAAAACTCTCCAGGAACAAGCTGGATTGCATTCTGCTCAACACACCACCACCATCATCAGAACTGCCAGCCCAGTTCAAAGGCTAGACCCCATGGGGCTGCAGAAGGGCACCGCTGGGTGCTGCAGTTCCTGGAGTACCTCCAGGGGCAAGGCTCCCTCTCAGGGGAGAAACATCTAGGATGCCAAATAGGTTCGTCTCCTACAGAGGGAGAGAAAGGGAAGACAAGCCTCGGGATCTGCCCAAGGCATGCCGTCTGATTCGAAACCAAGAATCATAACTAACGAGGGAAATAGAGGGTCTTTCACCTACTCCTCCCAAGTCATAGCAAATCTCACTGGTATCAACACCAACCCTCACCACTGAGAAGCTGAGGCTCTTCTTATACTTCTGGGAACTAAAGCCAAGGATATAGGAAAAGGTTAACAGGTAGCTCAACTATACACTGCCTCTAAATATTTCATGCTCTAAACAATCTCTCTAATTTTCATACATCTCTTTCTATTCCTTACAGTACCTAAGAAAGGACTCAGGCAAAAGAACTATTTTGGAAAGTTTATTAAAAACCAGAGACATCATTTTCCTGACAAAGGTCCGTCTAGTCAAGGCTATGGTTTTTCCAATAGTCATGTATGGATGTGAGAGCTGGACTATAAACAAAGCTGAGCACTGAAGAATTGATGCTGTTGAATGTGGTGTTGGAGAAGACTCGAGAGTCCCTTGGACTGCAAGGAGATCCAGCCAGTCCATCCTAAAGGAAATTAACCATGAATATGCATTGGAAGGACTGATGCTGAAGCTGAAGCTCCAATACTTTGGCCACCTGATGCGAAGAGCTGACTCACTGGAAAAGACCCTGATGCTGGAAAAGATAGAAGGCGGGAGGAGAAGGGGACAACAGAGGGTGAGATGATTGGATGACATCACTGACTCTGTGGACATGAGTTTGAGCAGACTCCGAGAGATAGTGTAAGACAGGGAGGCCTGGCATGTTGCAGACCATGGGTCACAAAGAGTTGGACATGACTGAGTGACTGAACAACAACAATTTAATTACTGCGCCTCATAATAACTGTTGATACCAGGTAAGGGAAATGCTTCCTTTTTTTAAAATCTGTCTCCAATTGTTTTGAATCTTTTTTTTTTTTCCAAATGAATTCTATGATACATGCTTTAGGGTCACCGAAAAATCCTGTTCCGTGCAATCCCAACTAAAATGCCAATTAATCAATTCATCTAGGGAAGTCAGTACCCATACAACACTGAGTTTTCTCATCCACAAGCACGGCCTCCCACCACTGAATCCAGGTGAATGCAGCTATAAAACAGCTCACTATACCTGACAACTAAATTCAGTTATCACAAATCATAACACATAGTACGGTAAGCCCCCTACACGCAAACCTTCAAGTTGCAGCCGTGTTCACACCTCCAAGGTAAGTTAGCTCACATGTCTGGCGTGCACTGTCTTGGGCCTGCACGCTCAGCAAGTGGCTGAGCTTCTGTGTGTGTTACTCTATAGCCCTGTGTAGACCATGGTAGGACCATATCTTTATTCCAAGCCCAGGATGTCCAGAAGCAAGCATAAACACCGCAGTGATGTAGCTGGTACTACTGTGCTTTCCAAGGCACTGTGCCGTAAGATTAAGAGTGTCTTCCCTATTTTGTGCTGTCTTTCACGCATCATGTGTGACAGGTGTTATAAGCCTGTGAAGCACAGTGCTCCACAGCCCACTGTGTTAGTTGGGCACCTGGGCTAACTTTGTGGGACTTAATGAACAAACTGGAGTTGCGAACACACCCTCATGGAACTCATTCATATGCAGGGACTCACTATATTCAGAAAGATGTGCTGTACAATGCATTAGTAAAGTCAACACGGGGGCCATCAAAGGAAGTTTCCTGCAGGTAGATCTTACTACAGTGATAAAGTTTCCGAATGGGTGAGGGCTCTCAGTTGCAATAACTTAACTCCACCTTAAACAAAAGGTTATTAGACAATACATCTAGACTTCTTCAACAGTGAAGACACGTATAAATAAAAGTACAGTGTTTGTCAACTGCTACTTTAAAATACAAGAAAACTGTGGCTACAGGATGATGATTTTATTGCATTTATTTGAAAATGACTCTACGTTCTACAAAGGGTCAGATTCTGTGTGGTGATGCAAAGTCATTCTTATTATTTTTCTGAGAGGATAACTGTAAATTCATTTGCTAATCTTATTTAACAAATAAGAAAATATACTTTTTTTTAAATCAGCCTGTTTATTTCTTGTAGCACTGAATGTTTTGAATCTGTGGTGAAGAGAAATTTACAGATGGCATCTCCAGAAAAAGGTTATTGGATCAAATAATCTCTGAAATAGATCTCCAATTCCAGAATTTCACTGGAATTGAGACTTAAACCTGCAGTTCAATAAGCAAGGGCACTTTCATGTTGTTTATTTATTAGTCTTGTCATAGAAAAGAGTAAAATATGAAATTTAATATTTGGCTGATCTAAATGTTTTTAATAAAGAAATCTAAAGTCATAATATCACCAAATATAAAAGTGCAAGATAGAGAAATGTCTGGACAAATTTACAGATATACATGTACTTGTTATTTTAAAATCGTTATGTAACATCATAAAAATCAGTAACACAAATACTCTGGCTTGAAAACTAACTTTCCTTGTGCTTTTCTGAATTTCACAAAAACAATGCTGGACATGGTATTACAAATGATGACTACAAATTATAGACAAAAGATGCATAAATATACAGAAAGAGAGGAAAAGGAGAGGGGAGAGAAAAAGAATGGCTGACAAGGTCTGGGGAAAATCTATAGACAAAAGATGCATAAATATACAGAAAGAGAGGAAAACGAGAGAGGGGAGAGAAAAAGAACGACTGGCAAGGTCTGGGGAAAATCTTACTGAAAACTGACTGGAGTAGCGGATCTATATCTTTAAAAACCACTGGCCTTTCCTGGCGGCTCTGTGGTGAAGAATCCTCCTGCCAAAATGGAAGACACGGGCTTGATCCCCGCTCAGGGAGGATTCCACATGCCACGGAGCTGCTAAGCCTGTGCGCCACAATTACCGAAGGCTGTGCTCCAGAGTCCATGTTCCGTGACAAGACAAAACCACTGCCAGGAGAAGCCCTCACACCCCGGCTAGGGAGCAGCCCCACCCCCGACAAGTAGAGGAACACCTGAGCAGAGACGAAGACCCTGCACAGCCAGAGGTGGATAAATACTTTCTAAAACAGATGCTAAAGCCTAATGATCATCGAAGCTATTTATAAAAAATAAATAAAAACGCTGACAGTTTTAGAAACAGAATAAAAGCAGGTCCTGATGGGACCTCTAGTAGAAAAAAGAGCCAAGTGTAAACATCAGTGAACATGGGACGCAAGACCCATTGTTTGTAGAAATACTTCTGGGAGCATCAACGCTTCCCCCAGGACACAGATGGGCCGTGTGCTGTCCCGGACCTGGACATGGCCATATCTTCAGGAACAGTGACTTCTGCTGATTTCTGGGTTGTACATCGTTGCGTTCACATGTTTGGAATACATTAATCCTTTGTCTCCTTCCATCCCCCTCCTAAATTATGCATGATACTGCTGAGAGGCCAGGGTTCTTAAAGAGTTTTTCTCCATCCAGTCTGTACACCCCACACCCTGGAGGAAGTTATCTCATCAGCCCCATCCCAGGAAAGGATTTATGAGGGACTTTTTCACCCCATGAAGCCAATACTGGTATTTGAAATCTGGCATTAATAAATGCTTTATTCCACTCTTTCCAGACCACTCCTTTATACACACACTTGTTTCCTCAATTACATTGCCAGCTCCTTTGAATGTGGCAATTACGGGTTCATTTTTTATCTCCTCCCTCAGCATGGCCCTGTGTAATTGTAAGGGCCCAAGGGGCATTTATTAAATCAATCCCTTCTATGAATGAGCATATTTTGCTGCCGATATTCAATCTACAGTTAGAAATGAGATGTGCCTACATTTTCCAAACTTGTTTCCACTACAAGATCTTCACTCTGGTTACCTGTCTCTCCAGATAATCCAGGGGGTCTTCCCATCACACTTGAGGTCTCTACTCCAAAGTCATCTCCTTAAAGAGGTCTTCCCTCACCCCAACCTCGTAACTAGAGGCTCGCCGCCGCGGCTGGCCCCAGGTCCACTCTAGCCCTTTTAAGCTGCTCTACTTTCCCTCCCTCTGACTCATCACTGCCTGAGCTTCTGTCATTCACTTACTTGCACACTTGTCTCATCGTCCTCCCCCACCTCTGGCAATCTGCTTCCCTGGCGGCTCAGTGGTAAAGAACTCGCCTGCAATGCAGGAGACACAGGTTCAGTCCCTGGATTGGGAAGATCCCCTGGAGAAGGAAATGGTAACCCACTCCAGTATCCTTGCTGAGAAATCCCATGGGCTACAGTCCATGGGGTCGCAAAAGAATCAGAATTAGCGACTAAAGCAACAAACAGAACCACTGCAGGAAAGCTCTGGAAGAGCAGAGGTCTCCTCTGCTCACTCGCCTGGGTCCCGAGACTGAACAGTGGCTGCAGAGGCTGCAAGCTCACATCCCTGCAGGCGGCATGCGGCAGCCCCTCGCAGCAGCTGGTGAGTCTGAGAACAATACCACCTGCTGCACCCTTCTCTGTCAGCCACACACCTGGGGGCTTCACACGCTTTCACGTGTATTTTCAATCTTCACAGCAGCCCCATGACATAAAAATTGTTGGTCACATGTCATAGATGAGGAAAGAGACCAGCAGGACCAGACAGCTCGTTAGAAACAACGTCGGAATTAGGAGCCCAGCCTCACCATGTCTGCCTTCTCCACATGAACAGTCCACTTCTCCAGCAAAGCTCCCTCACTCCCGCAAGAGCAATTCCCCAGGAAAAACACCAAAACAATTCTGAACAAATTCCTGGTGGTCCAGGGTTTAAGAAGACACAGGTTCAGTCTCTGGTCAGGGAACTAAGATCCCAGAGGCCGCAGGGCAGCTAAGACGGACCAGACCCAAATAAATGAATCGCTTTTTCAAAGAATTGCTAAGTTGGACGTCATTAAAATTAAAAACTTGTACTCTGTGAAAGACAATGTCAAGAGAACAAGAAGACAAGTCACAGTCTTAGGGAAAATATTTGCAAAAGACACACCTGATAAAGAACTGTTAATCCAAAATATACAAAGAACTCTTAAAATGCAACAGTAAGGGCGTCCCTCGTGGCTCGGTGGTAAAGAATCCGCCTGCCAACGCAGGACACGTGGGCCGGGTCTCTGGTCTAGGAAGATCCCACACGCAATGGAGCAATCAATTCCGTGTGCCACAGCTCCCGAGCCTGTGTCACAGCTCCCGAGCCTGCGTCACAGCTCCCGAGCCTGCGTCACAGCTCCCGAGCCTGCGTCACAGCTCCCGAGCCTGCGTCACAGCTCCCGAGCCTGCGTCACAGCTCCCGAGCCTGCGTCACAGCTCCTGAGCCTGCGTGCCCTGGAGCCCGCGCTCTGCAACTCGAGGAGCCCCCGCGAGCACCGTTACTGGCAGCGGCCCCGCTAAGAACAGCTAGAGAAAACAGCACAGCCAGCAGTAACTAACTAAATAAATACATAAGCAAGTTTGTTTGTTTGTTTGTTCAAGTAAAACTGAATGAAAAACAAAACAAGGAAGCAAGTGCCCCCCGTAGGGCCCTGCTCTGCGTCCCCCGTTGGCACCGTGTCTGTTGGCAAAGCCTAGCAGCGGTTCCGGCGTTGCCTTCTCGCGGGAATCAGGCGCCTTCAAGCTCCACCTGGTCTCAGTTCATAAGAGGAAGCAGGACGCTTGGATTTGGGCTCCTTCTCCGGAACCAGGAGGTACAGCCCCCGACAGGCGCTCACGCTCGCGGCTGTGGGAACGGCCGCGGCCCGCGGACTCGGCTGCGGCTCGAGGCGCGGGGACCGGGACCGGGGCCGGGGCCGGGACGTGCTTTCCCGCTGCCCGCGGCCCCTCGCGCAGGGGAGCCCCGTGGCGTGCCATCCTCCGCCCGCTTCCTGGCACTTTCTGCCCCGGCCTTGGGCAGCAGCTCTAGAGGCCCTGGGCGCCCGCAGCCCCACTCCAGTCTCCACCGCTAAGTTTCCAGCATCTCTGTCTGGGTGGCCCTCGGAGACCCAGCTCCCTCCTGACCTCAGTAAACAACAGGTTCTGCAGAGATGTCTGTGCGATAGAACCCTCACCCCAAATCCCCACCCTTGCTGATGTCTCCACTCATTCATCCAACATCCTGGGTTGGCCCAAAAGTTTGTTGGCATTTTTCTGTACAATTCCATGGAAAAATCTGAGTGAGCTTTCTGGTCAACCCGATACATGTGTCGAATTTCTGTGTGCCACTGTAGGGGCTGAATAGGGTTTCCCCCACTACCTAAAGGCGTGCCCTGAAAACCTGTAAATGGAACCCTATCTGGGGAAAGGGTCTTGGTGGATGTAATTAAAGACCTCAAGATGAGATCATCCTGGACCAGAGTGAGTGCCAAGTCCAGTGACAGCTGTCCTGATAAGAGGCAGACAAGAAAATGATACACAGACGTACAGGGATGAAGGTCACAAGCAGACAGAGGCAGAGACTGGACTGACACGGCCACAAGCCATGACTGTCTGCCAAGAGCCACCAGAAGCTGGAAGGTCCTGGGGAGGATGCTCTGGAGTCTTAGGACAGACCACGGCCCTGTGGGCATCTTAACGTCAGACTTCTGGCCTCCAGAACTGTGAGGCAATAAGATTCTACTGTTTTCAACCCCTCCGTTTGCAGTAATGTGTTGTGACAACCCTATGAAGCAAATACATCATGTTCTCTCAGGATGATGGCAATAATAAATTAAATGAGCAGATACATATGTTATATAATGTCTGGTTGTATGAAGCATTGTGAGGAGGATTGTTAAAATTCAGGGCCCCAGGTAAGTGGCTTTATGTCTAACGTCAGCATACAGGCATGCAAAGTCGCTCAATCGTGTCCAACACATTGTGACCCTTTGGACTGTACCCACCAGGCTCCTCAGTCCATGGGATTCTCCATGGCAAGAAAACTGGAGTGGGCTGCCATGCCCTCCTCCAGGGGATTTTCCCGACCTAGGGATCAGACCCAGGGATCAAACCCACGTCTCCTCATTGCAGGCAGATTCTTTACCCACTGAGCCATCAGGGAATGCCTCAAATATGATGGGAAATACTTGGACTAAAAAATGATTTTTTTCTTTATCTGATATGGAAAGTTTGCTAGGCATCCTGTATTTCCATCTGCTAAACTATCAAACCTATTTATAAAGATATGACGGGGGCCAGGTTCTGGGCAGGCCTGAGTGGGTGGTTATGGAAGGCTCTCTGATGAGGGATATTCGAGCAGAGAACCGGATGAAATTAAAGGGTGAGTCATGCAGCCATCAGGGCAACCGTGCTTCCGGCCCAGGAAACAGGAAGGGCAAAAGTAGGAGGTGGGGTATGACAGCAAGACAGCAAACCTCGTTCTCTCCTGCAACCCAAAACGTTCCCAAATGAAAGCCACGAAGCCTGTTTGAAAGTGTTCAGCAAGCTATCGATCTCAGCTTTTAATGAGCCGGACTTAGATTATTTAGATGTCAAGCAGGTCTGGTATCCAAGTTTTATGAGCCTCTTAAATAACCATAGGCAATCCAGCAAGTAATAAAATAAACCAAGGCAGCCCAGAGTTGCCATAGGAGGAAACGTCAACATATAATTAAAGCAGAGCCCAATATTTATGTGCCTTTCTCTGCAACAGATTTGTTAACAATAGCTTAAGCTATTTCACTGACTTTCAAATTGCTGGTGCTCCTGGAATCCATTCAGAAGGGAGGTTTTATTTAATTGTTAAAGTTTTTCTTTCTTCCAAATTACAAAAATGCACACACATTCACACAGACTTGCATGAAAATGTTCACAGGAGCGCTTATTCATGGGAGCCAAGAAGCAGAAACTTCAAATGTAAAGTTGCTTCACTTAGTCAATAAAAACACAAGATGTTGGGTTACATTCACATTTCAGATAAACGATACATTTTTTTCTAGCGTAAATATATCCCACATTATTTGGAAGAAATTAAATTGGGCATTCTGTATTTAATCTGGCAACCCTACCCAAATGTCTATTAATTAGTGAAGGGACAAACAAAATGTATTAGGTTCAGACAATGGAAGGCTGTTTGGCCATAGAAAGGAATGAGGAACTGGTATGTGGTTCATCAGTGTGGATAAACCTCAAAAACAAGCCAAGTGACAGAAGCCAGAAGCAAAAGACCACGTACTGCATGACTTCATTCATAAGAAATATCCAGAAAAGGCAAATCTGCAGAGACAGAAATTAGATGAGTGGTTGCTTGGGGCTGAGGGTAAGGAACGAGGAGTAATTGTGATCGAACCCCAGACTTTTTGCTGAATGATGAAGTGGCTTAGAAATGCATTATAAAGACAGTGGCACAGTTTGGGAAATTTACTAAATATTTTTTCATTGTATACTTTGATGGTTGAGATTCAGGGTAAATTATATCTCAGTAATTTTGGCTGCAACAAGTCAAAAAGCAGAGACATATGTAAAAATATTAAATGCACCCACCTGTCTCCTTCTCTTTGAGGTAACCAGTGTTAGTACACAGTTTGGTGTCTCTTTCCACACATTTTTTCAGCTTCTACAAATAACAGCAAATATTTCTGCACATCTGATACATTTGTTGCTGCTGTTCAATCGCTAAGTTGTGTGCAGCACGCCAGGCTTCCCTGTCCTTCACTATCTCCTGGAATTCGCTCAAATTCAAGTCCTTTGAGTCAGTGATGCTATCTAACCGTTTCATCCTCTGCTGCCCTCTTCTCTTTTTGCTTCAATCTTTTCCCAGCATATTACTCTGCAATTTACACTCATATTTTACTATATCATGGACACACCTTCAGGTGAAACTACAGAGATGTATTAAGACATAATTCTTTTAAATACTTGCCAAATCCATATAAAGCTATCTTACAGTTTATTCAGAGATCTTTTCATTTACTGATGAAGATTCAGACTTTTTCTTCCCTTCCCTTATCCTCATTCCTTTCTTCCTTCCCCCTTTTGCCCTTTCAAACTCTTCAGTAAACATTTGTGAACATATATCAAAGAGTCACTTAAAATCAGCACAAGGTAAGAATGTCAAGATACCAAAGCATCATTAAAGGTCAAACATTTCACCTCATGTTGAAACTGTGCTCTTAGATTAATTTAGACTTCGTATCAAATGATGAAAAGGTTAAATTATGCATCCACTATCACAAACATTGGTTCTTTATTTTAAACACACAAATATGCACTTGTGGCCTAGGTATTAGACAAGACATATTTCTCAAACACAGCAGGCAGTTGAGACGAGAGTCAAGCTCTAAAATGCAATGTCAGTGGGCTGTGGGACTCTAGTTCTTTTTATCAAAAGCTAGATACAGAGATAAGTAGAAAATATAAAAGTATAGAGCTGTTTATCATATCTCTGAGCACACATGTAAGCACCTGGGGGAAAGCTAATGCATTATGAATAATGACAGAATTTATTTCAACAAGGCAATTATGAGCATCATTATAGCATTTAAATACATGCACGGTACATACCACTGTGGCATCATTTTCCCAATAATGGAACTGAGTCCTGTGATGTCTTGTTCAATATCACATGAACAATGGACTCAGGTTTGGACCACAGCCTCCAAATAGCAAGTTCTTAAGTACTATTCGCCGGGGCTTTCCAGGTGGCCCAGTGGTAAAGGATTCACCCGGCAGTGCAGGAGGCCCAAGAGATGCGAGTTCGATCCCTGGGTGTGGAAGATCCCCTGGAGTAGGAAACGGCACCCCACTCCAGCGTTCTTGCCTGGAGATCCCATGGACAGGGGAGCCTGATGGGCTAAAGTCCACGGGGTCGCAAGAGTTGGACACGACCGAGCCCACAGCACACGCTGTGCCGTTCACTACTGCTCACGGAAGAAACGTTTTGGCTAAACATCTCTCACAATCTGCTCTGTCCATGGGTGTAATGGGAATCCTGGGACGCCAAGTTAAAATAGAACATCATTCCTGTCACCATGGAGAGGAGCCAGTGAGAAACACAGGCACACAAGCAGAGTCACAGGCAGCATGGCAAGGGAAAGCGGAGTACAGGGTACTCAGGGCACCCTAGGCCCCCATGAAAGGCTCTCAAGGTGACTCTTGAGTTTTCTTTTTTAAAACCTTGAGTATAACTGTTAGCTTCTGCTGCAGAACAGTGTGGACCAGCCGTAAGTACACGTGTCCCCTCCATCTGGGGCCTCCCTCGCCCCTCTCAGGCCATCACACCTCTGCAGGTCGTCACAGGGCACTGAGCTGAGCTCCCCGAGCTACGCTGCAGCCTCCCACGTGCACTACACACGTGTGTGTCATTGCTTCTGTCTCGGTTCATCCCATCCTCTCCTTCTCCCACCCCCTCATCTGCACGTCCCTTCTTGCGTCTGCATCTGTTCCTGCCCTGCAAATAGGTCCATCGGTACCATGTCTCCAGATCCCATACATATGGTTGGTACACAGTGCTTGTCACCTTCCGCCTTCTCTCACTCTGGATGAACTCAGTCTGTCGTACAGAGTTCTGTTTCCAAAGGGCCTTGTCAGGAGGAAGGAGGGTGGCCCCTCAGCAAGAAGGAGCCGTGTGAGTTAGGCTCAGAAGTCAGAAACAAGCTGAAGAGTGAAGGGAAGGGCAGCCGGACGAGCTCCTGAAAAGTATGCCAGCAGGAGGAGGCGGGAGGTGAGTGAGCCACGGGGATGCTTCTGGCTACAAGCAAGAGAGAAATCCAACTACTCAACACATAAGGGGCAGACTCAGTAGGCAGTTTATTATCTCACTGAACAAGAAGTCTGCAGGGAGGGCAGCACAGGGACAGCTACAGAACTGGTTCTGTGAGTTCCAAAACTGTCTTCAGAGGCTGCCTCTTATCATATTTCAGTATTAGCACCCTCAGGATATTGGTCCTCAGACTCTAGAGCTCCAGGTCTTGAGATGGCTGCACAGTTGATGGCATTTCTTCCTTTCACAGCTATATATGGAGGAAAATGAGAGAACGTCTCTAAACTGACAAGAACCATCCAAGCAGACTCCCTCTTGTGTCTGCTGGCTAGAGTGCAGCCATCTGTGTGCGTGTCCAGCCACTCAGCTGTGTCCACCTCCTTACGACCCCATGGACTGTAGCCAGCCAGGCTCTTCTGTCCATGGAATTCCTCATGCAGGAACACTGAAGTGGGTTGCCCGTCTCCTCCGTCAGGGGATCTTCCCAACTCAGGATCAAACCCAGGTCTCCTGTGTCTTCTGTGTTGGCAAGTACATCCGTCACCCCTGAGCTACTTGGAAAGCCTGAATGGGGTTACATGCTACGGGGGTGGCGTGACGTGCTAACCCGAGTCACTCAGCAAAAGAAGTGAGATCATCCCATTACAGTGGGTTTGGACCAATCAAGCTTCACTCCCCAGCTTCCCCTAATGGGCTTGGATATTTGGTGGAGGGAAAAGCGGGTGCTATTACCAAGGAAGGAGGTGGGGAGCAGCTTGGCCACAATGAAGTTAGGGATACAACCAAGGGCTAAAGTACAGGATCTGCACTTTGCATACAGCTCAATGTTCCCAAACGCCAGTCCCATGAACACTGTCTTCACAGCTTTTTGCTCTATTCATACATCCCTATATTTCGTATTTATCTCTATTGCAACTTTTGTCATATTTCTAAACTGCCTGTAACATTGTGCATTTGATATTTCTTTTTAAATTACCACCTTTTATGCATAGTAGGTATGAAAATTTTACCTCATTTCCAAAGGAAAGACGATATATAACCTGCCATAAATCTCAGGCAAACATATATACTTTTATTTATACTATAAATAATTTATAATAATTAAACATGACCTGGGCTTTCTTGGTGGCTCAGAGAGTAAAGAATCCACCTGCAATGCAGGAGACCCAGGTTTGATCCCTGGGTCAGGTAGATCCCCTGGAGGAGAATGACTGCCCACTCCAGTGTTCTCACCTGGGGAACTCCATGGACAGAGGAGCCTGGTGGGCTACAGTCCACGGGGTCGCAAAGAGCCAGACACGGCTGAGCGACTAACGCACACACACGCAAATATTAACTTTTATTGATAATTATTCATATAAGAATGTTCATTACCCATCAATTATATTAATATATTAAGATGAATATCACATCGAGTGCCATCACCTACTCGATGGACATGAGTCTGAGCAAACTCCAGGAACTGGTGATGGACAGGGAAGCCTGGCCTGCTGCAGTCCATGGGGTCACAAAGAGTCCAACACGACTGAGCAACTGAACTGACTGAAATAAATACATAATACAATGCCTATAATGTAAATATATTTTAACACATAACATAAAATGTGATATATATTATACATATATAAATTGTGGTAATCTCTAAGAAAACAGTAGAGCCTATAAATGTACACAGCTAATCTATTACAGCTTTGAGGGCTTTATTTCTTCTGTGCAAATGCCTCTAAAACAATGGTTTCTGCTTTATCCCCAGGGCATAAAAAAGTATTAATCATTGACAGAGAGGCCAAGGCATAAAATATGCGTCATCTTCATTCCCCTTTTATATTGGATTTTAATTTCAATCAAGGAAGTAAAGGGGTTCTTTGGTTGTTGATGTGCTCCTTTCAGATAAAAGGAAAATGTAATGAATGGTTTAATTTCACAGCAGCTTCAGCCCTATATTTCTCTACCAGCACAAAGTGGAGAATTAATGTAATATCACTAGTCTTGAGCTTTCTGAAGATTCTGACCCTTACAGCCAACCATCATCTTGCAATATACTTCAACTTCTGTATTTTCTGATACCTCAAGCTCAATGGGTTCAAAACCAAATGAATAGTTATCCTTGCAAAAATAGCCCTTTGTTTCC
>SJXQ01012267.1:0-18722 GCA_006408695.1 Aepyceros melampus
AAAAAAAAAAGGTAATTATGGTTATAGTGTTAAAGATGGACTCAGGGGATCCTGAAGGAAGAGGCAGGGAGATTAACTCAGAGGTTATCACAAACTCATGTGATGATGATAAAAGAGATGTGTAAAAGTACTGGAATAAAATGTAAAATGATCTTCTTATGAGTTTCAGTAGGGAAAATGCTTTTTAAGTATGTTATAAAACTCAGAAGTCAGAAGAGAAAAGAATGATAAGCTGGACAACATAAAAATACAGAGTTCTGAACAGTGACGTCAGCATCATGGCAGAATGAGATGTACTCTTTATCCCTCCTAGCCAATCTACAACCAACAAAATGTCAGTAACCCAACAAAGGTGCCTTCATCCAACACCCCAGGATGCTGGAGTATCCTAAACATTTGTGCCTCTAAAGATGGGTGGACTGGGACACACAGAGGAGGTGGGTCCAGGAAAGCAGCAGAGGTGGTGCCCAAGATCCTGGCGCCCCCAGACCGCCCACGCCCCCACCACTACCACCTTAGCAGCTGAGCTGGCAGCCCAGAGAGCCCGGTAGCATTAGGGGAGGCAGAGAGCAGGCCCCCCGCCTCCCCACTGCAGTGGCATCCACGGCCACAGGGAACGAGGCAACAGCAGCAGCAGGGCCTGTGATCCTGGTTCCTGCAGCCCTAGGAGCCTCTGTGACTCTGCCACCCAGAGCAGCAGTGGCACCTGCGAGGCCAGCTCCAGTCCTAGCAGAGGTGCCTGTGATCCCGGTTTTCACCCTCCCCCATGGCGGCAGCGCCCAGGATTCAGGCCGGTGGAGGCACCTGGCATTCAGGTGCCCTGCGTGCAGCACACACAGCGTCAGTGACACCAGCAGCAGCAAGGCACCAGCAAGCGGAGAGGCACGCGTGGCAACAGTGGGCAGAGGGTGACACTTCTGGGAGAGCCCTCAGAGGCTGCCCAGGGCCTGTTCTCAAATGCAGCCAAAGGCGGCCCCGGGAAGAGAAACCAGAAGTTTGTGCTAGAGCTCCACCTGCTGAGAACAAAGGAAAGATCTCTAATTACTAATCTATTGAACAGAACCAAGGAAAAAAAGCTTTACCTAAAACTTTACTACTTCAAAGATGCCAACAGAGAAACAACTCAAGTACCATGAAAAACCACAGTAACACAGGATCACAGAAAGAAAATAACAATTCTCCTGAAGCCAAACTTAAAGTCACAGCAATAGCAATCTGACAGAGAATTCAAAATAACAACTATTTATGAAGAAATTCAGTGACCCATAAGAGAACTCAGAAAGTAGTTCAATGAGCTTACAAATAGAATTAACGACAGAAGAAATCTCTTTGATATCTTACCAAAAAGATAAAAGCTAAAACAAAGAACTAAATAAATTCTGAAGCTGAAGAACTGAATAATGCATTAGAAAGCACTGGAGATAGAGCAGACCATATAGAGGAGAGCATTAGATAGCTCAAAGACAGGGGAAAAAATGAAGAAATTCTATGAGGGCTATCCAGCTCTTTTTGGAAGGGTAACATAGAGCCTGGAAGGCTGCAGTCCACGGGGTCGCTGAGGGTTGGACACGACTGAGCGACTTCCCTTCACTTTTCACTTTCATGCATTGGAAAAGGAAATGGCGACCCACTCCAGTGTTCTTGCCTGGAGAATCCCAGGGACGGGGGAGCCTGGTGGGCTGCCGTCTATGGGGTAGCACAGAGTCGGACACGACTGAAGCGACTTAGCAGCAGTAGCAGCAACATTTGGGTAATGTGCATCCCAGAAGGAGAAGAGAGGGAGGAGGGAGCAGAGAATTTATTTAAAGAAATAATAGCTGAGAACTTCTCAAACCTGGGGAGGAAACTGGATATCCAAGTCCATGAAGTTAGAAAACATAATTATTTCAATGCAAAAAGACCTTCTCCAGGAAACATTATATTAAAAGTGTCAAAAGTTGATGACCAAAAAATTTAAAGGCAGTCAAGGGAAAAGGCTTACAAAAGAGCCCACTTTAGCCCTGATAGCATCAGCATATTTCTCAGCAGCAATGCTACAGACCAGGGAGAATGGAACAACATAATCAAAATATTGAAAGATAAAAGCTGTCAGCTAAAATACTCTGTCCAGCAAAGTTATACTTCAGATGTGAAGGAGAAATAAAGACTTCCCAAAACAATGGAAACAGTGACAAACTTTTATTTTGGAGGGCTCCAAAATCACTGCAGATGGTGACTGCAGCCATGAAATTAAAAGACGCTTACTCCTTGGAAGGAAAGTTATGACCAACCTAGACAGCATATTAAAAAGCAGAGACATTACTTTGTCCACAAAGGTCTGTCTAGTCAAAGCTATGGTTTTCCCAGTAGTCATGTGTGGATGTCAGAATTGGACTATAAAGAAAGCTGAGCACTGAAGCATTGATGCTTTTGAACTGTGGTGTTGGAGAAGACTCTTGAGAGTCCCTTGGACAGCAAGGAGATCCAACCTAAAGTCCATCCTGAAGGAATTCAGTCCTGAATATTCACTGGAAGGACTGATGCTGAAGCTGAAACTCCAAAACTCTGGCCATCTGATGTGAAGAACTGACTCATTGGAAAAGACCCCGATGCTGGGAAAGATTGAAGGTGGGAGGAGAAGGGGAAGACAGAGGATGAGATGGTTGGATGGCATCACCGACATGAGCTTGAGTGAGCTCCAGGAGTTGGTGATGAACAGGGAGGCCTGGTGTGCTGCAGTCCATGAAGTTGCCGAGTCAGACATGACTGAGCAACTGAACTGAACTAAACTGAAATGAAAACACATAAAGGCTGAAGGAGTTCGTCATCATCAGACCTGCTTTACAGGAAATATTGAAAGTTCTCCTATCTGAAACAAAAAGGCAAAACCACATCAAACTGTAAGGTGATAGAATCATAAAAATGCAAGTCTGTATCAAAATACATTATTAAACAGTTATAATGTAAAGGTTAAAGGGAAAAAAAAGCAGTAAAAATAGCTATGGCTACTTCAGCTTAGTAACACATTCACAACATGAAATGGGATAACTTGAGACAATAAAAATAAAAGGGGAAAAGAATCAGGACGAACCGGTACAGGTGAATAGAGATAAGAGGCTATCCTTAGAATATGAGATATTCTATACAAACCATATGGAAATCACAAAATATAAATCTAGAGCAGAGACATCACACAAAAACAAAGAAAACTACCATAGAAAACTACCAAACTAAAATGGTTGTCAGATACAAATGGAAAATGAAATTATAGAGCTATAGAGCAGCCAGAAAACAAAGAATAGAACAACAGTCCTCATGTACCAATAATCAAACTAAATGTAAATGCATTGAATTCACCAATCAAAAGACACAGAGTGCTGGGCAGATTAAAACACAAAAACTATACGCGGCTTTCAGAAGAGCCATCTCAGCTCTGAAGACAAACAGATCAAAATTTGTTTGGAACCACAAAAGACCTCAAATAGCCACAGCAATGCCGGCAGGGGCAGGGGCGGGGGCAGAAGCTGGATATATCACACTCCCTGAATTAAACTTAAACTAAAAAGAGTAAAAGTAATCAAAATAGCATAGTATTGGTAGAAAAACAGTAATTCGAGAAGATATATGCAACCCTATGTTCAGTTCAGTTCAGTTCAGTCGCTCAGTTGTGTCTGACTATTTGCGACCCCATGAATCGCAGCATGCCAGGCCTCCCTGTCCATCACCAACTCCCGGAGTTCACTCAGACTCACGTCCATCGAGTCCGTGATGCCATCCAGCCATCTCATCCTCTGAGGTCTCCTTCTCCTCCTGCCCCTAATCCCTCCCAGCATCAAAGTCTTGAGTCAGTGATACTATCCGACCATCTCCTGTTCTGTTGTCCCTTTCACTTCCTGCTTTCAATCTTTCCCCGCATCAGGATCTTTTCCAATGAGCTAACTCTTTGCATCAGGTGGCCAAAGTATTAGAGCTTCAACATCAGTTCTTCCAATGAATATTCAGAAATGATTTCCTTTAGGATTGACTGAGCTCTTGAACTCTTTGCAGTCCAAGGGACTCTCAAGAGTCTTCTCCAACAACACAGTTCAAAAGCATCAATTCTTTAGCGCCAATCTTCTTTATGTTTCAAATCTCACACCTATACATGACTACTAGAAAAACCATAGCTCTGACTATATGGACTTGAATTGGCAAAGGAATGTCTCTGCTTTTTAATACACTGTCTAGCTTTGGCATAACTTTTCTTCCAAGGAGCAAACAATTTTTAATTTCATGGCTGCAGTCACTATCTGCAGTGATTTTGGAGCCCAAGAAAACAGTCTGTCACTGTTTCCATTTTTTCCCCATCTATTTGCCATGAAGTGATGGGACAGGATGCCATGATGTTTGTTTTTTGAATTCTGAGTTTTAAACCAGCTTTATCACTCTCCTCTTTCACCTTCATCAAAGGCTCATTAGTTCCTCTTTGCTTTCTGCCATAGGGTGATATTATCTGCATATCTGAGGTTATTGACGTTTCCCTTGACAATCTTGATTCCAGTTGTGCTTTATCCAGCCCAGCATTTCACATGATGTACTCTGCATAGAAGTTAAATAAGCAGAGTGACAATATACAGCCTTGACAAACTCCTTTCCCAATTTTGAATGAGTCCATTGTTTCATGTCAGGTTCTAACTGTTGCTTCTTGACCTGCATACAGGTTTCTCAGGAGGCAGGTAAGGTGGTCTGTTATTTCCATCTCTTGAAGAATTTTCCACAGTTTGTTTGGATCCACCCAGTCAAAGGCTTTAGCATAGTTGATGAAGCAGAAGGAGATGTTTTCTTGTAATTCTCTTTTTTCTATGATCCAACAGATGTTGGCAATTTGATCTCTGGTTCTCTGCCTTTTCTAAAACCAGCTTGAATATCTGGAAGTTCTCAGTTCACATACTGTTGACTAGCTTGGAGAATTTTGAGCATTACTTTTCTAGCATGTGAGAAGAGTGCAATTGTACGGTAGTTTGAGTATTCTTTGGCATTGCCTCTCTTTGGGATTGAATGAAAACTGGCCTTTTCCAATCCTGTGGCCACTGCTGAGTTTTCCAAATTTGCTGGCATATTGAGTGCAGCACTTTTATAGGAGCATCTTTTAGATTTGAAATAACTCAGCTGGAATTCCATCCCCTCCACTAGCTTTGTTTGTAGTGATGCTTCCTAAGGCCCACTTGACTTTGCACTCCAGGATGTCTGGCTCTAGATGAGTGATCACACCATCGTGATTATCTGGGTCATGAAAATCTTTTTCGTATAGTTCTTCTGTGTATTCTTGCCACCTCTTCTTAATATCTTCTGCTTCTGTTAGGTCCATACCATTTCTGTCCTTTATCGAGCCCATCTTTGCAAATGGCATGTTCCCTTAGTATCTCTAATTTTCATGAAGAGATCTCTAGTCTTTCCCATTCTGTTGTTTTCCTCTATTTCTTGCGTTGATCATTTAGGAAGCCTTTCTTAGCTCTCCTTGCTATTCTTTGGAACTCTGCATTCAAATGGATATATCCTTCCTTTTCTCCCTTGCCTTTCGCTTCTCTTCTTTTCTCAGCTATTTGTAAGGCCTCCCCAGACAATCATTTTGCCTTTTTGCATTTCTTTTTCTTGGGGATGGTTTTGATCACTGCCTCCTGTACAATGTTATGAACCTCCATCCATAGTTCTTCAGGCACTCTGTCTATTAGATCTAATCCTTTGAATCTATTTGTCACTTCCACTGTATAATCATAAAGGATTTGATTTAGGTCATACCTTAATAGCCTAGGTTTTCCCTACTTTCTTCAACTTAAGTCTGAATTTTGCAATAAGGACTTCATGATCTGAGCCACCGTCAGCTCCTGGTTTTGTTTTTGCTGACTGTATAGAGTTCTCCATTTTAAGCTGAAAGAATACTATCAATCTGATTTCGGTGTTGACCATCTCATGATGTCCATGTGTAGAGTCTTCTCTTGTGTTGTGGGAAGAGGGTGTTTGGTATGACCAGTGAGTTCTCTTGGAAAAACCGTTAGACTTTGCCCTGCTTCATTTTGCACTCCAAGGCCAAACTTGCCTGTTACTCCAGGTATCTCTTGACTTCCTATTTTTACATTTCTGTCCCTATGATGAAAAGAATATCTTTTTTTGGTGTAGTTCTAGAAGTCATGTAGGTCTTCATAGAACTGTTCAACTTCAGCTTCTTCAGCATTAGTGGTTGGGGCATAGACTTGGGTTACCATGATACTGAATTGTTTACCTTGGAAATGAACAGAGATCATTCTGTCATTTTTAAGATTGTACCAACTACTGCATTTTAGACTCTTTTGTTGAGTGTGAGGGCTACTCCATTTCTTCTAAGGGATTCTTGCCCACAGTATTAGATATAATGGTCATCTAAATTAAATTCACCCATTCCGGTCCATTTTAGTTCACTGATCCTAAAATGTCAATGTTGCCATCTCCTGTTTGATCACTTCCAATTTACCCTGATTCATGGACCTAACATTCCAGGTTCTTATGCAATATTGTTCTTTATAGCATCAGACTTTACTTTCTCCAAAAGACACATCCACAACTGAATGCTGTTTCCCACTTTGGCTCAGCCTCTTCATTCCTTCTAGAGCTATTTCTCCACCCTTCTCCAGTAGCATATTGGGCACCTACTGAACGGGGGAGTTCATCTTTCAGTGTCATATCTTTTTGCCTTTTCATATTTAAATTTCAGTCCTTCCTATTGAATATTTTAAGGTCGAATACTCTAATACCTCTGATGTTTCATTTTCCTATCAGTAAAATAAAGCAGAAATAATCCATTCTCAGAGTTTTGAAGGATTAAAGAGATAATGTGTAAAGCACTTGAGCATAGGGCCTGGTACAAAATCTGTCCTTAATTAATCTCAATTCTTTTTCCCCTCCTCTTTCCTAGCCCCCTCTCCTTCCTTTCATATTATATTTTTTAAGATTTCTTTTTTAATATGGACCATTTTATAAAGCCCTTTTGGGATTTGTTACAATATTGCTTCTGTTTCATGTTTTGGTTTTTGGTCTTGAGGCATGAACCGCCCCCTATGAGTTTCTTAGCCATGCAGAGCCAGAAATTGATTTTTAAAATATTTCTTTACAAATGAAATCAAAACTGCTTAGGGACAGGAGGGAAGAAGGTTAGCAATTCCTGCTTCCAAGAGCATAGGTCAATCTTATGAAATGACATCCTTAAACTATGGTTCTCTTGAGAAAAAGAACAAACAAGATATGTCGAAACATATAACAGGAGCTTTTTTATAGGAACTGTCTCACTCAATTATGGAGGCAAATCCTGCAATTTGCCATTTGCAAGCTAGAGAACAAGGAAAGTTGATAGTGTACTTCCATCTGAGTCCAAGGAGAATCAGGAGAACAGATGATACAAGCCCCAGGCTGAGTCCAAATGCCCAAAATGGAATGGGGCAGATGATGGTATAAATCTGGGTGCAAGTCCAAAGACCTGAGAACAAGGAACTCCAGTGTTCAAGGGCAAGAGAAGACAAATTTCCCGGGTCAAGCATGGAGCAAATTTTCTCCTTCCTCTACCTTTTTTTTCTATACAAGTCCTTTAGCAATCAGTCCTAAAAAGAAAACAAACAATCTAGTTGAAAATGGGTCAAAGACTTTATCAGATACTGCACCAAAGAAAATAAACAGATGGCAAATAAACATGTGAAAAGATTTTTCACATCATATGTCATCAAGGAAATGCAAATTAAAGCCACTACTCACCTACTAGAATGGCCAAAATCTAGATCACTGACAATGCCAAATGCTGGCAAGCATGTGGACCACAGAAACTCTTATTCACTGCTGGTGGGTGTGTAAAATGGTACATGTACTCCGGGAGATGGTGTTTTCTTACAAAACTAACATACTCTTACCATATGATCTGGCAATCACGATCCTTGGTATTTACTTACTCAAAGGAGTTGAAAATGTATGTCTACACAAAAACCTGTACAGAGATATTTATAGGTTTGTTTGTAATTGCCAAAACTTAGAACTAGCCAAGAAGGCCTTCAGTAGATGAATAGTAAATAAGCAGCGGTACATCCAGACAATGGACTATTATTCAGCACTAAAAAGAAATGAGCTACAAAGCCATGAAAAGACATGGAAGAACCTAAAATGTCTATTACTAAGTGAAAAAAGCCAATCTGAAAGGCTATACTATATGATACGATTCCAGCTATGTGGGAGTCTGGAAAAGGCAAAACTATTGCTTAAAAAAAAAGAAAAGAGAGGAAGGCCCAGAATGGAGTCACAAATGCTAAGCCCCACATTACCAAGCCAAGACTCAACTTACAGTTTCAACTTTCTTAGAAATGGCATCTTAAATCAGTTGCTCAGGAATTGCTGATGGGCCCTAGTTAGGTTATCTGCTGGATAGACCCCTGCCATCCTCTAAGGGACAGTAACCTTGCAATAACCAAGCTGCCTTTTTGGCTAGTATAACTACCTTTTCCCCACTCTTTTTTGCTGAAAATCTTTTGTTTTGTACAGTTCCTCAGAGTTCCTTTCTCTTTGCTAGACTTAATGCTGCCTGATTCAATTTGATTTTTGCTCAGATAAACACTTACAATTTTTAATATACCTCAATTTATCTTTTAACACTATGAAGACAATAAAGGTGAAGGTGAAGGTGAAGGTGAAGTCGCTCAGTCGTGTCCGACTCTCTGCGACCCCGTGGACTGTAACCTACTAGGCTTCTCCGCCCATGGGATTCTCCAGGCAAGAATACTGGAGTGGATTGCCATTTCCTTCTCCAGGGGATCTTCCTGACCCAGGGATCAAACCCAGGTCTCCTGCATTGGAGGCAGACGCTTTAACCTCTGAGCCACCAGGGAAGCCCTAAGACAATAAAAAGATGAGTAATTGGCAAAGGTGGGGTCAGGAAAGAAAGAGATGAATAGGCAGAGAACAGAGGAATTTTAAGGCCATGAAGATATGCTGTATGATAGTATAATGATGAATGTATGTCATTGTACATTGTCCAAACCCATAAAATGTATACCAGCAGTGAAGCCTAAGGTGAACAATGGATTTTGGGTGGTTATGGTGCATCATGGAGAAGGCAATGGCACCCCACTCCAGTACTCTTGCCTGGAGAATCCCATGGATGGAGGAGCCTGGTGGGCTGCAGTCCATGGGGCTGAGAAGAGTCGGACACGACTAAGCAACTTCACTTTCCTTTTCACTTTCATGCATTGGAGAAGGAAATGGCAGCCCACTCCAGTGTTCTCCAGTGACAGGGAGAGCCTGGTGGGCTG
Organism: Aepyceros melampus; assembly: GCA_006408695.1. Classification (NCBI taxonomy): domain Eukaryota; kingdom Metazoa; phylum Chordata; class Mammalia; order Artiodactyla; family Bovidae; genus Aepyceros; species Aepyceros melampus. Next base: position 9,279 of record SJXQ01012267.1, read on the forward strand.
CCGTCTATGGGGTCACACAGAGTCGAACACGACTGAAGCGACTTAGCAGCAGCAGCAGCATGGAGAATCAATGTAGGTTCATCCGTGGTAAAAAAAAAAAAAAGTGAGTTATGTTAATAATGGGGTAGGATATGCCGGAATAGGGGCAGGAGAGAGATGGAAAATCTCCATACCTTCCTCACAATTTTGTTGTAAGCCTAAAACTGCTATAAAAATTTTTAAATCTCTATGAAAAATAAAATAAAAAACCATTGTTAACCTACTACTAGCTTGTTAAAGTTTAACAAGATTTATAATACCTAGCTGGTAAATATATGAGAAGACAGCACTGTCATGCAATTTTCACAGAACTACATTATGAAGCAAACTCCCTGGAGAACAACTTTACATCTAAACATTTTTCTGACAATTCTTTGAACAAATGTCAAAAGAGAAATGTATCAAATGAAATTTTAATAACAGTGTCACTTGCAATCACACACACACACACACACACACACACAACCAAAACAAGACCAGCCTAAATGTTCATTCATAGAGAAATAGTTAAATAAACCATGGTATAATGAAATAATGTAAAGCCATGAAAAAGAACAAGTTAGATTTTCATGTACTCCTAATAAAGAGTCTCCAGGAGGCCTTGTTCAGTGAAAAAAAAATTTGAACATGCAATGCAGCATGATTTCATTTGGTTTAAATATATGTATGAATATATATGTATGTTTATGTGCAGAAATTTTCTGGAAGGATAAGAATATGAGCATTATCATAGTATAATTCTTTTTATAATATACATAGAAAATTTCTGGAAAGAAACTCCTTACAAGCCATATGCCCTTTAACAATCTAACTTTTCAAACATGAGTTTTCTCGTCCCTAAAAGGAACATGAAAATATCTGTCCTGCCTCTTTCACAAGGTTGCCAAAGGAATAAATAGACTGAGATTTCAAAATGCTACATAAAGGGTATGTAGCACCAGTGTGGGAGTCCTCGTGGCACCAGTTTCCCCATGTGCAAGAGGGCTGTACTTGAAGGAGAAGTGGAAGATGCAGGCCAGGAAACATCTGACCTGCAGGGATGGACTTGTCTGCCCGATAGGCTGTTGACTAGGAATTTCAGGAAACGACAAGAGTCATTTGAGGACACATTTGAAAATGCTGAGAACTTTATCTCTGTGCTTTCTTTCCTGATGGGAAGGAATCAATCTGAAGCTGTAGTGGAAAGAAAATGGACTTTGGAGTCATGCCAGGATTCAAATCCTGGCTCCACTCTTTTCTATCTATGTGACCTTAAGCATGTTTCCTAACCTCTCTCTGAACTTCATTTCCATCCTGTGAAATGGGGGAAAGAACAAAATTTGCTTCATAGAGTTGTAAGGACATAATGCCTAGCACAGCATAGGCTCTGGGCAATCAAATCTGTAATTTGTGCTAATATTTCCCTCTACCTACTCATAAATAACAGGTTTGTAATTTTAATGTCAATACAATTAAATTTGATCAGTATGAACAAGAAGTGTTTCCATGGTGGATATTAATATATCCTTCTTACTGGAGCAGAGTTTCTCAGCAGTTGTACTGGTGACATTTTAAGGGGGATCATCTTTTGTGGGGACCTGTCCTGTGTATTACAGGATGTTTAACAGTATCCCTAATCTCCACACAATAGATTTCAGTGGGATACCCCCAGGGGTAACAACCAAAAATGTCCCCAGCTATTGCCAAACATCACCAGGGGCAGGGAGGGGAACAGTTAGCCCCAGTTGAGAACCATTGCTGTAGGAGACTTTTCTGGGAAGCAAACAGAAGATAGGAAACAGTTCCATCTAGGACAGGGCAATGGGAAGAAGACATTCAGAGATATAAGGTCAACTACAAGTAAAGGTTTCAGTACAACATAGAACTGTTATACATCTAAGCTGAATATTTACCCAGGAGTAAGAGTTGGACACAACTGAGCGACTTCTTTCACGTTTCACTTTCATGCATTGGAGAAGGAAATGGCAACCCACTCCAGTGTTCTTGCCTGGAGAATCCCAGGGATGGTGGAGCCTGGTGGGCTGCCATCTCTGGGGTTGCACAGAGTCGGACATGACTGAAGCGACTTAGCAGCAGCAGCAGCAGCAGCAGCAAGCTATTACAGGGATGAATTAGATGGATGTTCATTTCAGCACAGAGCTTAAAAGTTTAGGTAAAATGACTCTTTATACAAAGCTCACTTAAATATTAGCTATCAGCAAAACTACCTGAAACATTAGAAGATAGCCTATGCTCATGACAGGAGACTTAGGTAAATAGTTTGTTCATCTGAATCAAAATCAGAAAATAATTAGATACATATAGGACCTCTGACAGTATGGAGAACATTTTCCAAAAAGAGACTGGAATAGATATGGCCTCTATCCTCGTGTGTCTTAAATAAAGAACTCAGTTTAGTCACTCAGTTGTGTCTGATTCTTTGCGATCCCATGGACTGCAGCATGCCAGGCTTCCCTGTCCATCACCAACTCCCAGAGTTTACTCATACTCATGTCCATCCAGTCAGTGATGCCATCCAACCATCTCATCCTGTGTTGGCCCCTTCTCCTCCTGCCTTCAATCTTCCCCAGCATGAGGGTCTTTTCCAGTGAGTTAATTCTTCCCATCAGGCGGCCAAAGTATTGGACTTTCAGCTTCAGCATCAGTCCTTCCAATGAATATTCAGGACTGATTTCCTTTAGGATGGACTGGTTGGATCTCCTTGCAGTCCAAGGGACTTTCAAGAGTCTTCTCCAACACCACAGTTCAAAACCATCAATTCTTCAGCGCTCAACCTTCTTTATAGCCCAACTCTCACATCCATACACGACTACTGGGAAAACCATAGCTTTGACTTGGAGAATTTTGAGCATTACTTTGCTAATGTGTGAGATGAGTGCAATTGTGTGGTAGTTTGAACATTCTTTGGCATTGCCTTTCCTTGGGTTTGGAATGAAAACTGACCTTTTCCAGTCCTGTGGCCACTGCTGAGTTTTTCAAATTTGCTGGCATATTGAGGGAAGCACTTTCACAGCATCATCTTTCAGGATTTCAAATATCTCAACTGGAACTCCATCACCTCCTCTAGCTTTGTTCATAGTGATGCTTCCTAAGGCCCACTTGACCTCACATTCCGGGATGTCTGGCTCTATCTTGGTCATGAAGATTTTTTTTTGTACAGTTCTTCTGTGTATTCTTGCCACCTCTTCTTATCTTCTGCTTCTGTTTAGTCCATACCATTTTTGTCCTTTATTGTGCCCATCTTTGCATGAAATGTTTCCTTGCTATCTCTAATTTTCTTGAAGAGATCTCTATCTTTCAGGATTTCAAATATCTCAACTGGAACTCCATCACCTCCTCTAGCTTTGTTCATAGTGATGCTTCCTAAGGCCCACTTGACCTCACATTCCGGGATGTCTGGCTCTATCTTGGTCATGAAGATTTTTTTTTGTACAGTTCTTCTGTGTATTCTTGCCACCTCTTCTTATCTTCTGCTTCTGTTTAGTCCATACCATTTTTGTCCTTTATTGTGCCCATCTTTGCATGAAATGTTTCCTTGCTATCTCTAATTTTCTTGAAGAGATCTCTAGTCTTTCCCATTCTGTTGTTTTCCTCTGTTTCTTTCACTGATCACTGAGGAAGTCTTTCTTATCTCTCCTTGCTATTCTTTGGAACTCTGCATTCAAATGGGGATATCTTTTCTTTTCTCCCTTGCCTTTAGCTTCTCTTCTTTTCTCAGCTAATTTGTAAGGCCTCCTCAAACAATCATTTTGTCTTTTTGCATTTCTTCTTCTTGGGGATTGTTTTGATCACTGCCTCCTGTACTATGTCACGACCCTCCATCCACAGTTCTTCAGGCAATCTAGGAGATCTAATCCCTTGGAACTATTTGTCAATAAAGAGCTGGACCTTAAATAATGATATTAGTAAATATAGAATTGCAAGTAAATACAAGTGTTCAAAGAAAACTGCCGAGAGCTATGAGTGAAGAGCAAGGATACTTTAACACTCATTTAGACACTAGTTTGGAAAACTTCCCTAGGGGGCTTTTTGCTCTCTCTTGTGACAAGTAGAAACATTTTCATTCAATTAAAAATTATTTATTGCAAGTCAAGTGATGAGTTAGATGTTGAAGATACAAAAAGTAAAACAACATTGTCATTTTCCATACTCTCTCCCTCAATGATCTCTCCCAGTCCCGGGGCATTGAATACCATCTATAAACTGATGACTCTCCAAAGTATGTTTCTACCTGGGATCTCTTCAGTTGCCTTTGCAGCATTTGAACTGGATTTTCAATAGAGAGCTTTCTTCCCCATCCTACGTCTCCCTCAGTCTCTCCATCTCAGTCAGTGGTAATACCATCTATCCTTTCGCTCTGACCAAAACACTTGTAGTAATCCTTTTCCCCCTCACAAGCTATATCCAATCCATCAATATTGTCTGTCATCCTTGCATTCAAAATCCTTACAGAATCCATCCACCTCTCACTACCCCCAATACAAATACCCTGACCCACATCACCGTTATTGATGACTTGGATTATTACAAGGCCTCCTAACTGGTCTTCCACTTTCTGTTTGTGCCTGCTTCAATCTATTCTCAGCACAATATGCAGAGAGAACCCTTTAAAATATAATCAAGTGAAAATATAAGTCAGAGTTCTTACTATAACCTTACATGACCCCATGTGAGCTAACCTCACAAAAGTGGAGTCTGGCTGTTCACCACTCAAAAGCCAAAAAAGAGGCAAGGCTGGTGGAAAGGAAAGTTTACTTTATTTTGGATGCCAACAACCAGGGGAGAGGGTAGATCCCTGTCCAAAGGCTGACCTCCCACACTGACAGTCAGGGGGTAAGAGGTTTTATAGACTGAGGGAGAAGGGCTATGTGCAGAAACAGCACAGTCAGCCCTGATAATCATCTGGAAAGTGCTCATGTGATGGTCTGACCTGCATCATCTTGGCTGTTTTAAGTACAGTTAGTCTTCAGTTCCAGGATTAGTCTATCCCCATTTCCTTGAGGCCAATTCGGACATGGTGGCAGCTTATATCATAGCTCTAATCTGGTCATCTGGTTAACTTCTCCCACCTGATGGGGGTTTCAGCATCTATAAGATAGTGCTCAGAATATTATCTGTAGCCTTGAGAAAGAACTAAAGATCCTTGCCTATGCTTATGACCAGACTATTATGGTTTAGTCTTGTTGGACTATTTTCCTTTGTTTCTGCATTCTTTCACTTCTCTGTGTAAACTTATTCTTTGGCTAAAATTTTTCCACATACAAAAGGCAGGCAGAGGACATAGAGAAGACCGTAGTGTTCTGTTCTGTTTCACAGTCACCTCTTTGACTTCATCTACTTCGCCTCTGCCCTTTGTTCATGCCCTCAAGTCATACCAGCCTCCTCCTGTTATTCAGACATCAAGCATCTTCTTGTGTCAGGACCTGCACACTTGTCTGTATTTCAAATATCTTAATACTCACCTCTTTCAAGTCTACTCAAATGTCACCTACTCAGGAAACTGCTCCTGGGGCTCCTGTCTAAAATTTCAACTTCCCTTTCCCTAACAGTTTTAATTCCCATTCTTTGATTTATTTTTCTCAAGTATACCATATATTTTATCTTTTAAATTTTGGTTATCATTGGTCTCCTCTGGGTTACAAATGATCTTCATGGAGCCTAAGCAGTTTTGCTTTCATGAAACTCTTGTTGCACCAAAAATATGAAAAATGGACTGTATTGGTATAAACACAGGTATAATCCAGGCTCGATTCATTATTTTATATTCTTTTACTTCTGATTTTAAAATAAGTTAACATGAACAGTTTTGTGAGATTGAGGCAGCCAGAGAAGACCTCTCAGATGAGGTGCCATTTCATCTGAGACTTGAATGAAGTGAAGAGATGCGCCACTACTAGTCTAAAACAGTGTGAAATGCTAGGACTTTAGCAGAAGTTGGGAGCTATGAGTGAGTGCAAAATCAAACCAGCCAGGGACACTCTGTTACTTGAGATAGCATTTAAACATATACTAGTACTAACAGATGGAGAAGGCAATGGCAAGCCACTCCAGTACTCTTGCCTAGAAAATCTCATGGACGGAGGAGCCTGGTAGGCTGCAGTCTGTGGGGTCGCTACTAGTCAGACATGACTGAAGCGACTTAGCAGCAGCAGCAGCAGTACTAACAGAGGAGCAAAATGACAAACCTACGTCCTGGATGTGGGCAGGTTAACTGTAGGAAGACTGAGAATACAGAAACTAGGAGGTGGAATGATTGGGAAACCCTCAGTTATCTCCAGGCATATTTTATCAGAGCAATGTTATTTTGCTTCAATGTCTGCCTACTAAACATAAAGCTAGGAATTTTGCTTCCAGCAGTGAGCAGTTTATTTTTTCACCACACACTAAAAGTCTAATTGCAGTAGTGAGAAACAGATTGAGAGAGAAAGGGAGATGTTTTGGCAGCCGAATGCCATAAGGGAAAGAGGTAGTAAGTTGTAGGAAAGTGCTGCATACAGCCCTTTACAGGTTAAAGGGATTCTTAAATTGAGATGACTCTCTTAAGAATTATCTTCTCTCATATGGTCCTCATAAAATGGTGCAGTTATTCTGGAAAATAGTTTGTTAGTTTCTTTACAAACTAAACATGTACTTATCATATGACCCCAAAATTGCACTCTTGGCTATTTATTCCAGAAAAATAAAAACTTGGGCCCACACAAAACCTATACTCAGTTGTTCATAGCCATAACAGTTAAGAAGTGGAAACAATGAAGATTTCCCTCAACAAATGAAAAATTAAATAAATTACAACACATCCATATTATGTCATATTTATTGCTGGAATGTTAGTGCTCAGTCATGTCTGACTCTTTGTGACCCCACAGACTATAGCCTGCCAGGCTCCTCTGTCTGTGGAATTCTCCAGGCGAGAATACTGGGTTGCCATTCCCTTCTCCAGGGGATCTTCCTGATCCAGAGATAGGACCTGGATCTACCACATTGTGGGCAGATTCTTTACCATCTGAACCACCAGGGAAGCCCCATTGCTAGAATCAGTTCAGTTCAGTCACTCAGTCATGTCTGACTCTTTGCGACCCCATGAACCACAGCATGCCAGGCCTCCCTGTCCATCACCAACTCCCGGAGTTCACCCAAACTCATGTGCGTAGAGTTGGTGATGCCATCCAGCCATCTCATGCTCTGAGGTCTCCTTCTCCTCCTGCTCCCAATCCCTCCCAGCATCAGGGTCTTTTCCAATGAGTCAACTCTTCGTATGAGGTGGCCAAAGTACTAGACTTTCAGCCTTAGCATCAGTCCTTCCAATGAACACCCAGGACTGGTTTCCTTTAGATGGACTGGTTGGATCTCCTTGTAGTCCAAAGGACTCTCAAGAGTCTTTTCCAGCAACACAGTTCAAAAGCATCAATTTTTCAGTGCTCAGCTTTCTTCACAGTCCAACTCTCACATCCATACATGACTACTGGAAAGACTATATAGCTTTGACTAAATGGCCCGTTGTTGGTAAAGTAATGTCTCTGCTTTTTAATATGCTGTCTAGATTGGTCATAGCTTTTCTTCCAATTTGCATGATCAAATGACATGGAACTACACAAGAATTAAGACTGATGTCAAATTCCTGGTATTGATATTGTACTCTGATTCTGTAAGACATAACTGTTGGGCAAAGCTGGATGAGAGGTGCATGAGACTCATCTGTTTTTGCAGCTTTCTGTAAATCTAATTATTTCAACATAAAAATCTTTTAAGACTTTTAAAATCCTATTGAAATTCTCTGGACATAAGAAAAAATATTTTCCACTTATTTCTGATCAGAAAATTCTGCTCAGAGTTGATTTTAATAAATGTTAATTTTCAAACTGGCCTCTGTATATGGAGAGTAAGGGGAGACCAAACAAAAGAAGCAGGGCACTATACAGATTGGTAAGTGGCAGTTTTCATAAGTAAGGGAACTACTCTGGGGACTTATCTTTGGCATCCACAAGACAAATAAATCTCTGGTCTTGCCCCCAGAATCATAACAAATTGTAAAGAGGCCTTAACTGGGCTCAGTCACAGAGTCTAGATCGTCCCAAGGACACCTTACTCATGTCCTTGGAGTAACTCCCGCTGTGGGAATGTGGGACAGAGTGTGTATTGCAAGGATGGTGGAGGGGGTGAGGAGCCTTTAAATGCCCCAGTCCAGCTTAAGGGCCAACTAGCCATCAAATCCTTTTGATTACCTCATCCAACAAAACATAAATAATAAAACATAATGTTGTTGAATTTTAACTATGCTCGAGGGTAGCATAGATTTCAGTCAGACATAATCTCTAAACTATGTGTGTCCCACAGTCATACATTATTCTCCATGGTTGAGGCTGTTTGACATTTGATTGTATTTAAAGGACTCTGATTTGTGCTTCCTCTGCCTTTTCTAAAACCAGCTTGAACATCTGGAAGTTCACGGTTCACGTATTGCTGAAGCCTGGCTTGGAGAATTTTGAGCATTACTTTACTAACATGTGAGATGAGTGCAATTGTGCGGTAGTTTGAACATTCTTTGGCATTGCCTTTCTTTGGGATTGGAATGAAAACTGACCTTTTCCAGTCCTGTGGCCACTGCTGAGTTTTCCAACTTTACTGGCATATTGAGCGCAGCACTTTCACAGCATCATCTTTCAGGATTTCAAATAGCTCAACTGGAATTCCATCACTTCCACTAGCTTTGTTCACAGTGATGCTTTCTAAGGCCCACTTGACTTCACATTCCAGGATGTCTGGCTCTAGGTGAGTGATCAAACAATCATGATTATCTGGGTCATAAAGATCTTTTTTGTACAGTTCTTCTATGTATTCTTGCCACCTCTTCTTAATATCTTCTGCTTCTGTTAGGTCCATACCATTTCTGTCCTTTATCAAGCCCATCTTTGCATGAAATGTTCCCTTGGTATCTCTAATTTTCTTGAAGAGATCTCTAGTCTTTCCCATTCTGTTGTTTTCCTTTATCTCTTTGCATTGATAGCTGAAGAAGTCTTTCTTATCTCTTCTTGCTATTCTTTGGAATTCTGCATTCAGATGCTTATGTGTTTCCTTTTCTCCTTTGATTTTCACTGCTCTTCTTTTCACAGCTATTTGTAAGGCCTCCTCAGACAGCCATTTTGCTTTTTTTGCATTTGTTTTCCATGGAGATGGTCTTGATCCCTGTCTCCTGTACAATGTCATGAACCTCAGTTCATAGTTCATCAGGCACCCTATCTATCAGATCTAGTCCCTTAAATCTATTTCTCACTTCCACTATATAACCATAAAGGATTGGATTTAGGTCATACCTGAATGGTCCAGTGGTTTTCCCTACTTTCTTCAATTTAAGTCTGAATTTGGCAATAAGGAGTTCATGATCTGAGCCACAGTCAGCTCCTGTTC
>SJXQ01012268.1:0-66961 GCA_006408695.1 Aepyceros melampus
AGATCGAACCCAGGTCTTCTACGTTGTATGCAGACGCTTTACCGTCTGAGCCACTGAAGAATTGCTACACAAGAAGCCAAGTCCTAACTGGAAGTGCCGGGGATTGAACCCGGGGCCTCGTGCACGCTAAGCACGTCCTCTATCACTGAGCTACACCACCTACTTTCCATTGTAGGGGGTCAGTAAATTTTCTACAGATAATGAATTAAGGAATAAGAGTACATATGCATGCTATTTAGAGTTATGGTGGTATACCAGAAGAACTAAAAATGGAAATGTTTCAAAAAAGTTTGCTTCTAGAGAATGAGACCAGGGCTGGGGAGCAGTGGGGCTGGCAACTGTTTCCTTTCATCATAAACTCTTCTGTCCTGTTTGACTTGTTCCTATTTGTATGCATTACGTTGATAACAAGATATATGGTGATCATGAAAAATCTTTAAATATTTGTATGAATGCGCTAAGCTTTGGAAAGGAGTGATGATCAATATCGAGCATTGTGACTCTATTTGAGATGAAACTTTAGGGTCAAATACAGATGAAGAAGATGGTTTAAAATCATCTGTATTAGCATTTAAGTTACGCTTTTTAAGAAGTAAAGTGCTTGGTTTTTTTATCTGCTAGGCTGAACCTCTAAGAGTTTGACCTACTAAGTTTCAATAAAAGATAGATGTCCCAAGGTTTAAATAACAAACTCATCAACTTGAACAATAGAAAAAGCAATTACAAATAGATGAAGGGATGAATGGATGGACTCTTGTCAGCCCTCTTTCTATAGGAGATGCCTTAGTTTTCACAAGAAGACCTGCCCTCTGCCCTTTTTCTGTTTCACAGACATATGGCTCATCTGTGTCTGCTGTCTGTCCAGAACACTGACCACAACATGTTCACCCCTCTGCTCCTGCCAGCTCTGGCCCTGGTGGATGAATGGAAGCTGCTGAGAGCAGCTAGCTAGCATCCCATTCACCTTTGCTTTCTCAGGGCCTGACATGATTCTTGACTCTTGGCATAGATATCCTTTTCCGGCTGCCCAGAATCCAGGCCTGGCTCATTCACACCCGAATTTTCTATTGACTTAGAGATTAAAGCCCCCCAGGAGTCCAAGTTTGAGAAGGTCCCTGAGGTCATCAGAATTCCTTTTTTTTTTTTTATCAGTCCAGGACTTTCCCAGCCATCTGAATCACCTAAACTGACAGGGACCCCATTCCTCGCTAGTAGCTGCTCCTTCTCCAGCCAAGTCAGTGGTCATTGGCCAGCCCCTATGAACCCAGGCAGCACCAGGACCACAATGTGGGAGCCGCCGTGGCAGAGCCCAGCCTGCACTGCTAGCTGACCCGGAAGCGGCCAGGCCGTGGCCCTACGTCTGCTGATACATTGCGACCCCGGCCTGACGCTGACCTCCAGCTCTTCTCCAAGTCCCAGCCCACCTACATAGGGTCACAGACCAGACATTCAGAGAGAAGTTCCCCACTCTCCCCCAGGCTTCAGGTCATTTACTCATACCAAAGCTGGGAGACGTAAATTGGGAGTCATAAATAACCCTAGTTGACCCCACTTGTGTGGTCTCCAGGCACTATCCCAGAGCAAGCCCGTGGCTCTCCCCACCTCCCTCTCGCTCCCTCTGTTCTGCTCTGGAGCGCTTCTCCTTCTGGCTCTTCCTCCACGGCTCACTCCAAGTCCTTTCACTATACTCTCGGGAGCCCTATTCCAAAGCAAACAAACGCTCCAAGCAGTGCTTCCTCCCCCTCAAGGCTCTCTGAGGACACACGCCCTTTGCCTTCAGTCAGAGCCTTCTCATTCTCCACATCCAGCTGGGTAAAGGATGAAGCAGGGGTGGAAAGGCTTTTTCTCTTTCCTTGCCCCTCTGTGGCGTCACCTGCTCTCCAAGGACGGAGAGAGCCGCTCCTGAGCTCCCACTTCAGAGTCCTCTGCCTCCCACTCCCTTCAGTGTTCTCCACCTGAGGATCCACAGCACCTCTGGGGACGCCCTCTCCCGTGCTCTGCTTGGAAGCTTCCAGACCTCCCTGGCTTCATGCCAGTCTCCAAACCCAGCAGCCACTTTTCTTTGTCCCAGCTGCAGTCCCTTCTCTTGGGGGACCCTCCATAGGGAGCCTCAATCAAAAAGCAGATTTAGCATCTGCATTATTTAGAGTCACGGCAGGAAATGGAATTCATCCCAGATGGTTCAATTAATGAGACTTTAATGACAATATTCCACTCGGAAGTGCGAGCAGGGTGCAGAGAACAGGCAAGGGATGTTGAGGAGAAGGAAGACAGTGACTCTCAGATGCTGTTACCACCCACAGGGCTAAACAGGCCAAGAAGAAATGGTGTCACCATTAGAAAAAGCTGGAGACATCAAGAAGGGGCTGTCGACAGGAGTGGAATCTTGAAAGGATGAAGTCTGTGAGTATAGGGAGGGCATCCTGATCCCTCCCTTCTTAACATTTGACCCTCCAGTCAGAGCCTCCAACTGGCTGAATCCAATCTATGGAACCAGGAAAGCCCTGGAGAGGCAGCCTGAAGAGGTCAGGTTCCCAGGGAATCACCGCAGAAGGGAGGCCAGTGGGATGTGTGGGCAAGTGGGCAGCGCAGAATCTGAATTTTCTCTGGAGTCCATGCCAGTCTCCAAACCCAGCAGCCACTTTTCTTTGTCCCAGCTGCAGTCCCTTCTCTTGGGGGACCCTCCATAGGGAGCCTCAATCAAAAAGCAGATTTAGCATCTGCATTATTTAGAGTCACGGCAGGAAATGGAATTCATCCCAGATGGTCAATTAATGAGACTTTAATGACAATATTCCACTCGGAAGTGCGAGCAGGGTGCAGAGAACAGGCAAGGGATGTTGAGGAGAAGGAAGACAGTGACTCTCAGATGCTGTTACCACCCACAGGGCTAAACAGGCCAAGAAGAAATGGTGTCACCATTAGAAAAAGCTGGAGACATCAAGAAGGGGCTGTCGACAGGAGTGGAATCTTGAAAGGATGAAGTCTGTGAGTATAGGGAGGCCATCCTGATCCCTCCCTTCTTAACATTTGACCCTCCAGTCAGAGCCTCCAACTGGCTGAATCCAATCTATGGAACCAGGAAAGCCCTGGAGAGGCAGCCTGAAGAGCTCAGGTTCCCAGGGAATCACCGCAGAAGGGAGGCCAGTGGGATGTGTGGGCAAGTGGGCAGCGCAGAATCTGAATTTTCTCTGGAGTCCAGCTCTCACAGTTTGAAACTGGGGAAATCGAGGCTGGGAGAGGTTGGAGATTTACCTTGGTCCCATAGGGAGTTCATGGCCAGGCTGAGCCCAGACCTCAGGTCACCACGTCCCTTGCCGTCTGTCACACGACAAAGTCCATGACTCCACCACTGCCTGCTCTGTAGCCTCTTGAAGGGTTTATGCACTAAAAATAATTTAAAGCCATTTTAATCAGGTACATTGCTTTAAATCCCTTCCCCAACAGGAAATACGCAGGCTCGCTGGCAGGAGGGTTGGCAGCTGGTCTTGAACTTTCTTGACCTTCCTGTGCCCAGGCTGAGGTCTTCTGTCCAGCCCTGTCCCCTGAACCCAAGCTGAATGGCTGAGGCTGGAATTCAGTGATAATAGCCCCTTCCAGGTGTGACTCTGTAGCCATCAGTGGGATGAATATTCAGAGAGGATTGGAGGGAAAATCTAATTGAATTCAAAGCACAATAAATTGAAGCCGACTCATTCGATTCATGGCAGTGTCTTCTGGCATCTTTTAATTTTGCGTCACATTCATTTGGAGCCAATCAAATTAGGGTGCTCGTTAGCGGCTGAGGTGGCAGTGAGGCTGGAGCCCTGCTCTGGTGGTAATGAGGTCAGTGCAGCCGGATAATTCAGAGGGCAGTTGGAGTGGGGCAGACAGTGAGAGCTCAACAATCACTGCCTCATTATCAGAAAAGTGGACTCGGGGAGGGGTGAGTGTGGACCCCAAATCTGCTGCTCGCTTACAGGCTGGCCTTGGCCTTCACTTTCTGCAGCTTTGGTGTTCTGTTGGGATAGGAGTAGGGATGAGTGAGTATGAAATGAAATCATATGGAACAAGCCTCTGCTCCTCCAGTTCCTCAGAGTCCACCTCTGTTCTCTGTCCCCACCACACCACCCAGCCCCCGTGGTGGCGCTCCTTGGCGCCCTCTTCTTACCCACAGGCCTCTGCTTTAGCCAACAACCTGGAGTCCACCCTACCTCTCCAGGAGAGCTCTGCCTAAGATTTTGTGGTGATCTTATTCTTCTAAAAAGACTCACTACTCAGAGCAAACTTAGAGGCTTGCCTCCCTAGAAAGCCCACAGTCAGGACTTTGTGCAGCTGGGCCCAAGAGTTCAAATAAGGTCCTTGACTTTACCCCGTCACCTCTAGACGCTGCAGGCCTCCACTTGGCTTTGGCTTCAGACACATCCTCCCCATGATACAGCAGGAGGATGTGCAGAAGGCACCTCCCACCCAGCCCTCACAGAACACATAATGGAGAAAGTACTCCTCCGCCAGCGTCCATCCTCAGGTCCTGAAAAAGTGGGCTCTGGTTGGCCCTGCCTGTCACATGCCAGCCCCTGAGCTGATAAGCATGTCGAATGCTATGAGATGCTCTGACTGTCCAGCATGCGTCATCTGACCCTCCCTATGGCTGAGAAGAGGAATCCCTCTATTATCACCCTCACAGAATCACAGAACATTGTAAGGAGTCTTTCTTAAAGCCGGATACCATAACAGTAAAACTGTACCAGAAGTCCCTACAATGCCATGCAAGGGGCCACATAACCAGGTGACAAAGAGAAATGTGCCTCTGGAATTTACTAGGCCCCCTTTGCAGCCCCCGCCCCCTGATGCCCAGATTTCACTCCAGCCCTCTGCCCTCTCCCCCTCCTCCCAGGTCTCCTAGGCCAGCTGCCCACCCGGGCCTCCCTTGTCTCCTACGGAAGACCAAACCTAGAACCTTTCTCTGGTAATATAAACTAGATCGCCAATGGGAATTTGCTGTAGGCTCAGGAAACTCACACAGGGGCTCTGTATCCACCTAGAGGGCTGGGGTGGGGCGGGAGATGGGAGGGAGCTTCAAAAGGGAGGGGATATATGTATTCTTATGACTGATTCCTATTGAGGCTTGGCAGAAAGCCACAAAATTCTGAAAAGCAAATAATTAAAAAAAAAACAAAAACCTTAGAACCTCTCTCTGTTTTCCCTCTGAAACCTGTACGCCTTGTTCTACCTTCAAATGGACTTATCTCCTAGTCCTCCCCAACTCCTACCCCTCCCTTGAGTTCTGGGAAGAGAAGTAAACCTCAAGAGGACTGGATCCATCCACATCCATTTTCTATGGAAAATCAAGGGAACACCTCTCGCACAGGTCAGGAAGCACACAGGTTCCTGAAGCACATGGCGGGCTTGTTGTAAGAGCATGGGAAGCTTTTGGTGAGAGGCACAAAAGGGCTTACCATTCTATCCCTCCTTGCCTCTCAGTATTATGCAGTCGATGACTGAGATACTATCTCTATAAGAGGAATCCTCAGGACTGGAAGGCCAGGCGTACCAGACTCTGGCCTAGTACTGGGAAGCGTGGTAGAAGGAGGGTGCTTCTGCCCCAGGTTGCGGAAGGGAAGAGCAGTCCCTCTATGTAAGGTTAAATCCAAGGTTCTCAGCCTACGTGACCATATGCCCTGCTTTGCTGGGGACAGTCCCGGTGTAACATCTTTGGTCCTGGTATAATTATTCATAAAATTCTGTAGTGGGTTGGATTATGCATTGCCCTCCCCTGGCAAAAAATGTGCTCACATCCTAACCTGCAAATGTGACCTTATTTGGAAAGAGTGTCTTTGTGTTTTTTTTTTTTTTTTAAATACAGTTGATTTACAAAGTTTCAGGTATATAGCAGAGTGATTAAGCCATGTATATATATTGTATATACATATGTTATACATATCCTTTTTCAGATTCTTTTCCTTTATAGGTTATTACAAGACATTGAATATAGTTTCCTGTGCTATACAGTAGGTCCTTGTTGTTTATTTATTTAATATATACTACTGTGTACCTGTTAATCCCAAATTCTCAATTTGTTACCTCCTCCCCCACCGCCTTCCGCTTTCTCCTTTGGTAACACTAAGTTTGACAGAGCCAGCCTCCAGCAAACGTCATGTCAGTGCTTTGGAGATAACAGCTCATTCAGACAGACTCCAAGGCTCCCGACCAAGACAGAGGAAGGTCCATAGCAACAACAGGACTCATTTGCCTGGGAGATAGCACTCGGAGGTCATCTGTCAAAATCCATGTACTTCTGAACTCTTAACCAGGCCTATGTGTTTGGGGATAAGATGGGACATAAGCAGGAGCTTTGGTGACTCGATCAGCAAGTGTTCTGTGGGAGGAAAGTGGCTCTGCCACTGAATGTCACCAGAATGCCTGTCCCCTCAGGACTTAGGTGTCCGCTCCTCTCACATGGGATGTTGGAAGAGGAAGTCAATCAGCACAACCCCGCTCAAAGTGGTTTTGCAAGATGTATCAGAAGCTTAGAAGCGTGCACATCCTGTTTCCCTTTAATTTTGCTTTTAGGTAGCTCTCTTATAGGAATTCTCAGAACCAAGTTTCTCTGACAGCAGAGCAGAACCCAGGGGACCCTAAAGCCCTCCATGGACACTCTCCCACCTAGGCATGAAGAGTTTTTTTTTAGTATCTTTTTTCTGATTATAAGTGCAATGTCTGTTTATTGTAGAAAACTTGGGAAAAGTGAAAAAATAAAGAGAACAAACATAAATATCACTTCAATCCCATAATCACTCGTGTATTTCCTTCCAGGGGTATTGGCTTATTGTTTTTCTGTTTGTATAAGTGTACTTACAAATAGTGGAGCATATACTCTACAGTTTAACATCTTGATTTTAAAATATTTAGCAGATCACAAGCAATCCCAATACTACTAAAATAGCAGCCCAGTAGCTGGTCATATGGGCTTCTCACGTGGTACAATGGTAAAGAATCCACCTACCAATGCAGAAAATGCAAGAACCAGGGTTCTATCCCTGGGTCCAGAGGATCCTCTGAAGGAAGAAATAGCAACCCACTCCAGTATACTTGCCTGGAAAATCGATGGACTCAGGCGCCTGACGGGCTACATACAGTCCATGGGGTCGCAAAGAATCAGATATGACTGAGTATCCATGCACATATGCACACACGTGCACACACACACACACAGAGTCTGTCATACCATGTTATTTAGCTTTCTCTGATTATAGGACATTTGCTTGTTCCCTGTATTTCACTGTCTAATACAACACAGAGAAAGGCCTTTTTGTACTTAAATCTTAGCATCAAATACAGGTCTCACTTGCAATCACTGAGCTGCTCCATGTTGCCTCACGCACACCTGTACTCCTGCCTTCTGTAGTTCAGAGCCTGGCATGTGCCTAGGCATCTGATGATGTTGACTGAATTGCCCTCATTCCTTGATGACTGGCATATAACCTACGCCTCCCATTGTTAAGTGAGAGAGTGCCTGGATCTGACACACACTTGCTAAAGAACATGTTAACTTCTGGGAAGCTAAGGACAGTGACCACAGGAATGCTCAGAGCACAGCAGGTAGACAGATGAAAACAGGTGGGTCCAGGCATGGGCTGCCCGGAGCAGGGTGCAGCAGCCAGCTCCTCGTCTGGACCTCCATCCGTTAAATATTTCAGAGCCAAATATCTGCCAACCTCTGTCTCCATAGTTGCACAGGAGCACAGAGTTTGTTCATGTTTCTGCGTTGATACATCCAAATGTAGTTTCCTGTGTCAGTAGTCCTGCCTGGGGAAAAGTGGAGGAAGTACGACTAGGTAATAAAGTACTGAGGTCAAAATAGAGAGCTTGTCTCCATCGGGCCATGGAACTTACAGAGGACAGTACCCTGCCTTGGTTTCTCCCTCTTAGTCTCTCTTAGTCTATATTATATTGCCCTGCTTTCTTAAATACAAAAAAAGGCTACATTCCCTTAGGCCCCAGAGTTTAAAGGCTCCACAGGAGAGTTGCTCTGCGTATGCTATTGCTGGAGATGCTAAAGCTTCGATTAGCTGCTCTGTAGAAAGAAGAGGCTGCTGACTCAACTCTTCCTGGTCTCGTTGCTGAAGCCCAGCTCACCTCTAAGCTTCCAAATTCATTTTCTGTTCTTCTCGGTGGCCCCCAGCATACCGTCCTTTCATGGGGCAGTTACCCAGGCCAGGTTTGTGCTGGCAGCTCAGGAGATAAAGGCTCAATTCTTTCCCGTGAAGAGCTACAGACACGAGGAAAGAGAGAGACACCCTTTCTTTTTTCCCAGGTCTAAGACACCCTAAGTGCCCAACGGAGACATTGCAAAGTGCTCTGGATGTGCAGACAAAGAGACAAGGGAGCCAGGGAAAGATTTCAGAGAAGGTAAACCTAGAAAGTGCACGGGAATTCAACAGACATCAATATGGGCAAAATATGGTTTGTTTGAGGAACAGAAAATGAGTCTGGCAACTGGAGCAGGATGGGGGATGCAGACGGGGTTAGAGTAGACGATGGGAGGGCCAGCTACAGGTGGACTACAAATGGCCGCAAGTCAGGTAAAAGCACTAGGACCGCATCATGTAGAGGGTGTGTGTGTGTGTGTGTGTGTGTGTGCGCGTGTGTGTGCGTGTGTGTGCATGTGTGCGCGCGCGTGTGTGTGTGTGCGCGTGTGTGTGTGCGCGCGCGCGTGTGTGTGTGTGTTAGTCGCTCAGTCGTGTTAGACTCTTTGGTACTTCATGGTCTGCAACCCACCAGGTTCCTCTGTCCATGGAATTCTCCAGGCAAGAATACTGGAGTGGATAGCCATTCCCTTCTCCAGGGGATCTTCCCAACCCAAGGATCAAACTCAGGTCTCCCGCATTGCAGGCGGACTATTTACCATTTGATCTATCAGAGAAGCCCCTTGTAGATGGTAAGAACAGCCAAATGGGAGGTTCAAGGTTAAATTTATCACTGGAGTAGAAAAGGAATCACAGGACAGCAAGACTGGAAGCAGAAATAAGAATGAGGATATTCTTGCAACAGTCCAAAGGGACAGGAATGAATCAGATGCTGTGAATTAGGCAATCAAGTGGTCACTGAAAGGAGTAACTACGGTGAAAAATCCAGTGAGAATCCAAGAGAAGGGCTCCCAGTTTGCTTTGGACTCGCACTTCAGGTGTGTGTGGGATGCTCATGTGGCAATGTCCAGCAGCAAGTAGATAAACTTTGAGGTGGTGTCCATTTGGGAACTATCAACTTGTAAGTGACAGCTGAAGCCACAGGGGCAGAATAAAATTGCTCATGGGAAGTGTGATGGGTGGGACACAAACATCAAAGCAGAAAAGCCTGGCATGGGAGGGACAGAGGAGCTGGGAAGGAGCAGCCAGTATTAAAAGAACCAAACTGGAGTCGTGTCATGGAAGCCAACAGAGGAGGGGAATTTGGGGACAAGAATGTCAGAAAGAAATTCTGCAACAATCAGGTAAGGTGCAGACCCAAACCTCGTGGCAATGAGCATGCCATCTGTGACTTTATAGACAGCAACTTCAGCAGTCAGGGGTATCAAAACTTCTCTGTTTCTCTCAATTGAGAAGCAAAGAGAAGGAGAAAAGGTGGTGGCTTTCTGAAAGAGAAGGCTCAAAAGAGGGGCTGGCAAAGTCATGGGATGTGTTTTTCCAAGGTAGTTTCACTAAGCTTGTAGGTTGTGATGCTGGAGCCTGTAGAGGTAAAGAGTTATGAGTTTGTCATAAGGTGACTTTGACAATGCCAAACTGGGAGAGTAGAAATTTGTCATTAATTATGGTATGAACATTCCCAAAAGGAGTTACCTTCCACAGGCTCAGGTAGGCTTCTTAAAGTGGCAGCAGTGGTAAAGAATCCACCTGCCAATACAGGAGAGGCAAGACATCACTGGTTCAGGAAAATACTCTTGAGTAGGAAATGGCAACCCACTCCAGTACTCTTGTCTGGAAAACCCCATGGACGTGGAGAGAAGCGTGGAGGGTTACAGTCCAGGGGGTTGCAAAGAGTCGGACACGACTGAGCGCCCAAGCACAGGCTCAGATACTTTGCCATTCCCCAGGTCTGAGCTGCAGGCTAGTGTAGGCAAGGCAAAAGGGAGGAAGAGGCTCAGGGCCCCATGGAGAAGCTGCCTGTTGAGGCTCAAACGCTGACATCCTGAGTCAAGCAGTGTCGGGAATGCAGTGCTGGACACAGGCCCAAGTTCTGAAGCTGCGTGGCAAGCTGGCAACCGTATGCTGTGGGCCTCTGACCCCGCTCATCTCACATTTTTTCTCAACATTTTGGACATTTATGGTGCGAAATCTAGCAACATGTGTCCTGTTGGTGCACAGTTATACTTCAGACTGATGAGGCTGTTGGCTGTCTTTAAATAGCCAATTGCACTGTGCTGACATGGCTAACGTTAACCAAACGACTAAATTAACTAACCCAGCCACAGAACCAAGCTCTGGCCTGAGTATGCCAGGCCAGAAAAATCAGCACAACCCTCATGAAAATTAAACTATGAATTTAACAAGAGTCAACTCCCGCCATGTACCGGGAATTCTACTCACTGGTCTTGATAACTGACTCTGCCAGCAAGGGCCTCTGCTCCATTCCCCTTCTTTTTAATTGAAGTATAGCTGGTTTACAATGTTGTATTAGTTTTAAGTATATAGCAAAGTAAGATATATATATATTTAAAATATTGATATATATTATTAGGTTGAAGTGAAGTGAAAGTCACTTAGTCATATCTGACTCTTAGTGATTCTCCAGGCCAGAATACTGGAGTGGGTAGCCTTTCCTTTCTCCAAGGGATCTTCCCAACTCAGGGATGGAACCCAGGTCTCCTGCATGGAGGGCAGATTCTTTACCAGCTGAGCCACAAGGGAAGCCCAAGAAAACTGCAGTGGGTAGCCTATCCCTTCTCCAGCAGATCTTCCCAACCCAGGAATTGAACCAGGATCTCCTGCACTGCAGGCGGATTCTTTACCAACTGAGCTATCAGGGAAGCCCAATTATTATTATTATTAGATTGGTGCAACTTGATTGCAGTTTTGGACAGTGAATTTTAAATTATTATATTAATGTACGTATATTTATATATATTCTTTTTCAGATTCTTCCCCATTATAGGTTATTGCAAGATAGTGAATATAGTTCTTTGTACTATACAGTAGGTCCTTGATATTTATCTATTATATATATGTATGAGTGTGTATCTGTTAATCCAACTCATAATTTATCCCTTCCACCCCTTCTCCTTTGGTAACCATAAGTTTGTTTTCTATTTCTGTGAGTCTATTTCTGTTTTGCAAATAAATTTATTTGTGCTGTTTTTTGGATTACACATATAGTCTGTATCATGATATCTGCCTTTGTCTGGCTTCCTTCACTTAGGTCCATCCATGTTACTACCAATGGCATCATTTCATTCTTCTGATGGCTGAGCAGTATTCCATCGTACACATAAGCTGCATCCTCTTTGTCCACTCATCTGTCAGTCGATATATCATTTGCTTCCATGTCTTGGCTATTATAAACAGCGCTGCTTTGAGAATTGAGGTACATGTATCTTTTTTAATTTGAGTTTTCATCTTCCCCAGATATATGCCCAGGGATGGGATTACTGGATCATATGGCCATTCTCGTTTTAGTTTTTAAGGAGCCTCCATACTGTTCTCCACAGTGACTATACCTCTACTTCATTTGATGGGAAGATGCTGCTGCTGCTGCTAAGTTGCTTCAGTCATGTCTGACTCTGTGTGACCCCATAGACGGCAGCCCACCAGGCTCCCCCGTCCCTGGGATTCTCCAGGCAAGAACACTGGAGTGGGTTGCCATTTCCTTCTCCAATGCATGAAAGTGAAAAGTGAAAGTGAAGGTGCTCAGTCGTGTCTGACTCTTGGCGACCCCATGGCTGCAGCCTACCAGGCTCCTCTGTCCATGGGATTTTCCAGGCAAGAGTACTGGAGTGGGGTGCCATTGCCTTCTCCGATGGGAAGATGGGAGGGCTATAAAATAAAATTACTCTGCTTCCTACAAGGATAAAGAAACCATGGGCTCTCCTAAAAGAGCACAGAATCCTGAACATAATCTAATCCAATTCCCACCTCCCTTTGACTAATACGGAAATAAGGCTCAGAGTTAACAATTTCCAAAACTTTGTCAATGAGCGAGTGACGTGGAATCCACTGAACAATGCAAAGGCGGCTACCACGACATGACAAGGCTTCCAGGACATTCGGTCACCCCTTCTGGACAGCAAACCAGACCCCGGTGGGCTGGATTTAACTGAACGCAGAGCCCTCCTAACTTCCGGGCTGGAGGGTGTGCCCGCGTAATGTCCAGGGAAGGAGGCCTGGACAGTGGAGGGGAGGCTGAGGAGGGGGTGGGTGGGCACAGCAGTACAGGCCCCGTCATCAAGGTGCCCTGCACATCCCCGTCATCCTTCAAGTCCCCTCGTTCATCAGGACTCTGTGCCAGTGACTGAGAGGGGCCTCCCTTTAACCAGCTGAATCAAAAGGCTGTGGACATGGCATTAGGGCCCCAAGCTCCTGAGCAAACAAGGAAAAAGTACCTGGCGGTCTACACACTGCCTACTGGAGCAGGGGTCAGTGAAATAAACCCATAGAGATAAGCTCCAGGACAGCGTGTGGACCTGCTCCAGGGCTGAGCATGGGGCTCTAGCTGGACTGCTGTTGGACTCCAGCAGAGCGGCCCCAGCCTTGGGCTTTTATGATTAGAGAAACACCAACACCTCTCCTGGCTTGGCAGAACTCTGGTCATCTGCCCTACTCTTCCAACTTAGCATTCAGAGTTGGGGAGCAGCCCAGGGTTGGGGTTCCAGCCTATGACATGGCAGTGATCTGCTAAGATTGAGCGTCTTCAGCATTCAAATGGAGCCAGCTTCTTGGAGCTCTGCAGGAGACCAGCGTCTCTGAAGCCAGCCTACCTAGAATAGCTAAACTAGGAATCAGCTGAATACATTAGTTCTCACTTCCCAGTTCCTTTTTCCTGTCAAAGGCAGCTTTCCTAATCTTAAACTTAACCACAGCACCCTCTGCTAAGGCCACTTAGCGTGTTCGCTCGCCAGCATGATAGAGTCAAACTGCTCAGCCCGGGATGTGAGGCTTCCTACACCAGATCTCACCTTTCTGTCCAGGCTTACCCTCAGCACCATCTCCAAATGCACTGGATCTGATACCGCCATGGCTCCAGTGGCATGAGCCTTTTCCCATCCCGCTGGCCCTGTAAACTCATACACGCAATACCCCAGACGCCCTCGTGGAGAATGTCTGGCTCCTCCTCCTGAACTCCATGATCACTTTTGTCATTACACTAGGTCGTTGTTTTCATACCTGCCCAACCTGGAGGGCGTTCAGTCACGCCATCTGCAGAGAAGGTGTCAGTGAATCGGGATGAAGGTCAGCAGCTGCGTCCACCCCAGAGCTCAGGCTCCAGGCCCTTCTGCCCTGCCCGTAGCCATAGAGTCCAGATCTCACAGATGCTGAAACACTCTCTATCTTATATAAATCAAGTGATCTTTAACTGTTTCAAAGCTAAATACTGGATGAAAGGTGACACCCGCCATCTTCTCTGAAGAGTTAAATATTCTGATGAGAACCTCAGTATTCCCTCCACTCGATGTGACTGAGACCCCACTGCCAATTAACAGCATACCCTGACAGTGCCCTGGGGCTCAGGAAAAAGGTTGATGCTCACACCTGCCCAGATACTGCTCACGTCTCCCACTTGCTTCAGGCACGTGGGCCTTTAAAAGGAGGTCTCCCTTTAAGAAATCCTTTGTAGATCCACCCCCACACCTTAAAATCAGGAGCTGCAAATGACATTTACAAGGTGGCAACAGGTTGCTGGCCATCACAAAGCACTCTACCCTTAAAGGAGATACGACTATCACAGTGAGTTGAAGTTCTTTGTTCTGGATACATACCCGATTTTCAGTGTGGTTTCCTTGGCAGTTGATTGAGCGACTAATTGAATGCCCATCAATAGCTTCATGAATGAAAGGAAATGTAGTTTAAGGGAGCTCCATACTGGAACACAATTGCACTGACAAACTGTTTTTAAAATCTGACAAGAATCAGTTTCAAATAAAGGGTGACATTTAAACAACTAGAAACCTCAAGAGCCATGATTACACAGCCCCATTCATAAGCACCCTCCTGTTTGATGGTTCATTGGCAAGTTCACCCTGCAGAAGCCTTCTCAGCTGCCCGAAGTAGGAAGTTCCTGGCTGTTCTCAGCTAAGCAGGCGTCTGAATATGCTCTGCAAATCCTTTCCCAGTGTAGTCTCAGCACCCAGAAGCCCCAGTCTTGTCTATGTCCATATATTTGCAGCCATTGTGAGATGTCTCAGAACCTTAAAGAGACACTCTAGGGAAGTCTTATCGCCAGTCCAGTCCAGACCAAGGAACTTGTCACTAAAGGGTGTCTATCCAAGTTAGCATGGCCCACCTTAAGACAGAAATGACAGCTGTGCCCACTCCTCCATCACCAGACCATCTCTTAACAGGATGGAGGAAGCAAAAATTTCTTCTCTGAAGAATTTGCAGGTCTTTTCAGGATTTTCTCAGGCATCATTGTATCCCTACAAAGCAGTAAGTCACAGCAACAAGCTTGACCTTGAAGCAGTCATTGATTCTCTAAAGAAGAAAGACCACAGAAAAGAGATGAAGGGCAACTTACCTGGTATCATCTCTGGGAAAATAGCCTCTCCGCCCTGTCCAGCAGAGCCTCCTGCTGAGCACAACCCCACCCCATATCCCAGGACCCCTCCTTGTTTGCTGACCTCGCTGTCCCATCACCAGATTCAGCTCTGGGAACCTGGAATTCCTTTGGCCCACACCCAGCTCCAAATCAGCCCACATCCCATCTAGTCACATCACAGCCCCACCCCTCAGCATGAGTTGGTCAGGCCTTGGCCAAAGCTCTCTCTAGGGCTCCAGACTCAAGTGTCTGACTATCCATCTGCACACCCAAGAGGGCCTCAAACACAGAATGCGCACAGATAAACCAAAAACCCAAAACCCCCTCTCCATCGCACTAAACGGCCCAGACATATATCCACTTTCCCAAGTCTGGAACCTGGGACTCTTCCTTCTTTCTTCCACATCCGAGTCATCTTATCTGACACCCAAAAGTCTTTCCAATTCATTCTCTCCTCTTCAAAACTACTTCTGCTTTGGGGACTACCTCTATCCCCTGATACAATAATCCTGCTTATCCGTGTGATTCTAGTAGGGTTGACACCACCATTCTGATCTAGCAGTGGTCAAGGGACACAGGCCTGGGTACAGAAAGTATTCCAGCTTCTTGGTCACAGTCACTGGTTAAGGACTGAGCTATCAGAATCCTCCCCAGAGGACTTCCCTGGTGACTCAGTGGTTAAGATTCTGCACTTTCGGTGCAGTGGGCCTGCGTTCAACCCCTGGTCAGAGAACTGCATGTGGTATAGCTGTGCAGTGCAGAATTTTACAAACAAGCAAACAAATCCTCTCCAGAATCCTAATAGAGAGAAAGCCATGTTCCTTCCCTGGCAGCTCAGCTGTTAGGGCTCAGCGCTTTCATTCAAGGTGGCAGATGCAAAGAAAGGGAAAAATGATGGAGAAAGATGTGAATCCCGGAACTCCTGCTGCTCAGGGCTAATTTGCCTACTGCAAAGGAGTGTGTGCAGGCTGCCAGGGTCCCTTCTCTGCAGCTAGATGTGCCAATGATATAGAGTAATCCCACTGTCTGCTACCATAGAACTCTTTACTGTGTACAAAGCCCATCCACAAATACTGTCTCCCAAAAATGTTAGGAGTTGACCAAGGTCCAGAGCTCGGACTCCACATGCTTTTCACTCGTGTCTTCACAGTCTCACTGGTGGAGATAAAACCCCTGGGTTTCCGGGCGGG
Organism: Aepyceros melampus; assembly: GCA_006408695.1. NCBI lineage: Eukaryota > Metazoa > Chordata > Mammalia > Artiodactyla > Bovidae > Aepyceros > Aepyceros melampus. The sequence goes on from SJXQ01012268.1 coordinate 15,915, forward strand.
GCACACATTGCTGAGTTACCAGGATGAACTCTGCAATAATCAGACCATCTCCAGCTCTGGCATCTGCTCAGGCTACAAGACATACTGTACGTGACCTGTAGAATCCAGACTCAGAATTCTTCCAGGAACAATAGCTGAACTATATGAATGTCAGGCTTCACAAGGCAATTGGATACATCTGAACACCAGGCTTCACAAGGCAACTGGATACAGAAACAGGCCCTTGCTACCCTGTCCAGGCCCCCAAAGCCAGTCATGACAGAAGGCCACCCCTAGGTTGAAATGTGCCCACTTAGCTAAGTGAAAGAGCCTGGCAATGAACGTAGCAAGAAGAAGCCCTAGACCTGGCTAGATTGGCTTGGACCTGCCACTGAGCCTCAGAGACCCTTTGGAGACCTCCGTGTGCACGGTGGATAGAGGCAGATGCTCAGACTCTTCCACAGGGACACTCTGCTGGCAAGTCAGCACCAGGGCCTTGATCTCCTTCTTGAAGTTGGTGTTGAGGAAGCCATAGATGAAAGGGTTGACACAGGTGGAGGCCATGGCAAGCAAGTGGCACACCAAAAAGATGAGGTTGCCATGACAAATGGGGATGGCCTCATGGTACCAGTCTTCCAGGCTATTGAACACATGCAGGGGCAGCCAAAGCGCAGCGAAGGCAGCCACCATTCCACCAGGGTCGCGTTGATCCGCTTCACCCGCCAAGCCCGCGAGCTACAGGCGCCCTTGCGGAATACCCGCCCCTGATTCCTCAGGCGCTGGTAGATGCGGACATAGCAGACCAGGATCAAGGCCAGCGGAATGCAGTACTGGAAGAGCAGCAGGAAGGTGGTGTAGATGAGGCGATGCTGGCCCAGCGGCCAGGACTCAGTACAGACCACTTTATCTGCCAGAAATGCCACAGCCTTGGAGTGGTTCTTATGAAAGACATTCTCCAGGATGCTGTTGGCCAGGAATGGCAGGGAGAGGAAGCAGGCAATGAGCCAGATGGCCACAATCCCCAGGTAGGCCTGGGTGACGCTGGGTTTCCAGCCTGTTGGGTGGATGATGAGCTGATGCCTCTCCAGAGCCACAAGGACAAGTGAGAGGATGGAGACCGTCACTGACATACACTGGATAAAGGTGGATATCTTGCAAAGGACCTCGCCAAAGACCCAGTAGTCCATGATGGTGTAGATGGCTGTGAGTGGCTGGCAGATGAGGCACATGAGGAAGTCGGAGAAGGCCAGGTTGGCAATGAGCAGGTTGGTCACGTTGGCCTTCTCCTTCTGCCTGACAGTCACGCATACCAGGCAGAGGTTGCCCAGGACACCCACAATGGTCTCAACGCTGTAGGAGGTGACAATGAAGACCATGGGGTCTACGGAATCCTGGCAGTGGTCAGAGAAGTTGTATGGAGTGTGCGGAGAAGCTGACTTGCTCCTGTTTTGACCCTGTGGGGATCCTAGGAACAGCAAGGCCAAGAAGTGAGAGGTGTTCATGGCGGACAGGAGAAGATTTCAGGAGATTCAAGGATGACGCCTGCAAAGCAAAGACAAACGGCACTTAGGGATAGCACCCCCTGTGTGGGATCCAGGGGAGAGTGGGGGCTAGGTAGAGAGCTTCATGGCTGCGTCCTTCCCAAGGCTGAGACCTGGAGAACCTGAGATTCAGAGACGTAAAGCAACTTGCCCAAAGTTAACTAGCCCACACGCTAATACATAATGGGGCCCAGATACAAACCCAGGTCTGTCTGACATCAGAACCTGTTCCACAGACTCCCTCTGACTTCAGGGTTCGAGGCTGTTTTGATGATAAAGAAATTGAAATTTTGTATGCAGAGTTCGGGGACAGAATTATTTAGGGAGCAGGGGTAGAAATCTCCTTATCACACTGTATGCAAACAGAAATAACAACACAGTCTTCCACGTGCTCAGGTCCTTCCATGGCACCCTATGCCCTCTTAAAAAATATTTATTCACTTCGCTGCGCTGGGTCATATTTGCAGCACAGGGATCTTTGATATTCGCTGAGGCAGGTGGGATCTAGTTCACTGACCAGGGATCAAATTCAAGCCTCCTGTATTGAGAGCATGCAGTCTCAGCCATCCGACCACTAGGGCATCTCCACACTCCCTTTAGGACAGAACCAGAACCTCAGGGCTTGACAGGAAGTGTGCCTTCCTGGTCTCAGCCCCTACCTACTCTGCCAGCCTTGTTTCTCAGCGACATAGGGCAGTACTGAAGACTGCCAGGTATGCCGAAGACTAGGTCATCAGTACACCTGCTCTCTCCTCCTGACCCAGTACATACACATCAGGCCGAGGTCAAGGGTTGCCCACTAACTTCCCTATGGGTCCCCTCCATGCTTATGCTTAAGTCACAGCTTGTAGCTCCCAGAAACTGGCCTGGTCCACACCTCCATGTCAGCCTGGTCCTTTTCCTCTGGTGCCTCAACACAAAGGACTCTCTGCCAAGATCTAATTGGAATTTGGACCCCAGAACCTCCAGGTGGTAATGCCAACAACAGATATTTCGATGTGGTGTGCCATCGTATCACCAGACACCATCAGAGTTCCCTTCCTCATGACTTCTCTGCTGCTGCTGCTGCTGCTGCTAAGTCGCTTCAGTCGTGTCCGATTCTGTGCGACCCCATCGACGGAAGCCCACTAGGCTCCCCCGTCCCTGGGATTCTCCAGGCAAGAACACTGGAGTGGGTTGCCATTTCCTTCTCCAATGCATGAAAGTGAAAAGTGAAAGTGAAGTCGCTCGGTCGTGTCCGACTCTTGGCGACCCCATGGATGGCAGCCCACCAGGCTCCTCCGCCCATGGGATTTTCCAGGCGAGAGCACTGGAGTGGGTGCCATTGCCTTCTCCACACGACTTCTCTAGTCATCACTAATCCCACAAGCAGTTCTCAACCTTAAGGAGACATCAGAATCACTCCAGGAGCAGATTGAAAGCACAGATTCCAGAGTCCCTCACCAGGAAATGCAGTTAAGTGAGTCCAGGATGGGGCCAAGGAATGTGTGCTTTAACAAGTGAACCATATGTTTCTGATCACATGTCCTTGGACCCCATTTCAATAAGTACTGTTTAGAAAAGGCCCTATTTCAGATATTCTTTAGGGCCTTTATAATGATTGTGTCTATCTATGAACTGTTCACATATAAATGTTCTTCATGATCAAGTGCTAAGTTAGAGGCAGTTTTTTACAGGGTATAACCAAAATTAACCAAAGGTCAGTAAAATCCATAATATCTGTCAGCTATTGTAAATGTCACGTACTATAAATTTAATTTGACTTAGGAAGATGAATCACATTTGGCTATGGAAAGTTTGTCATGAATTCAAAGACAGTTTATAGTTTAGTTATTTCAGTTACCCAATCCCAGAGAAAAGAGAATTTTTCTTCTGGTTTTTAAAAATTTTTTTTTTTTTAAAATTTATTCATTTGGCTGTGCCAGGTCTTGGCTGTGGCGCATGGGATCTTGGATCTTCATTGCAGCTGTGGGGTCTAGAATGGGGGAACTGAAGGCAGCAGTGAAGAGCCGCTTGGCTCACAGCCCCCTTCTCGAAGAATCGCTAAAGAGTAACACAAGGCAGAGGAGGGAAGTGCTAGGGCTGGGAAAGCAACAACATGGGAAGGAGATCTTTGGGGAACCAAGAAAGGAGCAGAATTACCAGCTGGCCCTTGCATCTCTCTCCAGAGCTGCAGACACTGGAAGGAAACTACTCCATAAGAGCCCTCCCTAGAAAGGCCCTCTGTGCACAGGAACCGAAGATTTCCAGAAGCGGACTCCAGGGGCAAGGCAGCAATCACTCAAACCCTGAGCCCCAGGTCAGCACGAAAGTCAGATTCCTTCTGCAGAAAGTGCCCAGAGGCAGTAGGGAGAAGGCAGTGGCAGTTTGGTCCTGCAGACACCTGGAAGACCCAAGTAGCTTCAAGGGCGGTACCTGGATGGGACCTGGGGAGAGAATGGGACAACTGAACCTGCCATGCTCAGAAGAGCAGAAAGGGGAATTTGGAAAGACAAGCAGGAGAGAGAAGGCAAGAACCAATCTTGGAAAGAGCCCAAAGAGCAGTGGGTGGTCTTGCCTTACTGCAGAGGGCACACGCTTTGCTGGGAGACAGGGCAGAAGGGACAGACATTAATCTTCACTCAGCTTTGGGCTTAAGACATCTCCCTGAGCATTAATCCATACCCTAGCCATGGGAGAAAGGCTCTATTAGGCTGAACCATATGAAATCGCCAATATCCAACTATTTTCAATCTGCAAAGACAGCAAAACCATATGGCTGGATTTTATACCAGCTCCATTTCAAAGAGGACACTGAGGCCCCGTTAGATGAAAGAAAGCTGCCCAAGGTCCCCAGAGTCTGTGAGTGGCAAAGCTAAACTAGAACCTTGGCTAGTCTGATTCGGATGGCCATGGCACCAGGCCATGCCAGACAGATTTTTTAAAAAGGAGGAAGGGAAGTCTGTGCTAAATAGGAGGTGAGCTGATGTGGGGCAGGAGAAACGGCAGAGGCAGAGTTGGAGACAGACATCCAAGGTCCCCAACAAAGCCTGACCAGATGAGCACCCTGCAGTGCCGAGGTATGGCTCAGCAAAGCAACAAGATACCCCGGCTGGGGTGGCATTGCCCAGGGAGGGTCCCCTGGCCTTGGGCCCCAGCACATTGGCTCAGACCCCTCCACCTCCCCAGCTGCTCCAAGGCTATCCCAGCCTCTCTAGCCCCTCATCCTTCCCAAACAGACCCAGGCTTGGAGTTCCTAGTGGAATGACACTCTTAGAGCTGTCTCCTTCCCAATGCAGTCTGGAACCTCAGAGGCCCCTCCTGAGGGCAGAACACAAAAGAGCACAAGCTTCCCGGGGCGAGATGTGGGCTTGCAGGGCTATCACCAGGCGAGTGGCCATCCATGTGGTTTCTCTCCTTGGTCACCTTGAAGTAATCACACCCAGTAATCACCAGGGCTGCTGAGCTGCGGCCACAGTGACCCCTTCAAGACTTTCTGGGCGGTTAAGAATTCCCCCAAAGGACCGCACACCAAGACTGTCTCTCACTTCCCAATGCATTCCTCAGAGATGCCCAGTGAGGACCAGGAGGCCTCAGAGCTTCCAGGTGCACCCCCGAGGGTGGTGATTCTGGGAGGGGTGGGGTGGACTGTAAGGCAAAATCAGTGAAATAGTGTCTCCAGGCTTAGTTCCCAAGCAGCTCTCATGATAAGGGGGGAACCACCTGCAACCCCCAGGGGAGCCCTCCCAGACTGCAGCCTGCCTTCCCAGCCGCCAGATGAAAACTAATGGAAAAGACAAATCATATAATCTTCTCATGAGGTAAGAATGGAAGCAAGGATGTCTGCTTTGTTTCCTGAAATTTCAGCAAACAGCTCCTGTCTTCTAAAGCCTGTGGCGCCCACACTTGCCACGCACCGCTTACCTCCTTTGCCTGCAGCGCCCAGAGAACGCCGAGGCTGTGGAGCCCAAATCCGCTCCAGGGGCAGGGTTCCCCGCACCAGCGGCGCTCCCAGCCTGGGCTCTGTAAAGCCCACCGGGCGCCTGGCGGAGGCAGCGCGCGGCTTCCCAGGGGCCCCTCCGACCCCGGGCCCTTCCTCCCTCGGAACCCACGGAGCGCATCCAAGGGCCCGTGCCGGCCTCACCTGCTCCGGCCACCCGGCGCTCTCTTGCTTGCGGAGCGGAGCCGCCCTGCCAGTTGACCCGCACGCCCGGCTCCCTCCCGCGCCGCCGCCGCCGCCGCCAGCCCCCGCCCAGTCTGCCGCCCCGCGCCGCCCACGAGGACGCTCCAGCCGCCGCGGGGACCCGGGCTGGGCTATCACCAGGCGAGTGGCATCCATGTGGTTTCTCTCCTTGGTCACCTTGAAGTAATCACACCCAGTAATCACCAGGGCTGCTGAGCTGCGGCCACAGTGACCCCTTCAAGACTTTCTGGGCGGTTAAGAATTCCCCCAAAGGACCGCACACCAAGACTGTCTCTCACTTCCCAATGCATTCCTCAGAGATGCCCAGTGAGGACCAGGAGGCCTCAGAGCTTCCAGGTGCACCCCCGAGGGTGGTGATTCTGGGAGGGGTGGGGTGGACTGTAAGGCAAAATCAGTGAAATAGTGTCTCCAGGCTTAGTTCCCAAGCAGCTCTCATGATAAGGGGGGAACCACCTGCAACCCCCAGGGGAGCCCTCCCAGACTGCAGCCTGCCTTCCCAGCCGCCAGATGAAAACTAATGGAAAAGACAAATCATATAATCTTCTCATGAGGTAAGAATGGAAGCAAGGATGTCTGCTTTGTTTCCTGAAATTTCAGCAAACAGCTCCTGTCTTCTAAAGCCTGTGGCGCCCACACTTGCCACGCACCGCTTACCTCCTTTGCCTGCAGCGCCCAGAGAACGCCGAGGCTGTGGAGCCCAAATCCGCTCCAGGGGCAGGGTTCCCCGCACCAGCGGCGCTCCCAGCCTGGGCTCTGTAAAGCCCACCGGGCGCCTGGCGGAGGCAGCGCGCGGCTTCCCAGGGGCCCCTCCGACCCCGGGCCCTTCCTCCCTCGGAACCCACGGAGCGCATCCAAGGGCCCGTGCCGGCCTCACCTGCTCCGGCCACCCGGCGCTCTCTTGCTTGCGGAGCGGAGCCGCCCTGCCAGTTGACCCGCACGCCCGGCTCCCTCCCGCGCCGCCGCCGCCGCCGCCAGCCCCCGCCCAGTCTGCCGCCCCGCGCCGCCCACGAGGACGCTCCAGCCGCCGCGGGGACCCGGGCGCCTGCCCCGGGGCCGCGCCCGCGAGCCTTCCCATCTGTCCGCAGCTGCAGCCAGACAAACCTGCCTTCTGCACGCCCACCCCTGACCAGGCCAGCGGGCTGGAACTGCTGTTCTCTCTGAGCTTCAGTGCCCTCATCCATGAAATGGGCATAAGACCTGCCTTTCACAAACTCATTCACAGATATGAACTGCAGGCCTCTGTGAGCCTGACTCTCCCAATAGACACAGAGCTGGACAAACAGGTGTCCCGTCCTTGGGTCATACTGGAGTTCCCAGCCCAGGGGGGAAGGCAGACCAGGGGCAAGTAAATCAGTTATTGCAGAGAATGAGATGCTGTGGAGAAATGGTCAGCTATAGACAGATGGTCCAGGGAGCGGGCACAGTAAAGGCAAAGGCGCTGAGGCTGGAGGTGCCTGGCCACTGGAGGTCACGGGAGAGCAGCGTGGCTGGAGAACGTCGGGGCTTTCCGAGCGGCATTCGTGAAGAGTCAGAGAGGCCCTCATAGATTCTGGAAAGGCCTCCAAGGTTGCTGCAACAAGAGTCAAGTAAGAAAGCTCTTCTCCAGTGGAGCCCAGCTGACTTAGGACTTGCCTGAAATGGCACAGTGTGTATTCCAAAGGCTGCTCCAATTCTGAATATACTGCCTTATCGTTTCCTCCAGGAGGCCACATGGTACAATCACCAGATGTACCTGCAGGACCTCTTGAGAGTAGACTCTGCTCCGGCCACCCGGCGCTCTCTTGCTTGCGGAGCGGAGCCGCCCTGCCAGTTGACCCGCACGCCCGGCTCCCTCCCGCGCCGCCGCCGCCGCCGCCAGCCCCCGCCCAGTCTGCCGCCCCGCGCCGCCCACGAGGACGCTCCAGCCGCCGCGGGGACCCGGGCGCCTGCCCCGGGGCCGCGCCCGCGAGCCTTCCCATCTGTCCGCAGCTGCAGCCAGACAAACCTGCCTTCTGCACGCCCACCCCTGACCAGGCCAGCGGGCTGGAACTGCTGTTCTCTCTGAGCTTCAGTGCCCTCATCCATGAAATGGGCATAAGACCTGCCTTTCACAAACTCATTCACAGATATGAACTGCAGGCCTCTGTGAGCCTGACTCTCCCAATAGACACAGAGCTGGACAAACAGGTGTCCCGTCCTTGGGTCATACTGGAGTTCCCAGCCCAGGGGGGAAGGCAGACCAGGGGCAAGTAAATCAGTTATTGCAGAGAATGAGATGCTGTGGAGAAATGGTCAGCTATAGACAGATGGTCCAGGGAGCGGGCACAGTAAAGGCAAAGGCGCTGAGGCTGGAGGTGCCTGGCCACTGGAGGTCACGGGAGAGCAGCGTGGCTGGAGAACGTCGGGGCTTTCCGAGCGGCATTCGTGAAGAGTCAGAGAGGCCCTCATAGATTCTGGAAAGGCCTCCAAGGTTGCTGCAACAAGAGTCAAGTAAGAAAGCTCTTCTCCAGTGGAGCCCAGCTGACTTAGGACTTGCCTGAAATGGCACAGTGTGTATTCCAAAGGCTGCTCCAATTCTGAATATACTGCCTTATCGTTTCCTCCAGGAGGCCACATGGTGCAATCACCAGATGTACCTGCAGGACCTCTTGAGAGTAGACTCTGCTTCTGGGACACTTCCTAAGTGTCAGACATGCACAACTCTTCTATAAAACCTTCCCTGGCTCCCACTCACAGAAATCAAGTAAAGCAGTGGTTACCAGGGACCAGGGGCTTAGGGAAATGGGGAGGAAATACTGGTCAAAGGGTCCAAACTTCCAGTTATAAGATTAACAAGTTCTGGGGATCTAATGTACAGAAGGGTGAGTACAGCTTATAATACTGTATTATATACTCAAAAGTTGCCAAGAGTAGATCTTAAATTCTCTTATCATAAAAAAAAAGAAAATGGTAATTATGTGAAAGGGTGGAGATATTATCTAATGCTTTGGTGGTAATTGTTTTGCCATATGTAAGTGTATCAGATCAACTCATTGTAAACCTTAAGTGTACATAATGTTATATGTCAATTATATCTCAATAAAGCTGGGGGAAAAACAAACTTCCATGGCTCCCCATGACCCACAGGACACAGCCCAGATCTCCCAGCCACCCCTCCACACACCAAGTAACCCCAGAGGTACCATCCATAGTGCTGACTGTGGAAATGGTTCCAGAGTGGTGGGCAGCGGCCCCTTCCAGAATGACAGCTGTCATGTATGGTGCAAGTGGGCTCAGCAGGCAATACCCTATTGGACCATCAGTACAGCTCTGAGGATGAGCATTTTTATTTCTGTTTTACTAATGAAGCCAAGTGAGACTCAAAGATTGAGCAACTTCCCCAAAGTCACTCAGCTAAGAAACTGAATGGTCAGATCCTGCCCGTCAAACACCCAAGCCTCTGCTGGCTGGCTGCCCAGGTCTGCACCTGCCATATCTCCTTTCAGGATCACGCTCCTCCCTGCCTTGACTCCCTGGGAAACTGCTGCTGCTCCTTCTCAGCCCAGCTCCAGTGTCCCATGCTATGATGTGTTCTTGCTGCAGAAGCAGGTGGCACAGCCTGTGTGTATGTTCATACAACATACTCCCGTGTCCAGAGCACGGCTCCTGCCTCTGCCCTCAGAGCCCATTACAGTGACAGCATGTGACAAAGGAAGGAAAGAACGCATTTAGCAGAACTTAATTATAATGACTCATTGGAAAAGACCCTGATGCTGGGACAGATTGAAGGCAGAAGGAGAAGAGAGCAACAGAGAATGAGATGGTTGGATGGCATCACTGATGCAAAGGACACAAACGTGGGCAAACTCTGGGAGTTGGTGAGGGACAGGTTAAGCCTGGCGTGCTGCAGCCCACGGGGTCGTGAAGAGTTGGACACAACTTGGCAACTGAACAACAACGATCGTGATGATGGCTTCCAGGAGTCTAAAGTGAAGAGTCTTTCCTGTTCAGAAACCACTCACCTATAGACAACTGTTCTCTGTGTGGGCAAGAACTCAGACACTGGCATCTCCTCCTCATGGGGCAGCTCTGTGGGGCCATGGATTGAGGTCTTACTGGTGAGCCTTTTAAACAATTTCCCAGAGCTCCTAGGCCTTAGCTCAAGCCCGTGTAGAACAGAGAGCAGCAGCTGATGGGGCAGTGAAAATAGTGACCCCATCCTGTGCCAGACAAAAGTACTTTCTCTCATACCCACCTCATAAAGTGTGATCATCCCATATCACAGGTGAGAAAGCTGAGGTTGGGGGAACTGGAGTGTCTTGTCCCCTTCATCCAAATTGTAGATAGCAGGGTTGGGGTTTGAACCAGAGTCCAAGCTCTGTCTCCAGCATCCAAATACCCATGAGAGGGGATAGGTAGACATCTTAGTTAACCAACACAGCGGGAGCTGGCTGTCAGATCTTTAACAGCAACAGCCAGGGAAGGAAACAGCAACCCCTGGTGGCAGCTGAGTCCTGCAAAGAGCAGAGCAAGAGTATCTAAAGCTCCCTGAGAAAACAGCCCATGAGCAAGAAATCTGGAGCTGCACTTCCCTACTGGCTGCTATAGGAGGCCAGGACCCTAGTCTGGGAGACCCTACCAATGGGCAGGCTGCATTCCACAGTATCTGGGGGACAAGCATCTTGGAACAAGTGATGAAACTTGAATGGAACCTGGGGTTTAGAGGGTAGTTATGTCTCAATGCTAACTGCCTGAATCATGATAGTTGTGTTTTGGGAGAGTAGGAGAAGGTCCTTTTCTGTAAGTAATAAATAATAAAATCAGTATTTGGAAAAGAGAGGCTTCTTGGCAGTTTACTCAAATGGTTCAGAAAAAATGCTGTTTATCCTCACTTGTAATTTTTCATAAGCCTAAAATTGTTTGCATTTATATATGTGTAGGCACCCCACTCCAGTACTCTTGCCTGGAAAATCTCATGGATGGAGGAGCCTGGTGGGCTGCAGTCCATGGGGTCGCCAAGAGTCAGACATGACTGAGCACCTTCACTTTCACTTTTCACTTTCATGCATTGGAGAAGGAAATTGCAACCTACTCCAGTGTTCTTGCCTGGAGAATCCCAGGGATGGGGGAGCCTGGTGGGCTGCCATCGATGGGGTCGCACAGAGTCAGACACGACTGAAGTGACTTAGCAGCAGCAGCAGCAGCAGCAAACCTTTGATATTTTTAAATATATATATGTATTTTTACATATCAAGTTTTTTTAACTTTCATGGAATAAAACAGAAATAGAAACAGAAACATCTAGAAATAGAATTGTTGAGCCAGAAAGAATGTTAACATCAGTTATGTGAGTAATAGGAATATTGACCATTTGTTTCCTTTTCTCTATTAAAGAAAAATTCATAATTATAATTTTTAAAAAGAATAAAAGAAATTAAATGATATTTCATAGCACAGAGTATAAACCTTGATAACAATCATTCTAACCTCAGTTTCATCATCTGTAAAATGGAGCCAAGACTGGTTTAGGTTCATGAGAAGGTGGTGAGGATGAAAAGGATTAAAGAATAATCCTTTGAAAACTTCGAAAGTCTTTCAAAGACACCTGGAAGGGAGACATGAGGAAGGGACTCCACGACTTCAGGATCAGGCCGCAGACATGGGTCTGGTCTTCCAGGAAACCCTCTACGTGGTAGGCAGGTCTGCTGAAGAGGATGCACCTGCCGGGGAAGGTGGCTCCCAGATCCTGGGAGATCACGTGCTCTTTGTTTGCCTTTTCTCCCTGTTGAAGCCATAAAGAGGCTGGGCTGTTAAATAACTTACTCTGATCACAGGAGAAAAAGATAAGGGACTTCAGCTAAGTGATCTGCCCTTTTCTCGCCTGACTCCAGACAGGTGGCCTGGCCCTGGCTCCCTGCCCTGCCTTTCTCCAGGGTAAAGCCAGACTTCCCGTTGCTTTTCCCCAGCCCCTCCTTACTGATGTTTCCCTCCTTCTCTATTCCATTTTAAGGAAGGACAGTGCAGAACGTGTCTTCCACCAGAGAGAATGGAGGCAGAGGGCACAGCTGCCACCTGTCCCTACAGCTCATCACACAGTCCAATCCAAGATCTTGAAGCTGATCATCTCAAAACAGCATCTGTCCACTAAATAGAGAGTAAGACAAAGACAAGGACAGAGAGATATCATTTCCCAAAAGCCCACAGTCCCCAGTTAGTCCTCTGCTAACCCAGTGAGTTCCCTAGCCCACAGTGCATCAGCCATCCCTCTGTGGGGGACAGGGAGAAACAGCAAAGTAGTTCAGCCTGTATGTTTTGTGTTCACATCCCTAACTCCTGTTCCTGCCTTCTGGACCTTCTGGGACCATTCAAAATGTCCACATTTAACAAAATGTTAAATGATCTGTATGTGCTATGTGTTAGACAGTGGACAGAGATCAGTTCCTCAAGACATGTTCTAGAAGAAGTTTTGATCCAGGAATTCCAAAATGGATGCAGATGAAATAATAAGTAAAACACCCACCAGATTACAGCAAGCTTTGGATGAAGAATTTACTCCAGGCTACTCCCCATCTCAGATTGTGCTCAGCTCCTTCCAAGCTCACCTGATACAGTAACGTATGGGTCAGCTATCACGGAGTAACAAACAACTCAAAATCTCAGTGACAAACAAACATCATTTCAGGTCAGCTGGTGGTTAGCTGAGCTAGGCTGGGCTCGAGGGGGGCAGCTCTTCTTTGTGGGCTCAACCGGACTAGCTCCTCACCATGGCTTAGATTCCTGCACCTGCGCTCATCGTGGGCCCAGGCTGAAAGGGAAGTTCAAAAGAAGTTCTACTCATGGAGACGGCACAGGTACAAGAGGACAAATCCAGCTATAGAGGCTCATTTCCAGTCCTACTTGAGTCACAACTGCCAACATCTATTGGCCAAAGCAAGCTACATGGCTGAGCACAAAGTCGAGGGGCAAGGAATCATCCTGCATCCACCCTAAGACAAAATCAAGTCACATGGCCACACCCGACTAACAGATCCAGAAGCTAATCCAAACTAGGGTGGGGGGAGCAAAATAAGTTTGAACAACAGCCAATCATGGATAATAATACAGTTTTGGAAATACTAAAGGAAATAGCATTTGCTTCTATCACATTAAGTTAAAATACAAAATTTCCCCCCAATCTTCATTATCCAGTCCAATTCTTTTTTCCTACAAATAATTTTAGATCTTCCTCCTATGAAAGAAACCCATTGCATTTTCTAATGAAAAAAAAAAAAAAAGCTCAAAATTTCCCTTCCATTAGAACAGGTTCCCTCCATTTTCTGGGTGGAGTCTCTATTTCCTGGATGTCTTTATTCAATTGTAATTTTTTTTTTTCCACAAATGTGTGCTGGGTCTTGTTTGAAAGCCCATCTTGGATTTAGGGTTCTTGCTGAGCTGGCATGGAGCATCTTTTTTGTTACCTGGAGGTAGTGAAGGCTGGGAGGGTGAAGAGAGGAGCATGGTCTGGATGTGCCAGTCATTAGCCTTATATATACACGTGTGCTCAGTGGCGAACAACTCTGCAACCCCATGGTCTGTAGCCCATCAGATTCCTTTGTCTATATGGAATTTTCCAGGCAAGATTACTGGAGTGGGTTGCCATTTCCTACTCTAGGGTATCTTCCCGACTCAGGAATTGAAACCAAGTCTCTTGCATCTCCTGCACTGGCAGGCAGATTCTTTACCAACTGTGCCACCCAGATGTACAGGCTGGTGAGCTAACAGGTATAAAAGCCCAGGCAAGTGAGGAGGGCTACACTGGGAGCACAAGGCTCGATTTATGGCAGGAGAAGTTGCCCAGGGAAGGCTAGGGTAGAGTTCCTGGTCAGCCAGGAGCAGGTCAGGCAGTGGTCAGAAGGACCAAAACATCATACCTGGGACACTGTCCCTGGCCCCTGGGTGTCTCTCTCTGACTTCCCATCTGTTACAAGCTGAACTGTGTTCCCTTCAAACTCACCTGCAAAGTTTTAACCCTCAGGACCTCAGGATGTGGCTTTATTTGAAGATGGGGTCTTTATGGAGAAAGTCGAGTTAAAGCGAGGTCATTAGGATGGACCCTAATCCAATGTGACTCGTGTCCTTACAAAAAGGAGAAATTTGGACACAGAGACAGACATGCACAGAGGGAAGATGACATGAGGGCACAGGAAAGGGACAGCCACCTGTTACTAGCCAAGTAGAGAAGCCTGGAACAGATCCTTCCCAGAATGAACCAACCCAGCCGATACCTTGATCTCGGAACCTGGCCTGCAAAGCCACAGGACGATGCATGTCCGCTGTTGAAGTCTGGGGTGCTTGGTTGCAGCAGCCCCAGGAAGTGAACGCATCATCTCTCAGGGTCTGTGTCTTCTGTTCCTCTCTCCTTGTCCCTCTATTGTAGGGTGACCAACATCTCTGCTTTTCCTGAGCCTGCGGGGTCCCCCAGGATGTGGATATTAAGGCTAAAAGCAGGAAAACCGGGACCACTTGGCCACCCTACATCTTTCATCTTCTTCAGTCTGCCTGTGTCTCCATCTTTCTCTCCCCGTCTCTCGCAGGTCCTCCTTATTCTGCTAATGCCTTTCATAAATGTCTGTTCTACACACAGCCTCTGGTCTGTGTGTGGCCTGTGATGACCAGTCAGGGAGGTGGTATCTGGAAGGTGCAAGCTGACCAGAGGCAGAGGTCTTCGTGTCTTGGTGACCACAGAGCTGCTCAGAGAAGGGAGCACCCAAGGGGTGGCTCCCACGATAATGCCTGGGCAGCCAGGCCAGGCAGCAGGGGAGGGCCCAGCACAGTTACTTTCTTTAAAACTTTCTGCCAATATCGCAGCTCTGCAGGTTGCAACCCACTTGTTCAGTTGCTAAGTGGTGTCTGACTCTTTGCAACCCCATGGATTGCAGCACGCCAGCCTTCCTTGTCCTTTACTGTCTCTCAGAGTTTGCTCAAACTCATACCCATTGAGCTGGTGATGCCATCCAACTGTCTTATCCTCTTTCACCCCCTTCTCCTCCTGCCCTGGGTGTGAAATCCATCAGGGATAAGCATGGGTTTTTTCCTTTCTTTCCTTTTTGTTTGTTTGTTTTGACTGAGCTGCATGGATTGCAAGATCTTAGTTGTCCGCCCAGGGATTGAACCTGTGCCCTCGGCAGTGAAAGCGCAAAGTCCTAACAACCAGGGACCACCAGGAAATTTCCAGGGATCAGCATGTTTTTAATGAAAATAAATATAATAGAAGAAAATATACCAGTGTGTGTGCAGGCATGTGTGCGTGTGCCTTGAGCCACACAGTAATTTATATTTCTTACTGTTGATTATAGCCACAAAGTCAGAGGAACCCAGCCCAATTCACAATGCCAGCTTGGATGCAGAGAAGCTTGGAAAGCCAAGGGTTGGGGATAGTTACATACAAAAAGAGGACTTGGGCAGAGAAGTCAGAAGCAAACCCTTGAGCATCAGGAGGACAAGCAGGGTCTGCTTTGCTGGGCAAGCTGTTTTAAAATAAACAGTATGGCAATCATTCTGATGGATGTTCCTACAGTTGGCACTATTCTGATAGCTGGGACTTATTCTGACTTGTGCCATTTTAATGGATATTTTTAATAACCTGTTCACCAGGCTAAAACTATGGAAAACACGGCCCTTTAAAATTTAACTCTAGATATAAAACATTTGGGGAATATAACATCCTTGAACCTGTGTCAATGTATACAGTATTGAGGGAATACAACAGTCAGAAATGATGTTTTTGGTAGATAACTATTACATGTTTTTCATGCCAATATATATTTGACCAAAGAGGATGATTTCATAAATAAATGATTAAAAATAAAATTAATAAATTTTTAAAGATAAAATGTAAATAAATTGATATAAAACATTTGGGGAATATAACATCCTTGAACCTGTGTCAATGTATACAGTATTGAGGGAATACAACAGTCAGAAATGATGTTTTTGGTAGATAACTATTACATGTTTTTCATGCCAATATATATTTGACCAAAGAGGATGATTTCATAAATAAATGATTAAAAATAAAATTAATAAATTTTTAAAGATAAAATGTAAATAAATAAATAAAGTGACTCTTATGCTGGAAGCAGAGACTTTTAAAAACTCCAACAGGCCTCCTTCAGCTTTGTGTGTTTGTCCACTTGGCAGCTGGCTCCGTTCCCAGATGTAGGATAATGCTCTCGGATTATTGTAGCTGTCTAATTTATCTCCTGTTAAAGAAACCATCAGACGCAGTGCACAGCATACACCTCCAGCGCTCATTTGTCAGAATTCGACTTTTAACAAGTCTGGAACAGGAATGCCACACTTCCTCTCTTAAATGCTTCATAACATATGGCAGTGGTTATACCTTCCATAAGATAGCCTGTTTATACCGATGTTTAAACGTTGCTGCTGCTGCTGCTGCTGCTGCTAAGTCGCTTCAGTTGTGTCCGACTCTGTGCGACCCCATAGACGGCAGCCCACCAGGCTCCCCCGTGCGGGATTCTCCAGGCAAGAACACTGGAGTGGGTTGCCATTTCCTTCTCCAATGCATGAAAGTGAAAAGTGAAAATGAAGTTGCTCATTCCTGTCTGACTCTTAGCGACCCCATGGACTGCAGCCTACCAGGCTCCTCCACCCATGGGATTTTCCAGTGCTTCCCAAACATTTA
This sequence comes from Aepyceros melampus, assembly GCA_006408695.1. NCBI lineage: Eukaryota > Metazoa > Chordata > Mammalia > Artiodactyla > Bovidae > Aepyceros > Aepyceros melampus. The sequence goes on from SJXQ01012268.1 coordinate 32,260, forward strand.
TTTTCTGCTTATTTGTGAAGGGGATGTATTTCGGAAGACATCGTGGGATGGCAAAACAGCCTCATCGTCCATTATTTATTCAGGCACTCATTTAGTAAGCAGTAATTACCAGACTCCTACCATATGCCAGGAGCTCTTGCAGGTATTAAGGATGCAGAAGTGAGCGGTATTCTCACCGCTTTGGGTGGCAGTTGAGCATCTATCCAAAAAGCTTCCTGGAATGTATGATAAAAGAAGCACTATTCCTACCCTCTTCCAGTTACGCCTGCTTTACCCCGAAGTGGAGAGGAAGTCCCCAGGGTGGCATGGCCCCAGGAGCCCAAGTAGAGCGCCAACCGGGCGGGGACCTGAGCTGCGACCCCAGCAGGCCGTCCCCAGGGCGGGCCTGCCCACTCCGCGACCCTCAGCGGGGCCCCCCTGAACCAGACGGCTCACTTCGCTCCCGGAGGAGGGGTCCCGCCCTCCTCCGAGCCCCCACGACCAAGCGGAGGAGCTCACCACACGTGGGCGGCATGGCCCGCAGGTTTTGTCGGTGGAAGCTCGCGGCTGAGCCGCGTTGCGCAGCTGCCAGCTCCGTAGTGACTCAGGGCGGAACAGACGCGCCCCCACCGCCAGGGGTCCCTAAAGAGCCTGAGCTCGAGGCTCGGCGTCTCTTCTTTCCGCCTCCGCTGAGTTGCCCCGGAGCCCGCGGGGAGGGCAGCGCGACCCTCGACTTCGCCCACGGCTGCACCGTAGCTGCATTCGGGCCGGACCCCGCCGGCCAAGCCGGGTCAGCCCTCAGGGCCCCGGCCAAGTTAAGCGGGAGCGGACCCAGCCCTGCGTCCTGCGGCTCCCGCGGGAAATCAGCTTTTGAACCCCACACCACCGGTTCATTCGCGGTTGGTTGGAGCCGCTCTCGCGGTTTAGGAAGAGCTGCGGGCAGCGAACTTCGCTCAGTCCTCTAGCTCCCGCGCTCCACCTGGCTCGCTGGGGCTGGCGGGAGTCGGGAGAGAGCCAGGCTGTGCCTCCTGACGGGATAGTTGCCCCGGAGCCCGCGGGGAGGGCAGCGCGACCCTCGACTTCGCCCACGGCTGCACCGTAGCTGCATTCGGGCCGGACCCCGCCGGCCAAGCCGGGTCAGCCCTCAGGGCCCCGGCCAAGTTAAGCGGGAGCGGACCCAGCCCTGCGTCCTGCGGCTCCCGCGGGAAATCAGCTTTTGAACCCCACACCACCGGTTCATTCGCGGTTGGTTGGAGCCGCTCTCGCGGTTTAGGAAGAGCTGCGGGCAGCGAACTTCGCTCAGTCCTCTAGCTCCCGCGCTCCACCTGGCTCGCTGGGGCTGGCGGGAGTCGGGAGAGAGCCAGGCTGTGCCTCCTGACGGGAATGGGGAGCAGGAGGCACAGAATCCCTGCTGGAGACGCAGTGCCCCACCTCCGGTGGGAGAAGTGGGAGTGGGGCGGAGGTGACGTGGTGTCCCCGGGCAGGGCCCGCTGAAGTGGGACTCAGCCTCCTAACCATCCCCCCACCCATCCTTACAGTAGGTTCCAGTAATATTTAATAACTAAAGAGCCTCTTGATGAAAGTGAAAGAGGAGAGCGAAAAAGAGGGTCTTAAAACTCAACATTCAGAAAATTTAGATCCTGGCATCTGGTCCCATCAGTTCAGTTCAGTCACTCAGTCGTGTCCAATTCTTTGTGACTCCATGAACTGCAGCACGCCAGGCCTCCCTGTCCATCACCAACTCCTGGAGTTCACCCAAACCCATGTCCATTGAGTCGGTGATGCCATCCAACCATCTCATCCTCTATCGTCCCCTTCTCCTCCTGCCCTCAATCTTCCCCAGCATCAGGGGCTTTTCAAATGAGTCAGCTCTTCGCATCAGGTGGCCAGAGTATTGGAGTTTCAGCTTCAGTATCTGTCCTTCCAATGAATATTCAGGACTGATTTCCTTTAGGGTGGACTGGTTGGATCTCCTTGCATTCCAAGGGACTCTCAAGAGTCTTCTCCAACACCACAGTTCAGAAGCATCAATTGTGCTTAGCTTTCTTTATAGTCCAACTCTCACATCCATACATGACCACTGGAAAAACCATAGCCTTGACTAGACAGACCTTTGTTGACAAAGTAATGTCTCTGCTTTTCAATATGCTATCTAGGTTGGTCATAACTTGCCTTCCAAGGAGTAAGCATCTTTTCATTTCATGGCTGCAGTCACCATCTACAGTGATTTTGGAGTCCAGAAAAATAAAGTCAGCCACTGTTTCCACTGTTTCCCCATCTATTTGCCATGAAGTGATGGGACTGGATGCCATGATCTTACTCGCTTCATGGCAAATAGATGGCGAAGCAAAGGAAACAGTGACAGATTGTTTATTTTGGGGCTCCAAAACCACTGCAGATGGTGACTGCAGCTATGAAATTAAAAGATGCTTGTTCCTTGGAAGAAAAGTTATGACCAACCTAGACAGAATATTAAAAGGCAGAGACATTACTTTGCCAACAAACGTCCATCTGGTCAAAGCTATGGTTTTTCCAGTAGTCATGTATGGATGTGAGAGCTGGACTATAAAGAAAGCTGAGTGCCGAAAAATTGATGCTTTTAAACTGTGGTGTTGGAGAAGACTCTTGAGAGTCCCTTGGACTGCAAAGAGATCCAACCAGTCCATCCTAGAGGAAATCAGTCCTGAAGATTCATTGGAAGGACTGCTGCTGAAGCTGAAACCCCAATACTTTGGCCACCTGATGTGAATAACTGACTCCTTGGAAAAGACCCTGATGCTGGAAAAGATTGAAGGCAGGAGGGGAAGGGGATGACAGAGGATGAGATGGTTGGATGGCATCACCATGAGTTTGAGTAAACTCTGGGAGGAGTTGGTGATGGACAGGGAGGCCTGGCGTGCTGCAGTTCATGGGGTCGCAGAGTCGGACGCGACAGAGCTACTGAACTGAACTGAACTGACTGGGCTCTGCAGCTTAAAACTGATCCATGAGTTCAAAACTCATTCATAGGCTCAATGGTCCCTTGAAGCGCTCAAAGATACTGATCTGTATATTCCCTGAAGATGAACCAAGACCCTGCCCCAAGATTGTTCCATTGTTTCTTGACCTCCCCGATCTTGTTTGTGAAGATCCCCCTTCCCTGATCAGTAATGTTTAAACCTGGCCTTTGGAACTCCAGGAAGGTCATGTAGGTGGAATGAAGTCTTATTTCCTAGAAACAAGAAACAGGGACACAAGCCTTGGTGTCCCAGGGGGTGCCCACAGGGTCCTGCTTGGTTTCAAGCTGATCCCTAAGAAGTACTGTTAGAAAGATGCCATTCCTCCCTCCCCTTGAAGGCTGCTGATAGGCTTTAAGGCTCTAACCACCCCCTGGCTCCCACCCACCAGGGCTGAGGTGTGGAGGAGGAGGAGGTGCAGGAGGGCCCTGGGAGCCAGGTGATTGGCTGTGAGGGAGGCGTTCCACTCACACCAGTGAGTGACCTCAGGCCCTCCATCCCTCGCTCCTCAGAGCTCGGGTGCCCTGATTCCCTAATGGGTGGCCCTGGGAGCCAGCAGGCGGAGTGTGCCATGTGATGCCAATAAGAGGATATGCCCTCCAGCTGCACTCCTGCTGGGGGGTCAGTTATCCCAGATGTCCTCCAGAGGTGCAAGTCCGGGCCATGAGGCACCGCTTTGCAGGGGCCAGTGGCTCTGGGCCAGGGGCACTTGAATGGGATGGTGGGTACTGACCGACGAATCATCCTGTCTTTGGAAGTGGTTCATGCAGATCTGGATGTGGGTACATCCGGCAAACTGGAACTAGGTGCTGGGTGCCCTGTAAGTGAAGCTGAATCTGGCCTCTGTACCCCGACACCAAATTAGATCTTGGAGATGGTGTTTTGGGTGAAGTAGAAAAGATAGCTTTATTGCTCTGCCGGGGAGAGGTGGGCCATGAGGCACCGCTTTGCAGGGGCCAGTGGCTCTGGGCCAGGGGCACTTGAATGGGATGGTGGGTACTGACCGACGAATCATCCTGTCTTTGGAAGTGGTTCATGCAGATCTGGATGTGGGTACATCCGGCAAACTGGAACTAGGTGCTGGGTGCCCTGTAAGTGAAGCTGAATCTGGCCTCTGTACCCCGACACCAAATTAGATCTTGGAGATGGTGTTTTGGGTGAAGTAGAAAAGATAGCTTTATTGCTCTGCCGGGGAGAGGCGGTCACAACATGCTAATACCCTCAAAACTGTGTGTCCTGGAGGCGTAGTGAAGAGTTGTAATGGTTGAAAGCGGGTGCGATCAACTGATAAACATTATTCTAATTAGTTGGTAAGTAGGAGATGAGTTTGAGTAAGCTCCGGGAGTTGGTGATGGACAGGGAAACCTGACCTGCTGCAGTCCATGGGGTCGCAAAGAGTCAGACACAACTGAGCCCCTGAACTGAACTGAAGTGGGAGTCAGCATTATCAGCTTGAGGTTCCCATTGGTCTGAGCTCTCTGTGATGTTAATTTCTCCCACCTGGTGGGGCAAGACAGCTCAGAGCTATTGTGCCTCCTTTGAGGGGAACCACAGCACTTCCCCAAGGCTACACTGTTGCTTCTGTTCCTGCCTTCGCTCTATCTCTGCATCCCCCTCCCTTCCCCAGTTAGCAAAGGTTTGAACCTGTTTCTTGGAACTCAGGGAGGGTCTTAAAGGTTGAATGAAGCCTATTTTCTGTAATCAAAAAATGGAGGCCCCAGAAAGGCTTTTTTGCCCAGGAATCCCACAGGGTCCTGCTCAGTATCATAAGGCCCCAAGAGATATTTTGTAAATAGAAAGGGAACAAGTGTAGACATGAAAGACCCAGAAGGTCAAGGATAAGACATTCTCCATCCCTTTCCTTCCCCTTTCCCTTCCACCCTTCCTCCTTCCTTCTACCCCTTTGTCCACCTTTCCAGCCTTTCTTCCATTCTTCTCTCCCCTTTCCCTCCTTGCTCCCTCCACCCTTTCCTCTTTTTCTTTCCCTTCCTTTCTCTCTTCCCTTTATCATTTCCTCTCCTTTTTTTCTTCCCTTCCTTCCTTCCTTCCATTGAACAGATGTGTTCTGGGGTCTGCCGGGTGCCATTCATAGTTTGCGTGAAACTTTGGTGCCCTTTCTTCGTGCAAACGTTTTTGCACTGTGTCACCTTTTACCCCTGCTCCTTTCTTCCTTTATCAATTAGCATATATACAACAGTTGCCTTAGAGAAAAAAGCTACTATGATTACGGACTTCACTTTCAAGAAGGAAGGTTAAAATCAAATGTAGAGATTGAGGTATAGTATGTGAAAACCTGAATAATAGTGAAATTGAAGAGAAAAAGTTAAATTTTTACATAACCTCCTGCTCATTCTGCCTCTGTAACTCAGCCTGCTCCTTGCAAAGTCTGGATCACGTTTGTCACGTAGTCTCAGAAAGTGGGGATTTACGATACTAGGAACTAGAGCTTATCTCACTCACCCTTGTCCTGCTCTTTGCAATTGCCCAGCGCCTACAAACCTGCTTAATCATGCCTGTCCGTGTAAAGGTCAGGCATCCCCCTCCCCATCATGAAACTCCTTAGTTTAAGCCAGCCTATTAGCAGCTAGTGTTGCCCACTGTAGTCTGCCTATAAAAACTCTGTAACCCCTTTGTTCGGGGCTCAGAGCTTGGAGTGTTAACTCCTCTGGGCCCGCTGGCGTCATAAACCTGAGTTCTCCAACTCTCCAAGTGTGGTGCTTGGTTTCTCGATTACTGGTTTCTGCAACAGAATAATTCCATGATGTCACAGAACAAGAATGTGAGATGACAGAAGACAGCAGAGCATTATTAGAGTGAGGCAAGACAGCGGCTGAGTTTAGAGAGTGGAGCAGTTTTTGTGGGTTGGATGGGAAGGTGTTATAGAGAAGGAACACGTTTGGAAAAGAGAAAATGTCAGTCCAGGAAAGGGAAATGACCTGGGTAAAGGCTCAGCAGTGGGTCTTTTTTTGTTGTTTGTCACGCATGTTTTCCAAGGGCAAGTTCCAATCCAGGAAACCTTCACCATCTCCCAGGGCTCCTTGACACCACCTCCTCCTCAGTTTTGTGTCTCTCACCACATTTTAAATTCAGCTGTTGGTGGGCTCAGGGGAAGCACCTAGTTTCTTCCAGCCCCTGCCTTGATCAACAGACTGGTCACTTTTGGCTGCACGTAAAGAACTCTCTGGAGAGGACCTCTAAACTGAGAGAGGGTGCTGAACTGTCATTTCCAGCTTAGTGGTTGAAATGCCAACTGTAATTTTTGTCGGCTCTGGATCGGCCAGAGCACTGCTTTTAGGGCTCAAGCTCTGACATGCTGGTGACCTCAGAGGGCCTGAAGTCAAAGATTTCAGTTGGAATTCCTGGGGTGGCTGGCCCAGTGTGATTGAGTCCAATCCAGGGAATGCTCTCGTTTTTCTTGCGCGTTGTATGTACATTTAGCAATTGTTCTTGGATGTTTTCCTAGTAGATGTGTGTTATTTGCTGAAGCCGTTCCATGTTATTTGGTTCTGACATACTTAATCCATGAAGGAGTAGTTGATTCTCAAATGTCTGATGAACCTTGATCCTAGCAGGTATTTGGGTCTTTCCTGGTCTTTCACTTGAGTGAAATCTGATCAGTATACTGCGGTGATAGCCAGGCTGTGGAAGTTGAAAATTCTGTTTCTTCACTCTGAGGCTGGCATTTCTCTTTGACTGTTCCATTGTATCTTTTCCAAGACTAGGGAGATATAGGTGGCAGGGGTCCCTCTAGGCTTGTAACCTTTTGATATTTGTCATTAAGTAAAAGAAAAAATCCCTTTACCAATACTTGCTGGTTGCTCAGAATAAAAATCTTCTCATTGGTACATTACAATCAATTATTGAAAAGTTCACATTCAGGTACATGTCGTGTGTGTGTGTGTGTGTGTGTGTGTGTAGGCAGAACAAGGAGTTTCTTTTCCTTCCAAGGACAGTGTAGTGATTCTCAGAATCTGTATGATCTTTCCTTCCTTTCCTACATCAGGTGAAACCTGGTTAAAAGTGTTTCCTTGGAACAGAAAGGAAAGGGGAAGATGGCCCTGGTGGTAAAGCCTCACTGAGAGCTGTCTAATATCTAATGATATTGTCAAAAGACAGTTTTGAAAGTTTTAACTCAACTCCACGTGTTATAAAAAGGGAAACGTAGGTCTAGAGATATCAAGTGATTTGGGCAAAGTGATGCAGCAGATTAAAGATAAACCAGGATCTGAGTACAGGTTCTCTGACTCTTGGAAATAAAGACATATACACAATCTTTGCACACTATTATCAAAATGTGTTAGACAAAGAAAGCAGTGATCAGTAAAATAAATGTTTGATCAGCAGCATAAATAAAACAGCTCTGTTCTACACTTCATTAGGAGTGATTTAACAGAATTTTCAAGAAAAAAAATTTTTAATGGAGGGTAAAATATATTTTAAGAATATAGACATCTTTTACAAAGATATATTGGGTCTGTTTGAAAAATATTCTTATAAAAAAGCTATCAGATTTCATTGCCCTTGACATTCTCATAACATGATATAAGGGGTTTTGGAGGTATAGAATGCTAAGCTAATTAAAAGTTATCCAGTTGCTCAAAAACTATTCAATAGCTGTTTTAAGCACGTAGTATATTAAAAGACAATAGAAAGACAGACTTCCTCACATGCATGGGATGCAATTGAAACTGTAACTGGACTATATTTCCTATTCCCAAATCCCAATATTAGACAAGAAAATGGAGATTAAAATAGTTTCTGAATCAAAAACATTTCAAAACAAAAGAAAAATCAAAATAATTTGGGTATTGAGGGAGGAAAAACCAAGTGGTCTGATGACCAAAGCTACCATTTCTAGCCCCGGGCTGGTAGTGCCCCTTCCGCCTCCCCCTCAGCTGCCCCTCCTCTTCCCCACAGTCACTGAGGAATCTGGAAGGCCAGGCCCCTGCACTCGCGGAGGCAGGATCTTGAGGAGATGGGGTGGAGGAGGGGCTGCCCCAGGGGATTTTTCCCTGCCTTGTCCTCTGAGGGGAGGCTCTGGGATGGTCAGACAGAACGGTGCTGCCAGCTGTGGGCACATTTCCAGCACTGTGGCGCAGACGGTTAAAGAAAGGCCTTCTTTCTGAGCTGCAGACATGCCTTCTTGAAGCTCCTCCAGTAGCAACCACCCTCTTAGAGCTGGACTCTGGTCCAGAGCCCTCAAGACATCCCTGTGTTCCCCACTCAGGAGACCATGCAGCGAGCTAGCTCACTGGCAGTCAAGCACAGTTTGGCTTAGCTTCAACCCAGGCCTCCTCCTTTGCTCCCCACCTCTCCAAGTCACTATGCCACCCACCCCAAACACTTACTGATCACGTGTATTAGTTGCATTGCTAGAAGCAGTATAAACAGAAGTTAAGAGCACTGACTCTGGAGCTGAGATCCCTGGGTCCATGCCTGAACTCCACACTTGAAGCCGCAGGATTCGGGGCAGGTCACTCAGACCTGTTTGCGCCCCTGTTGTATTATCTGCAATATGGAGTCATGATAATAATGGGTCTCAAGGCATGAGTTTTGAGGTTGTTAAATGAGAAGGACCTTAAAGCCCTTTGATAGTGCCTGGCATGGAATATCTGCTCCTCAGATGTCAGTGACAGTTGTTACTTTAACCTGTAGGGACGCTGGGGAAGGGCGGTGAGTCCCCTGGGAAGCTGAGCACCTTTCAGTCATGAAGAAAGCAGCTGGTCTTGTGATTTTGTGCATCTAGCGTCCAGCATGGATAGAACAGAGGCTTCTTGTTCCCCAGGAAGAGCTAAGCCTTCTAGTCAGTTTCTTCCAGGTCTTACACCTCTGAGATATCCTGAGTTTCAGTCACTCCCAAAAAAAAAAAAAAAGCTCCTGGTTACACAGGATAACTGGATGTAATTGCCTGAAGAAATAGAACAGACATGAATTCTTAAATATGTGACTGCTCTTGAGGCCACCTTTTTGGTTGTGTCCCTTTAGAAATGCAGCCTGGGAAAATGCAGACGAGAGGCCAATCTGACTTGTGGAATCTTACACGAATTTATCGAGCTCATAATGCCCAGACAGACGCACCTCATAGGATGAAGCTTCCATGCTCCAAGTGAGTCCCTTCTCTTATTCTGTGATGCCAGTCTTCTCAGTTTAATCCTCTTCCCAACTCAATGACAGTCAAGGGTAGGATGGGAGGAGGGATTTCACACCATTGCCATCCTGGCTGCTAAGTTCTGTTTGTCCAGAAGCATCACCTTTTGGTGGCTTTCAGGCCTCATGTCAGTGAGCTGAGGCTCAGGTTCTGCCCGCTTCATGCCCAGCACGACCTCAAGCAGAGGTCAGCAAACTGTGGCCAAGGAGCCCCATCTGGCCTGCCACCAGTCTTTATAAATAAAGCTTTATTTATACGAACCAAGTCATGAGCTGACATACTTGCCTACAACTGCTTTGTTGCTGTGAAGGCAGAGTTGAGCAGTATTTGTGAGAGATCACATCCCCCACAGAATCTAGACTATGTCCTACCCAGGTCATTATAAGAACAGTCTGCTGATCCTCGACCTAAAGGGTAGAGAGGGCATCCTCCCAAGGCCTCATGGGAGGCAAGATCACAATTTTTCTGCAGGCAGGGGAAATCAGGACAAGAAAGGGTTAGATAAGAATGTTGCCTGTAGGACCAAGGAGACTAGGTAGTGGCTGAAGGGCTTTGATACAGGCTCCTGCTGGTGCCCAGGCTGAAGGAAGCAGCAAACTCGTCCATCTCCAGTGGAGGCTGCCCCTAATCACACGGCGTGTTTCTCTCATCACAGGGGTCATGTGAGGCAATGACGGGAAATGCTGTGGGTTCTCTGAGCCCACCCCCTGTCCTCCCACAGCTCTGCCACGATGGCTGTTTATAGTCTCCAAACAAAAGCGTCCTTTGGCGTTTGACCTTATATTTGTAAGTGTTGACTCTGAACTGAGGTTCCCATGTTTTCAGCTACCAAAGCCTCCTCACTCTTTTGAAAATGTTGAGCTTTTCTGGACCATCAGCTGTGTGTGCAGTATCCACAAGGAACCCACACACTCCAAGCATCCAGCTGCAGTGGGTCTTGGTGGCAGCACATGGGATCTTTCTTTGCAGCACATGGGACTCTCTGGTTGTGGCGCGCAGGCTCCAAAGCGCCCAAACTCAGTAGGTGTGCTCGGGCTTAGTTGCCCTGTGGCATGTGGGATCTTAGTTCCCCCTCCATGGATCAAACTCGCTTCCCCCAGATTGGAAGGTAGATTCTTAACCACTCGACCACCAGGGAAGCCCCTTGTTCTATTTTTTTAATACTGTCTCAAAGGATGGCTTAACTGGAGCCCTTAGTTTTTGTTTTGTTTTTTAACACCAGGATAAAAATATTTTCCAACAGATTGTTAAAATCCCTCACAGAACAAAGCTAAGTAAACCCAACAAAATGTAAAACTATGTATATTATGATTCCAAATTTTTTGTCTCTGTCTCTCTAATAATAGCCTATGTCACTCTTTTCGACACACACACATCATATTGCAAATTAATACATCAAAATATTGACAGCTATATTCTCTGAGCCTAATAGTTACTTTTATTTTATTCTCTATACTTACTTGATTTTTACTAAAATTGTTGTACAAAAATATCTTTTTAAAAAATTAACAATTTGTTTTGCTTAGATATGTTATAATCAAAGAAAATACATGTTATATATGATATATAGAATGAGTATTTAAAAGTGCTTATGTATTTCATGTAATTCTGTCTCACAGAATAGAATTAACTGGTGCTCATTATAGATTATTCTGTTGCTCTGTTCCCTTTTTGAAGTCATTTAGAACTTGGACACAATATTGACAAAAGGGTACAGAGAACAGGGTGGGAAAGAGATGCCATTCAGAGATGAGGGACCACCATTTCCACCAGTTTAAGTAGGGTCAGCCAGTCCCTGCATTGCTGTCCCCTTCTTCTCTTCCCGGATGGTTAATTTGGTCTCTTCTGATAAATTTCATCTTGCACTTAAAGTGCTGGTGAGTTTCAGCATCTCAGCTGCCAGGCCCCTAGCAGTCAGCAGCTTTGTGTTTTTAATCAAGACCTATATGGTTCTCTTTACTCAAGTAAATTTTACTTTACCAGATTCCAGTAAATTTGAATGGAGAAGAGTGACATTAGTTGAATTTCAATTTTTTCATTTGCTTCTCTGTAAATGTGCTCAAAAGATGGCGTTAGGATGGGCTGAACAAGGCCAGAATAACACGCTTGCTAGGATCTGATTCCTACTGACTCATCACCCTTGTATGGTACACTCAGGGTAGGCAGAAGGCCTGCCTTCTGGAGGCAGGAGGTGAGGATGGTTTGAGAGTAGGAGAGAAAAGGAGCCCATGGATGTCAAGTTCAGTTCAGTCGCTCACTTGTGTCCGACTCTTTGTGACCCCAAGGACTGCAGCATGCCAGGCCTCCCTGTCCTTCACCGACTCCCGGGCTTGCTCAAACTCATGTCCATCGAGTCAGTGATGCCATGCAACCATCTCATCCTCTGTTGTTTCTCTTCCTGCCTTCAATCTTTTCCAGCATCAGGGTCTTTTCCAAGGAGTCAGTTCTTTGCATCAGGTAGCCAAAGTATTGGAGTTTCAGCTTCAGCAGCAGTCCTTCCACTGAATATTCAGGACTGATTTCCTTTAGGATGAACTGGTTGGATCTCCTTGCAGTCCAAGGGACTCTCAAGATTCTTCTCCAACACCACAGGTCAAAAGCATCAATTCTTCAGTGCTCAGCTTTCTTTATAGTCCAACCCTCACATCCATACATGACTACTGGAAAAACCATAGCTTTAACTAGACAGACCTTTGTTGGCAAAGTTATGTGTCTGCCTTTTAATATGCTGTCTAGCTTGGTCATAGGTTTTCTTCCAAGGAACAAGCGTTTTTTAATTTCATGGCTGCAGTCACCATCTGCATGATTTTGGAGCCCCAAAACTAAACAGTCCATCACTGTTTCCATTGCTTCCCCATCTATTTGCCATGAAGTGATGGGACTGGAGTCCATGGATGTCAAGGTCATCATAATCCCTACTGTCTGAGTCATGAGAGGAAGGAGATCTGAGCTCCACTTGCCTACTCCCCAGGAACAAATGATCTAGGCAGGATGCTGGGATCAGCAGAGGGTGAGCTGACTGATGAAGGCTTTGTGAAGAGACTGATCATATTGACAGCTCAAAGCCCAACTGGGAGGGACCACCTCAGTGGTTCTTCCCAGCCCTTCAGGGTCCAGTGATGAACCTGTGGGAGGTGGGATGTCTGGAGCGAGTCTAGCGCAGGCCATAAGAAGGGGAGCACAGGCAGATAAATACTGAGGAGAAGGGGCCAGATCATCAGCAGCGTCTGCAACAAAGCCCTTCCTCCTGGAGGGCTTCAGGCCAGGGACACAGGAGAAGGTTGCTAGGTGTTCTGTTTTGAGTTTTCTAGTAAAGAAAACATACCAGCCACTTCACTGTCCTTTCTCTCTAAAGTCAACTTTCTCATTATTAATTTCTTATTACTCAAGCAATGCCATCTACTGTAAATGATAAGCTGTAACACAAATATTAAGGACTTCTGCTGCTGCTGTTAAGTCGCTTCAGTCGCGTCCAACTCTGTGTGACCCCATAGATGGCAGCCCACCAGGCTCCCCAGTCCCTGGGATTCTCCAGGCAAGAACACTGGAGTGGGTTGCCATTTCCTTCTCCAATGCATGAGAGTGAAAAGTGAAAGTGAAGTCACTCAGACATGCCCGACTCTTAGCAACCCCATGGACTGCAGCCCACCAGGTTCCTCTGTCCACGGGATTTTCCAGGCAAGAGTACTGGAGTGGGTTGCCATTGCCTTCTCCGCTATTAAGGACAGCATGTCTTATTTAACTTAGCCTCTAAATATTTATTATCTGTCCAATAATTTTATTGAAGCCATCTGGCAAAATGAAGAGAAAGTGGCAAAGGGATGAGAAACGAGGGCTTCCTGGTGTGGAGACAGGCAGAGCCTAGGAAGGAATGAGGTTATATTGCAGTTACTCCACCCCTGAGCCCTCCAGAGTCAAAATCTCCCTTTGACACAGTGAATGACCCAAGATTTCTGAGCAAGCCCAGGAGTTTCAACAGGGTAAGCCTGTGTCTCCCTGGAGACAGAACTTCAGGAGCTAGCAGTGGAATTTGGTTCATATTTCCATACCCTTTTCAGCCCCTCCCTTCTGCCCCAGGACACCTTCCTCTTTGAAGGTAGCAGCCAGAGGTCAAACTGTGGGAGGAGAATGAAGTTGGGGTGCTTCCTCCCTGCTCTCTGCCTGCCAGGCAGGTTTGGCAGTGACCACATTCCTCTACAGAAGGACAGATTCCAGGTGTCCTGCCCTGCAGACACTACTCTCATGAAGTTCTACTAACTACCCCACTGGACCTTTTCTTATCAGCCTCCTTGAAATGTTTTCAAATTGTCCTTTTATTAAATTCCCCTCAGTCTTTCCTTTTGTTGACCATTTGATTCCTGTCAAGACTATGACCAACATGCCTTACAAATAGGGGTGAAGAAGGGGCTTCTGCCTCTTTCATAGATGCCAGGGGCTCCTGGCTCAACCTTAAGGATATCAAGGGTGGAGCATCTTTTCCTTCAGGTATCATCTTAAGTATATGGTTCAGTTCAGTCGCTCAGTCGTGTCTGACTCTTTGCGACCCCATGAATCGCAGCACACCAGGCCTCCCTGTCCATCACCAACACCCGGAGTTCACTCAAACTTATGTCCATCGAGTCAGTGATGCCATCCAGCCATCTCACCCTCTGTCGTCCCCTTCTCCTCCTGCCCCCACTCCCTCCCAGCATCAGGGTCTTTTCCAATAAGGCAACTCTTCACATGAGGTGGCCAAAGTACTGGAGTTTCAGCTTTAGCATCATTCCTTCCAAAGAAATCCCAGGGCTGATCTCCTTCAGAATGGACTGGTTGGATCTCCTTGCAGTCCAAGGGACTCTCAAGAGTCTTCTCCAACACCACAGTTCAAAAGCATCAATATAAGGGGCTCAAAACACTTCTATTAAATGATGATGGACTGAAGCCTAAATCTTCAAGAAAATATAAAAGAAGAAAGGGAAAGAAAAGAGAAAAGAAGAAATTGGATAAATAAATGTGATACTATTAATAGGTTTTTGCTTTAAAAAGCACCCATATGAACTTAAATATTTACACACCCATATACTCTAATGATAAATACTGAAACCGGACTTGGCTTAATGTGCCTATGCGGGATATATTTAGGGGATTGTTGGGGAAATGGTTTGGGCTGAGGACTTGAAGGGCTTTGGATTTTGAGGTAATTTGGTGGATACAGGAACATTCAGAAGAACCTTGAACAGCACTCTGGAGTGATTAGACTCGTGCTTTAGGGAAGTAAATCTGGCAGGGTTTGGAGAAAGGCATCCGTGGTGATGAAGGGCCTCCAGAAGAAGAGATTAAAGCCCACTGCAGTGATCCTGGTGTCAGGTAATAGGAGGTAACAGTGGGGGCAGCAGTATGAAGGGACATTGTGGAAAGAGAGTCAGTTAACCTTCACTTGTGATACAGGAGGAGACAGAAAGCAAGGGAGAGTGAGGAGCCCGGGATGACTCAGAGCTTTTGTGCCTGAAGACAAAGCATTGGCAGTCCCATCCCCAGAAATAGGGAAATTAAGAGGCGCTGAGGGGCGGGGAGGGGGAGAATATGTATGGCTGAGCCCCTTTGCTGTTCTGCTGAAACTATCACAACATTGTTTGTTAATTGGCTATACCCCCATTACATTTTGTAATGTTTAAAATTAAAAAAAAGAGGAGCTGCCAGACAACAGGATGAAATTCCTCACGGATATGGTGCAGGTACAGTCAGGCATCCCAGTGGAGACAGCGTCTATAAACACGGATCTCAGTTCCAAGAGATGTGGCAGCCGCACATACACGGGTCTGGATGAGATGGCCAAAGAGAAGATATAGAAAGACAGTGGGCCTGGTGACAGAAAATTGCAGAAAACCTCCATTTGGCAGCAGAGGAAAGAAGGACAAATCAGAAGAGAAGAGAGGCCGGAAGGAAAGGTCCTGGGGGAGGCAGGAACTCAGATGGTCAGGGAGAAATATTACAAGGTCAAGGGGAATGATCCCATAGGCCAAAGAGAAGACAAGGTGAGGGGTGAAAACCGGTGACTGGCCATTTGACGAGTAGCCACAAATCATCTTCAGAAAAGCAACATCAGCAAAATAAGATGGGAGACCCAGGAGCGGGGATGTAAAACTACTCATCCAAGAAGGCCAACAGTGAAGGGAAGGCAAGAGGTGGAAAGTACGTGGCAACCTGCGAAGAGAAGAGGGAAATTTTAGGCTATCAGATTAGCAGAGAAGGGCCAGGGGAGGGAAGGAGATAAAGGATGCTAAAAAGAGCCCCTGTCAGGGATTGTTCCCCTTTTTCGGTCACATGGCCCGCTTGAAATCTGATGTAAGATCCATACCCTCTCAATGAAAAGTGCACACAGCCAATTGTGCACACAGCTCCAGGAGGTCAGGGCACCCCGAGGGCAGCCTTTGCTCCTTGCTTGAATCCTTGAGTTGTAAGGACTCTGGGGCAGCATCACATTGTGTCTTGGAGGAGCTGGGCAGAGGTGAAGCAGAGACTTCAGGGAGAGAGACTGGGTTTCCTGTGTTTGACACATGGCAGGCACAGAGGCTTAAAAGAAAACCAGGTACTAGAATGTCACATACAACATTCGCAACTATAGACAGCATAGACAAGACAGGCTTAATGAGACATTTGGAAAGAAAATGGTAGAATTAAGTGTTTCTTTCCAGATCCAAAAAAAAAAAAAAGTTAGTTGTGAAGTGCCTTTTCCCAAAGACAGGTTTTAAGTAACATAAATGTCCAAGACTAAGGTAATGGCTATGTAAACTGCAGTTCACTCATTTAAGTGGACTATGAGAAAGCCATTTTAAGGGATAATTATAATAATTGATAATCACATTAGGAGATGTTTATGACATAGTGTTAAGTGAAGACAAAAGAATTTAAAGCAGTTACCCTATGATTGCATATGTTAAATGTTTATATATGTATTATATATCACTGTATTACATGTAAACATTTTAACTCTTTTGTTTATTATATATATAAATGTTTGTATGTGTGCATACACACACACACATATGCACACACAACTAACGAGACTAGTGGACCCCTGAGTCATTTTTTTTAATATTATATTCAAATTCCCTTTTTATTATTTGTAATTTTTAAAAATTAAAGATGGTATTGCTTTCTTTTATCTCTGACTTGACAGGTTATATTTTAATAATATAATGTGATATAACATGCTGAATGTGACTTCTCCCAGATTTACCTTCAAGCCCCCAAAATATGAAAGATTCTCTCATGTAATCTTTACTTTAAAGGTGATTTTATTATTTTTAAAGTCTTTATTGAATTTATTACAATATTGCTTCTGTTTTATGTTTTGAGTTTTTGGCCAGGAGGCATGTGGAACCTTAGCTCCCAGATCAGGGATCGAACCCAAACCCTCTGCATTGGAAGGCGAAGTCTTAAACAGCTGGCCACCAGGGAAGTCCCTCTTACATAATCTTTTCTGACCTAACACATTTAGGTCATCCTATGCCCGTACTGTGTTTCAGTGTAAGCTTTAAATTCTGATTTTATATCCAAAATTAAACACTGATGGACTCTGGACAGATTTCTCAGAAGTAAGGATGAGTCCTGGGCTGAGGAGAATGCTTTGCCCTTCTCAGGAAATAAACCGGGTGCCCTCCGGGGTATTTCCCACCTTGCCCAGGGTTCTATTTTCTTTGCTCACTATGGAGTTTTGAAAAAGAGGAAAGCACTAGGCTCAGACCTATTATCTGAGAAACAGTCCAAACTAAACAGTATCTCTACCTACCAGGCTCGTTGTATAGGTCCAAATTGTAGGCAAATCTTTAAAATAAAAGCTGCCCTAGAGCAGGTGATATCACAAAGTTGATGGCAGAGAGACTGGGCAGCTAACCAGAGATGGGTTCACAGATGCTTTCCATGGAAAACTTCCAGGAGATTTGCAAATGACCTGTTTGTCAGGCAGATAAAGGATATGAGGCATGGGTTCTTTTCAGGTAAGAAGCTGTGAAAATGTCCAAGGAAGGATAGTCATCTTTAGCATCCAGCCTTTCCTGGAAGCAGTTCCCCATGTTGGGGACCTGGTGGCATGGAGGGAGCAAGCATTTTGCTTTCTTACTTTACAAGGTTTTGCAGAACTGCCCCATGGCTCAGCTTTAGGAAGAGTGAGGCCTCCTGGGCAGAAGGAGGGACAGAGGAGGCCTGTTTGGGGGCTACCTGCTGGGAAGATTGGAGCACGTACTAGAACTGCAGGCTTTCCTAAAGGCTTCAGAGCAGAAGACGAAAACAGCAAGTCCACCCCATTCCAGAACCCAGGAGACGGACGCCTCCTCCACAAGCTGGCATTTTCCAGTCATTGTTTGCGTTCATTTCTCAGCTTAATCTCATCTTTCATGGCCTCCCATTTGTTTTCTAAAATCTAATCTTTCTGCTCTAGCCTCTAATGCTACCTTAAAGAGCACAGAGAATTCTTGGTAGAAGGCCGTCTCCTGAAGACAGAGATTCTATCTCCAGCCTCTTCCGGGAGACCAGAAACTATCACTCGCCTGGAAATAAAAATCTTTCAGCTTCCATGTACTTGAGACTGTCCATTTGCTGTCTAGTCAAATGATAAAATATTTTTATAAGCAGTGGAAACTACAGAAAACTGTGAGTGATAAGGACCACTGCTTTATTTCTTTTTTCTTCAGATCGTTTTTAAGTTCATGCCTTTGCCAAAGTTTTATCAGCTGAGTTGGAACGCCTCTGTGGTTGTCACAGACATAGGGGTCAACCCCACAGGAAGCGTGGAAACCCCAGAGGCCTGCCTGCAGAAAAAAAAGCACAGTTTCCATCAGGCATGTCGTGTTTGTCTGTCCCTAGAGCACCCCCAGGAACAGGCAGCTCAAACTGTCCCACAGTGTAATGTGCTTTATCCCCAAGGAGACCTGACCACCCTCTTCCCCTTAATGTCATGCAGCTTCACAGGCTATTAGTCATCAAACCCTATTTGCTTTCTGTCCTTAATATCTTCAACCACAGTCCTCTTCTCACCATCATCTCTGCCGCACCCTAGTTTGTTATAAGGAGAAAGAGTTGATAGCAGTGAAATGATGGACCAGGACCAGGACAAGAATGAAGAAACAGAGGCACACAGGATGCAAAATTTAAGGAGGCCTCACTCTCAGGACTGAGCAAGTATAGGGTCAGCTGAGTGCCTTCCTGAGTTTATACTCTAGTCACTTACCTTACCCTAATCTTAGGCCTATGACTTATCTCCCTCTATTTTTAGTGTAAATTGTTGCCCAAATCTATTAACACTCATCCAGATGTTGTAACTCTTTATGCCACAGATACTCATCCAGGTGATACACCCGGGCTCAGATGCTGTCACTTGGCATCCGCAACCTTGGAGGCCCTCAACCATACCTGGTGAGGGTAAAATGTTCAGTTACATTTCTTGAGGTGCCATTTTTCTTTATGGTAATTTTTCCCTCTGTTCTTTATATTATCTGATTTCATTTTCTGGTTTTACATCAAGACACCAGCATATTTTTGTCGTCACAGGATACCCTTAACAATCAGGTAATCAACACACAGGACAGGCTGTTAGCCCCAATATTAAGAAACACAGGTAGAGAAGGATGCTCCGTGATGAGGGGCACCGTAAACAGAAGCGAGGGGAGCCACGGTATTCGTTATTAATAATTAAGTATCAAAAACCTGCCAATGATTTGCAGTACTTGCAATGTCAGAGCAGAATCAAAGTTATCTCCATGAAAACGTCCTTCCCTTCTCTAGAGTTCTAAACTGCTTTTCTCAGTAGGCGAGAGAGGTGGCTTTACTTCTAGCCTTCCCAGCACTACTATTAACTTTCATACACTGTGTGTTAAGTGTCATGATCTCTTAAGAGTGTCTCCTCAGGACAAAAAGGCAGAGAACGGTGGCTACATGCTGGAGCTTAGTAAATCCACGAGACCCTGAGATGGTTCCCCAAATCACTGTCTCACACTGTCTCGAGCGCTCTCCTTGGAGAAGTCTCCCAGGGATTTTCTGCATGCGTCCAGACCTCTGACTGGTTAGGTCCCCGTAAGTGGGTTCTGGGGTGCTTTATGTCTCCTTTTGTTCACAGAAGGCTTGTAGCCTGCTCCCCAGCCCCCACCCCACGCGCTGACTTTTCACATAGTCCATGACTAAACAGCTCTTCATCTGCTGTCTTCCTCCTCTCTCTTCCGGTGGGCTGGTTTTCACCTTCAGAATGAAAACTGTCTCAGGAGATAGAGTTCACTGGTCCTCTTCGGTTAATCCCAGTCATCCTCCGTCACACGTGCTCCCACTGTTTGATATACATGCACACTTCAGTTGCCCTTTTCCTACCTTTTACCGCTGCTTTGATCATAAAGAGCTGTTCATTCAAGGCGTATCTTCTCTCCTAAATTATTGTAATTGCCTTCAGGTTTGTCTTCCCTGCCTTCAGGCCAAATCCCCTCATTCTTTATAGGAATAAAACATACCCATGAGACATCTGGGCTTCCCTTGTAGCTCAGTTAGTAAAGAATCTGCCTGCAAGGCAGGAGACCCAGGTTTGATTCCTGGGTTGGGAAGATACCCTGGAGAAGGAAGTGGCAACCCATTCCAGTATTCTTGCCTGGAGAATTCCATGGACAGAGGAGCCTGGTGGGCTAGTCTATAGGGTCACAAGAGTCAGACACGACTTAGCGACTGAACCACCACCATCACCACGAGACATCTAGAGAAGCTGGACACAGATTTACCCATTCTCTTGAGTATAATGATTTAGTGGAGAAGTGGAGTCTTTGGAACCATGCAGACTTGGGTTTAAACCCAGCTGCATCCCGTATGACCTTACGACCATCATCACCTTTGGGCATCCGACTTTCCATGAATAAAAAGGAATAACAATCTCTACCTCACAGAGATTTTATGAACATGAAATAGCACAATGCCTGTGAAGCAGTCAGCACAGGTGTCTGATGCATAGTAGGGTTTTAACAAAGGTGGCTCCTCCCTCCGTCCTGTTGCCCACAGTAAGGACGCCTAAGGGGTAGGGAGACGCTGTGCGAGAGTGTTTCCTCACATGACCTTTCCCCTCGCATCACTTAGTACTAGCATCTTTCAGTTTGTACTACCTTGTGGAAAACATCTGGGAATTCTGAAAAATAAAATTTGAATCCTGCTTAAATTTGTCTTCACTTTAGTCCTGTGGAGGACAAAAGGGAAAAAATTCAGTGATCAAAAAAGTAACTTTATGAAAGAAAAAAAGAGCAGTTGCAAGTGAACTAGTGTTAGCCCACTGATTTTCCTCCTCTAGCTAGGTTGACTTGGTTGCAGGCTTCCAATATAAGACATTGTAGCCTTTTCTTCCCCAACAGCATTGCTCTTAGAGTCTAGCTTTTCAGAAGCAGACACAGAGCCCACACCCGCTTTGCTCTGTCCTTCCAGAACTAACATCCTACACTAAATCCAGTGAGATATTTCAGGTTATTTGTTATAATGGAACTTTGCCAATTATTGTACAAATAACATTTCTTGTTCAAAAGATCAGGAGAGGAAATAGGGCCAATGAATGAATTCTGCTGGGCTGGTTGCACCAAAAACATTCCTTTCTTTCCCTACAACTTTTTTCATTTTAATCCCCATCTCCCCATTCTCTACCCTCAAGCTTAAGCATTTCTTTAGAGAGGGGTTTGCTGAGTTAACTTTCATTTAAAAGGTGATGATTTAAAAATCAGAAGATATGCACCCCCCCATTTGAGCACCCCCCAGGCTTAAGCATTTTGTTGTTGTTGTTAAGAAGTGTTGAATGAGTCAGCTTCTATTTAAGATGATGCTGGAGGTCAGAAATAATTTTAAAAGTTCAAGAATAATGACAAATTGGTGGCAAGACAGAGGTTTCTCTTGACAGGGGCATAACTTTCACGCACCCCTGCTGTAGGCAGGAGTTTTTACATGAATGGAGCCTTACACAGAGCTGCTTCTGGAAGAAACTGTATTATAACCACTTTAGCACATCTCTCTGCAACTGGCCACTGATGAAAGTAAAAATGGCTTTGTTATTCAGATCACGTCTTCAACACAAAATTGGGTTTTCAGGGAGTCTACTCAGGCCCCAGAGATGGAATTGTCCTGCCCGGAGAGCGCAGACCTCTCAGTGAATCATGATATTCCACCCTTACCTTGCTGCCTGGTGGCATTATGGATCAGAAGCAGCTGGCCTTTCTGACCTTTCCATCAGTCTCAAGTTCTGTTTTGGACATGGAGAAGAAGGAGCATCAGGGGAGAGGGAGACTGCAGGCTACAGAAATGGCCTCAACCAAATCAATAACTAGTTTTTAAAGCTCATGAGTTTCTTCTCTAATTCTGCTTATTGGAAGGATGTTTAACATTCTGCTTTTCACTCGGGCTGTACCTCTCTCATCAGCTCAGTTCAGTCACTCAGTCATGTCCAGCTCTTTGCAACCCCACGGACTGCAGCACGCCAGGCTTCCTTGTCCTTCACTATCTCCCGGAGCTTGCTCAGACTCACGTCCATTGAGTCAGTGATGCCATCCAACCATCTCATCCTCCGCTGTCCCCTTCTCCTACCTTCAATCTTTTCCAGCATCAAGGTCTTTTCCTGGATCTCTTATAAGCTCCATTCACTTTAAATCCACCCATTTGCCTACCTTCTCTTCCAGGTAGCTATAGATTCCACTGCCTCAAACAGAGACCCCAGGAACAGCTGCCTCCTATTCTGCATCCACCCCTACCAACCCACAGAGTCCCTGTGGTTGTGGAGATTTGCCAAGACTACGACAGGTATGAGACTTTACAGCTCTGTGGGTTCCCGTGTGCCCTGGCTGAGCTTGGGCAGAAGAATGGAAATTAAGTCATGCTGAGGCTCATCAGGGAGAGAATAAAGCCTTGCCCCAAATGTGTTTGTTCCCTTCTCCACACCTAGAGAAACTGACATGCCAGGCTCACATTGGGCACCAAAAAGAAAACCTTTCTCAGCTTTCTTTTCATACTTGTCTAGCAGGGCCACTGGATAGCAATTTTTGTAAAGTTTCAGTATGCATCTTGTTATGCAAAGTTTGGTCCATGGACCAGCAATATTCACCTAGGAACTTAGAATGTCAAGCCCCACTTGAGAATCTGAATCAGCAGTTACACTGTAACAAGATTTCCAAATAATTTGTGTGCGCTTTGGAGTTTGAAAAGGACCAGTTTATTGAGCACTATTCTGTCTGATCCTCATATTAACCCTTCTGAGGCGGGTGCTCTTTAACAGAAGAACGCTGTGCAGGGAGGTGAAGTGATCTGCGCCCTGGCCCATGGCAAGGGGCAGGATTTAAACCCAGAGTCAGCGTATTTCCACCGTGTGAGCTGTAATCATGGGGTTTCACTGACCTCAAAAGCTACTGTCACTCTGGCAGAGGTTGTGTGTCTGCCTGTGAGCATGTGTATATGAGCCCACACCAGTGTGTGTGTGTGTGTGTGTGTGTGTGTGTGTGTGTGTGTGTGTATACATATAGAAAACATGATTTTGAGATGAGGATTACATTTGCTTTCACTTGGTGGTAAATACTGACCTTTCCAACTAAGAGAATTCCCTGTTATAAATGATTTACTTAAATCACCCTGGGATCGTCCCTGACGGCTCTGCAGGTAAAGAATCCGCCTGAAATGCAGGGGACACAGAAGATGTGGCTTCGATCCCTGGGTTGGGAAGACCCCTGCAGGACAACATGGTGACCCTCACCAGTATTCTTGCCTGGAAAACTGCATGGAGAGAAGAGGAGCCTGGAGCGCACAGTACATAGGTTGCAAAGAGTCGGACATGAACGAGTGGCTGACACCAACTAGGGTTCTCTGAGGCTGCTGTTAGCAATTTGACACGCACCAACAGCCTGGCAGTCTTCTCTTTTCTGCAGTCTGTCTTTAATATTTTATCTGGGGGAAACTTCAGTGCTGGGGCCCTGGGGCTTCCTGTTTCTTGTCCTTTCGTACCTATTTCCCTAGCGGATTGGGAATGCTGAACCTCAACATACAATATTTTGTTTTAAAGTATATGAGGACAACGTAGCTCTTGAAATTGGCTTGTGGAGATTCTGTTCTGTTGTGAATTCATTTCCCATCGTGTACATTAGGACATTTCTTGAGGGCCAGGGTCATTTACAGCCCCACGGTCCAGCTGACTGTTCAGTGCCCAGAGCATGGGTTTTGAAGTTGCTTTGAACAGAAATGGCCCAGATGCTCCAGAAGTCCTTCATGCTCCACTCCGGTAACTCTGGCCAACAGAACCTCTGAGAAAGCCCTGCTTCTGAGTGGCAAATTAGAGTACAGAGAGCCTGAACAGTCACCCAGGGCTTGAACCTCATTCCTTCTTTTTCCGTTCCCTTAACCCCCACCCCCAGAAGAATCCCAAGCCCCACCAAAGTACTCTGCTGAGCGTGCCAGGTACCTCGGTGGGATGAGGGGCTGCTGGAAGGCTGCAAGAGGCACCGCCTGCACGGTGATGTTGGGAGTGCAGGGGACTTCTCCCGGCTCTACCTGTCCAGCAATTCTGGAATCCTCTGGATTCATCAGGCTTCACCCAGCAGGAAGCCTGCCCATCCTTGCCAGAGGGGCTTTGGGCACTCGGCTTGTTCCTTCAAAGGCGCCCTCCACTGCTTGCCCATGCTTTGTAGCTCTCTGAGGCTCCCCACAGGCCAGCCAAGGGACAACCAAGCCCCTTTGGTCTCCAGGGAGGTGCCGCCATCCTGAGTGACCGAGGCCTCGTGGGGACGGATTGTGCATCTGCTTCCTTTCTTTCCTAAAATCATCTCCATCTTTCTAGTGCAGGGTGCTTCATATTCTGTATGCATTTCTTTGAGGCCTCTTGCAACCTGATTCGCTCCTCCATATACCGGTTCTATGTACTTGATTGCTGTTTCTTCATGGATTTATTCGGATCATAGTATCATGCCTGTTATGATCGAGTGCCCTATAGAGCTTTCCAGTCAATCCAGCAGTTCCTGACTGATTATCTGTTCTATGAAATAACCGATGTTTTTCTGAACCCCAGCATCCTTCTTTCTCCTTCCCCCATCCCCAGCTTTTCCTTTTGGTTTCTAAGTTTCTTTCCTAACTGTGTGCAACTCTTTGTCTCAGCCCGTTGATATGAGCTATGTTTTGTTTGGCTGTGGTACCTCCCCTGTGATTGATGGGACGTGGGATTTGTCTCTGTCTGTGCACTCCCTGCACCGGGTAGGGTCTTCCCACTGTCCACCCAGCGTCCTGCAGATCCCATCCTTTTCTTCACGCTCCTGGCTGAGTTATATTCCAGAGTGTGTGTCCCCTGCCTTTGTTATGCATTCATCTGTGCCTGGGCGTTTCGGGTGTTCCCACGCCTTGGTCCTCACACCTGAGGCTGTTGCAAGAATGGTTTTCTTCAGATACCCTCCCCCTTAGGTGTGGTATGACCATCCCGTGTTGGCTGTAGTGTTTTTTTTCTTGGAAGGCACTTCCCTGCTGTCCTCAGTAATGGCTATTAGCCGTTTGCCGTTGCCACCCAGAGCGTGGCAGGGTTCCCTTTTCTGCCTGCCCTGTTTACTATTGATCGTGCCAGAGTCTGATGCCTGGCATTCGCTATGTTGAGGAGTCTCTCGGGAGGTGCCACCGTCCTAAGTGATGAGGCGTGATGGGAAAAGAGCGTGTGTTTGTGTTTTCCTTATCTCCTTCTTTCTTTTCTAAAATCATCTCCATGTTTCCAGGGCAAGATGCTTCTATTCTATATGTATTTCTTTGAGGCACCTTCATTTACTCCGCCATATACTGGTTCTGTGTACTTGACTGTTGTTCTTTATACTGATTTATTCAGATCCTAGCATCATATCTGTTATTATCGAGTGCCCCACAGAGCTTTCCGGGCAATCCAGCAGTTCCTGATTGACGATCTGTTTGGTGAAATAAACGACCTAGAATTAACCGCAGTGTCCTTTACTCCGCCAATACTGGTTCTGTGTACTTGACTGTTGTTCTTTATACTGATTTATTCAGATCCTAGCATCATATCTGTTATTATCGAGTGCCCCACAGAGCTTTCCGGGCAATCCAGCAGTTCCTGATTGACGATCTGTTTGGTGAAATAAACGACCTAGAATTAACCGCAGTGTCCTTCTTTCTCCCTCCCCGATCCCCATCTTTTCCTTTTGGTTTCTAAGTTTCTTCCCTAACTGTGTAAACCTGTTTGTCTTGGTTCCTTCGTTCATTGACTTGAGTTTTGTTTTGTCTTTTTTACCTCCCCTGTGATTGGCGAGACGTGGTATT
Source organism: Aepyceros melampus (assembly GCA_006408695.1). Classification (NCBI taxonomy): domain Eukaryota; kingdom Metazoa; phylum Chordata; class Mammalia; order Artiodactyla; family Bovidae; genus Aepyceros; species Aepyceros melampus. Next base: position 57,655 of record SJXQ01012268.1, read on the forward strand.
TGTCTCTGTCTGCAGCACTTCCTGCTCTGTGTAGAGTCTTCCCGCTGTCCACCCATCGCCCAGCAGATGCCGTCATTCTCTTCTCTCTTCCTTATGAGTTATATATTCCACTGGCTGTGCGTCCCCTGCCTTTGTTATGTATTCATCTGTGCCTGGGCATTTTGGGTGTCCCCAAACCTTGGTGCTCACACGTGAGGCTGTTGCAAGAATGGTTTTCTTCAAATACCTCCCCCTTAGGTGTGGTATCACTGGATGTTTTGGCTCTAGGGTGTTTTGCTTTGAAGGCACTTCCCTACCGTTCTTAGTAGTGGCTGTTAGCAGTTTGCGTTGCCACCCAGAGTGTAGAAGGGTTCCCTTTTCTGCCTGCCCTGTTTACTATTGACTGTGCCAGAGTCTCTGATGCCTGGTGTCAGCCAATCCTTGCTTCGGATTGTTATTATTTGCATTTCTCTCCTCGCTTCCCGTGATTTTTTTTTAAGAATATGAGGACAGTTTAGCTCTTGATATCAGCTTCTGGGGATTCTGCCCTGTTGTACATTCCTTATCAAGCTTTATGACTGGGCTTCTGTTGAGGGCAAGGGTATTTACAGCCCCGCAGCCCAGCAACATCAGTGTCCCAAATTGTTAGCGTGGAGGTTGCTGTTACCAGAGATGTCCACAAGGGGGAAGCACTTCCTGATCCTCCGCTCTGATAATTGGGGCTAACAGAACCTTAGACAAGGTCCTCTTTTTGGGTGGTAAGTTCAAGGAGTCTGAAGCAGTCCCCCCCACAGCCCCGCCTAGGGCTTGTATGTTTTGACTTCAGCTTTCTTCCCTTCCACCCCCAGCCCCCAGAAGAGTACTGCTAAGTCACGTCAGTCGTGTCCGACTGTGTGACCCCATAGACGTGGCCCACCAGGCTCCCGTCCCTGGGATTCTCCAAGCAAGCATACTGAAGTGGGTTGCCATTTCCTTCCCCAATGCATGAAAGTGAAAAGTGAAAGTGAAGTTGCTCAGTCCGGTCCAACTCTTCGCGACCCCATGGACTGCTGCCTACCAGGCTCCTCCGTCCATGGGATTTCCCAGGCAAGAGTCCTGGAGTGGGTTGCCATTGCCTTCTCCCCAGAAGAGTACCCATCCGTGCAAAAGTGCTCAGCTGCGGGTGCCCTTGTTCCTAGGTGAAGTCGCTCTGTCGTGTCCAACTCTTTGCGACTCCATGGACTGTAGCCTACCAGGCTCCTCTGTCCATGGGATTTTCCGGGCAAGAGTACTGGAGTGGGTTTCCATTGCCTTCTCCAGGAGATCTTCCTGACCCAGGGATTGAACCCAGGTCTCCCGCATTGTAGGCAGATGCTTAACCATCTGAGCCAAATTCAAAGAGCCTGAAATCAGGAACATGCACACCAGGAGCTAGAGTGAACAGGTGATTTTGCACAGCTCTGCCTGTCCAGCAGCTCTACCGTTTTTTGGATGCATTAGGCTTCCCTAAGCAGTCCGAGGGCTTTCCTGGGTCTGTGCTTGTGGTCTCAACCAGAGATGCTCCAGGCAACTGACATCACCTCTTCAGTTTGGACATGCTCTCCACCTCCCTGAGCCCCGCCAGAATCCAGGCATGGGACCCACCTCTGTTCAGGCTCCAGGGATGAGCCACCAGCTTGAGGTGCCAAGGCCTGACAGCAGTGGAGGGAGCCATTCTTTCTTCCTTTTTCAGTTTCTTTTTTTTCCTCCCTTAATATCAACTAAATTATCTCAAGGAGGCATGTTTCATGCATAACTTGTGTTTCACTTCCTGAGCCACTTGATTCATTCATTCTTTCACCTCTACGAGGTTTCGTTTCTTTCGTGTGTGTGTGTGTGTGTGTGTGTGTGTGTGTGTGTGTGTGGCTGTGGCTGGCCACATCTGTTATGATGGTATGGAGTACCCAGTAGAGTTTTCTGTTCAATCCAACAGATCCTGACTGATTATCAGTTTGATGCTAGTGGTTTTGTCTTCATCCCTACCTTCTTATCTCTTGTTCCCCCATCCTCTGCTTTTTCTTCGGGTTTCTAAGCTTCCTGTCTAACTGGCTGCCCCTCTTTGTCTCGGTCCATTAGTTCCTGTATGTGATTCTTTTTCTTCACCTCCTGTTTGTAAGAGTTGGTGTCTGTCTTTCTCTGTGGCACTAGTTAAACTCTATGTGATCCTCACTGTCACCCGCCGTGCTAAAATTTCCATCAATTTCCTTTCTTTCCTGGGCATCAGATGTTCAGTTGCGTGCATCTCCCTTATGGTACTTAAGCAGGCATGTGTGCCTGAAATTTTCTCATGTTTATACTGGGTTCACATATACACTACAAGTCAGATGTATATAGAATAAATCAATTATTCTTGAAACCAAAATTTCTGTATGGACTATATGGCTCTAGTAAACTGAAAAGGATCAAAAAGAAACTAAACAGTAAAGGATGAGAGAGATGCCGCCTGTATTCCTAGCAGACCTTTGTGACTTCGGTTGACTGCACATCTCCAGCGTCTACACAGGCTTGGGTCCCAGGCGGGCCTGTGCTGGGGCTCAGGGACTGAAGCGCATGTGCCAGCTGCTGAGCTCCGATTCACTAGCTTAGACCCCAGTCCCTTCTTCTGGGACCACAAGGCCCAGGTCCAGGCTGGTTGTCGTCCCCCTCAGCCACACCTAGGGTGTCCAAAGGATGGCAGCCCTGCTGGGCAGGGCGGGAGGGCTTTACCAATCACCTGGCCTTCTGCTTCCCTGGCCTTGGGGCTGCAAGGCCAGCCTCCTTTGATCTCCTGACTCCCCTACAAAGCTCAGCACCCAAAGCAGAGCACTTTTGAAGGGTCTCGGATTTCGCTACACCGCTGGCTGAAGGCCGAGAGGGAGGAGATCATGAGATGCAAGCCCATAGGGGCTTTTCCCACCTCTTTCCACTCTGATCGCCTAGTGAGCTGAAAGTCACTCAGTTGGGTCCAACTCTTGGCCCCCAAGGACTCTACAGGCCATGGAATTCCCCAGACAGAATACTTTCCCTTCTCCAGGGGATCTCTTCCCAATGCAGGGATTGAACCCAGGTCTCCGACATGGCAGGTGGATTCTCCACCAGCTGAGGCACCAGGGATGCCCACCTAGAAAATGACTTTAAGGCTCTGCCTGCCCACCTTACGAAGAGGGCACGAAGAGGCGCTGCTGCCTCGTGGCCTCCTCTGGCAACAACCTGAAAACCAGTGCTTCCGGGCATTTCACAGTCATAGGACCCCTGGGGCTGTGTATGAAGATTGCCCTCAAGAAATTCCTCTTGGTAGGCTATCCCAGACAAATGCAAACTCTGAGCAACTCTCCAGAAGCCACGTTCAAGCGCTGCTGCTGCTGCTAAGTCGCTTCAGTCGTGTCCGACTCTGTGCGACCCCATAGACAGCAGCCCACCAGGCTCCTCCGTCCCTGGGATTCTCCAGGCAAGAACACTGGAGTGGGTTGCCATTTCCCTCTCCAAGGCATGCTAGGTAGTATCTAATCACTCACACAAAGGAACATATGTATCTCAAATAGCATCAACAGAGAAAAGAATCTGCTGTCGTAAAAAGACATTCCAGGCTCAGGAGGGAGACATGAGGAGGTCAGGATGAGCACAGAACCTCTGCTTTCCTCAAGCGGGAAATCCAATGGTCCTGCTGGGAAGGCCAGGAACTCTGCCGCACACAGCGTGAGATGAGGGAGTATCATCAGAAGAAAGGAGACGGTACGGGTCTACGTAGGTGTGGATCAAATTGTTATACAACTGAAACAAACGCAAACGTGTGCCTCAGCTCTACTGAACTGGAAAAGCCAAATGCAGATTAACAGTAAAAGGAAGAAAGAAGCTGCAGATCTGTTGCCATAGGCCTCGCCAATTGAGAATTCTGGCACATTTCTGGAGCCTCGGGAGACCTGGGTTTCAAGGCTGGACTGCAGTGGGGCCCAGAGTGGTGAGGAGAATATTTCAGATGATGAGCTCCTTTTTGCAAATATAGAGGCAAGTCCCCACTAGTGTGACCACAGTCCACAGGTGCAGGCCTGCCCTTTTGCAGTGTGGCTGGGGCAACCAAAGGGCGATGGACCTACTGGGCTCCTCAGTTCAGTTCAGTCGCTCAGTCGTGTCCAACTCTTTGCGACCCCATGAACCGCAGTACGCCAGGCCTCCCAGTCCATCACCAACTCCCGGAGTTTACCCAGACTCATGTCCCTTAGGTCAGTGATGCCACCTAACCATCTCATCCTCTGTCAGCCCCTTCTCCTCCTGCCTTCAATCTTTCCCAACATCAGGGTCTTTCAAATGAGTCAGCTCTTTGCATCAGGTGGCCAAAGTATTGGAGTTTCAGCTTCAACATCAGTCCTTCCAATGAACACCCAGGACTGATCTCCTTTAGGATGGACTGGTTGGATCTCCTTGCAGTCCAAGGGACTCTCAAGAGTCTTCTCCAACACCACAGTTCAAAAGCATCAATTCTTCAGTGCTCAGCTTTCTTTACAGTCCAACTCTCACATCCATACATGACCACTGGAAAAACCATAGCCTTGACTAGATGGACCTTTGTTGACAAAGTAATGTCTCTGCTTTTTTAATATGCTGTCTAGGTTGGTCATAACTTTCTTTCCAAAGTAAACGTCTTTTAATTTCATCACTGCAGTCACCATCTGCAGTGATTTTGGAGCCCTCAAAAATAAAGTCAGTCACTGTTTCCACTGTTTCCCCATCTATTTCCCATGAAGTGATGGGACCAGATGCCATGATCTTCATTTTCTGAATGTTGAGCTTTAAGCCAACTTTTTCACTCTCCTCTTTCACTTTCATCAAGAGGCTTTTTAGTTCCTCTTCACTTTCTGCCATAAGGGTGGTGTCATCTGTATATCTGAAGTTATTGATATTTCTCCCAGCAATCTTGATTCCAACTTGTGCTTCTTCCAGCCCAGCGTTTCTCATGATGTACTCTGCATAGAAGTTAAATAAGCAGGCTGACAATATACAGCCTTGACATACTCCTTTTCCTATTTGGAACCAGTCTGTTGTTCCATGTCCAGTTCTAACTGTTGTTTCTTGACCTGCATACAGGTTTCTCAAGAGGCAGGTCAGGTGGTCTGGTATTCCCATCTCTTTCAGAATTTTCCACAGTTTATTGTGATCCTCACAGTCAAAGGCTTTGGCATAGTCAATAAGGCAGAAATAGATGTTTTTCTGGAACTCTCTTGCTTTTTCGATGATCCAGCGGATGTTGGCAATTTCGTCTCTGGATCCTCTGCCTTTTCTAAAACCAGCTTAAACATCTGGAAGTTCAAGGTTCACATATTGCTGAAGCCTGGCTTGGAGAATTTTGAGCATTATTTTACTAGCATGTGAAATGAGTGCAAAAAGGCGATGGCATCCCACACCAGTACTCTTGCCTGGAAAATCCCATGGATGGAGGAGCCTGGTAGGCTGCAGTCCATGGGGTCATGAAGAGTCGGACACGACTGAGCGACTTTACTTTCACTTTTCATTTTCATGCATTGGAAAAGGAAATGGCAACCTACTCCAGTGTTCTTGCCTGGAGAATCCCAGGGACGGGGGAGCCTGGTGGGCTGCCGTCTATGAGGTCGCACAGAGTCAGACACGACTGAAGCGACTTAGTAGCAGTAGCAGCAACAGTGCGGTAGTCTGAGCATTCTTTGGCATTGCCTTTCTTTGGGATTGGAATGAAAACAGATCTTTTCCAGTCCTGTGGCCACTGCTGAGTTTTCCAAATTTGCTGGCATATTGAGTGCAGCACTTTCACAGCATCATCTTTCAGGATTTGAAATAGCTCAATTGGAATTCCATCACCTCCACTAGCTTTGTTCATAATGATACTTCCTAAGGCCCACTTGACTTCACATTCCAGGATGTCTGGCTCTAGGTGAGTGATCACACCATTGTAATTATCTGGGTCATGAAGATTTTTTTTTGTATAGCTCTTCTGTATATTCTTGCCACCTCTTCTTAATATCCTCTTCTGTTAGGTCCATACCATTTCTGTCCTTTATTGAGTCCGTCTTTGCATGAAATGTTCCCTTGGTGTCTCTAATTTTGCTTTGCAAACTCACCTGATCCCCTTGGCTCCTGGTGTTGGACCAACCTGTTTCCTGGGTCAACTTGCCTACCTACACCAGCACGCTCACCAGAGCCCTTTGCCAGGGCTGATATTGCTCTGGACTAAAGGTTCCAGGCTAAGGGGGACAATGTATTGAGACCCCAAACTGTGGTGTTTGTTCAAAGTCTCCCCACTAAGTTGTCACACAGAAACCTTACTTCTATAGTTCTGGTTTCTGAGTTATCATAATGGCATAGAATAATCACTCTCTCCTTTGCTCTCACAACAACTTAAACCATTGCTTCTGAGCAGTAATATTCACTAGGCATTGGAGGCTGTAAATGTTGCTTTCACTCAATTTCCCTCTCATAGGTTATCCTAAACTAATTCAAAATAGGGCCAGCCCACCAGAAGTGAATTTCAAGAGTTAAATTTTCTCCCTTTCTTAAAAACATCATGGGCAAAAGTGTTCAGCATCATTATTGATTTGAAATTTAATTAGAGTAAATCAACTGATCTCTTAGAGGTACCCCTAGGACCAGTCATCCAAATTTCTAGTCAAAATAAATTAGAATTATGGTATTCTCTAAAGAGCACCCCATGACACTCTTGGTAGCAACGTAATGAAAAACAAGCACTGTGAGGAGCATTAGGGAAGCTCCTTTCAAAAAGAAAAACAGAAGCATTACAAGATTAAGCAGTTCCACTCCTGAGTGGACATATATTCAGAAAATAAAATTCTTCAAAAACACACATGCTCCTCAATGGTCGTTGGGACACTGTTTACAATAGCCAATACATAGGAAAAACTCAAATATCCATTTAGATATGAACAGATGAAACGATGTACTCTTAATACAATACTCAATGGAATATGATTTAGCCGGAAAACAGAAGATGACGTCATGTGAAGCACGCTGGGAACAGGGCAATGACTGCACTCAGTCCAGCTGCTGGTGCTGGGATGCCCGCTGCCAGCCTCCTTCCTTAGGTCGTCTCACCTCTGGGCACCAGCACCCTGAGCATAGCACTTTTGTAGGGCTTGGGGTTCCTTTGGGGTTGGGGGTGAAAAATATGGGGGAGAGTCTAATAAGTTACAAGCCCTTGCATGTTTGTTCTAGCTTTTTCCATGAGAAAGGCAAATGTCATCTTATATGATGGTAGAATCGAAAACCTCATACAAAGGAACAAATGTACCTCACCAGAAAAAGACTCACAGAAAAGAAGCTTAGTTACAAGAAAGAGTATTTGCCGGGGTCCAGCCCCGGTGGATCCAGGGATATTCAAGGGTGGGACGGAGCAGACGGATAGGAAAGGATAGGACAGGATAGGACAGGATAGCTCAGGACAGGATAGAATAGTAGGAAATTACTAGAAAAAATAGGAGGCTGAATAACTTGGTTTATGGGGAAAGCCAATAAAACCTCAAGACAAGAGGTTTGCACCATCTACGTGGGCCACCGGCGTCCGCTTGAATCTCTAAAGGGGCCCCACCGTGGGTCCACTTTTCTCGCAGAACTTATGGCCAGGGCAAATAAGTAGACGTGGTGAGCCTCCCGCTCCAGATGGGAATTCAGCCTGGAGTTAAAGTACAAGAGGACAGAGAGAGAGAGAGAAAGAGAGAGGTGTGGGAGCCAGATGTCCCTAAAGAACGAGTTTAGGAGAGCGAGTCGTCGGAGAGACCGGCCTGCAGAACCGGTCTGAGAAACTGTTCCCGAGAGAATCTGGTCCGGACAAACTGCTCTGAGAAAACTGTTCCCGAGGAAACTGACTCCAAACTTTTTTACATCCCCTATTTATACCATGAGATCAATGAGTTTCACAAATTTTGGCAATGACAGCAGCCCTGATTCTTATCGAGAGCAGGCTTAGTTTCTGCATACCTAATTGTATACACAAGTCTTAGGTAATTTACATCATCTTCCAGCCAAAAGGCCAATTCGACAATTTACAGCTCTTTTCTGATAAGTGTTATTTCTTCCAAGGTCTGGCGCCATTCTCGGGAGGCACTAAACAAAGTTACATTCTCGCATAGCAAGGACACAGCAAGGGTTGCTAACATCAAAAAACTACTACATATTCCCAAACATTGTTTGCATAGCAGAAACATTCAGGTGCAGATAAGGAGGTCTGGCAGCAGTCATTGAAACAACAGTGAAGTCTTAACAAGTTTAGGCTCTTTAGGAAAGGTTTGTAACTTAAAACACTTCAAGGCTCTTTTGTCCCTCACAGCTGGGGGTTGGGAGCAATTCACAAGCTTGTAAAAGGTCAGGGGAACCTGTTTAGGAAGGCTAGAGAATTATCAAAGGGGGGTTGGGCTGCAACACTCCTTTCAAATGCAGGAAGCTGAAGCCCTGAATTAACTCTTCCCGAGAAACTGGCAGAGAATAGTGGAGAAACAGACAAATACAGAACAAATTTTTATTATTGGGGCACATGCTCAGGAAAAACCAGGGAGAAATCCGATGACTCAGACTGCTCTGTCATCTGAGTTTGCCACGTGACCCTGTCATGGGTGGGATTCCTCACGCTGGCTTCCCACAAGTATTCTGGGATAGGAAATGAAGAAATTAGGAGGTTAGGATGAACACAAAGCTGCTGATTTCATAGAATAATCAATGGGGAACTCTACGGTACACTCAGCAACTAAATCACCTGCGTGGGAGTAGACTCCGAGAAGCAAGGCTGTGCAGGTTTATGGATGAGTGAGTGAAATGCTATGGAACTCAAACACAAAGGTGTGTATCAACTACAGGACACTAGAAACATTAAAACTATATGAAAAAGCCAGACAGGGAGGAAGGAAGAAAGAGACAAATGTCTCCTGTGCTTCTAGTCGACCTCAGTGACCTAGGCTAGTTGCACATTTCTGGAGCCTAAACAGGACTGGGTCCCCAGGCTGACCTGCTCTGTGCCTGAGGGGGCTGAGGCACAGGGGTCTAAACAGAACTGAGCCCCCAGGCTGACCTGCGCTGTGCCTGATGGGCTGAGGGCCGGAGGGGCTGAGGGGCTCAGGGCCTGAAGGGCTGAGGGGCTGAGGGCCTGCGGGCCTGAGGGGCTGAGGGGCTGAGGGCCTGAGGGGCTGAGGGGCTGAAGGCCTGAGGGCCTTAGGGGCTGAGGGGGTAAGGGCCTGAGGGCCTGAGGGGCTGAAGGCCTGAGAGCCTGAGGGGCTGAGGGGCTGAGGGCCTGAGGGGCTGAGGGGGCTGAAGGGCTGAGGGCCTGAGGGGCTGAGGGGCTGAGGCACAGCGGTCTAAA
>SJXQ01012268.1:67208-81435 GCA_006408695.1 Aepyceros melampus
CTAAACAGGACTGGGTCCCCAGGCTGACCTGCGCTAGGACTGAGGGGCTGAGGCCCAGGGGTCAGCCGCTGAGCTCCTCTGTGCAAGTTTAGAGCCCAGTACCTTCTAGTTGGACCCACAATCCCCACATCTAGGCGGTAATCTTACAATTCAGGCAAGCCTAGGGCATCCAAAGTATGGTAGGCCTGCTGGGCAGGTAGAACTTTGCAAAATCACCTGCTCTCCTTGGCTCCTGGTGTTGGGGTTCCCACTGCCAGCCTCTTTTAGTCAGTTAACTCAGCTACATACCCTATAACCCAAAGCAGAGCAGTATCGAGGGGCCTCAAGTTTCTCTCCTGTTGTGGGTGAATGGTAAGAGGGAAGGGATCATGAGATGCAAGCCTATGAGTGTTTGTTTAGGTTATTTCCACTCTGATTCACCACATAGAAACATGACGTTCTCTAAGGCTCTGGTTGCCCAGCTCAGCATACTGAGGCATGAAAATGTACTGCCGCCTGTCACTGCTTCTTGTAACAATCTTAAAACCTGTGTTCCAGGGTATTTAATATTCACATGGCATTCGAGGGCTTCGCTGGGGGCTCAGATGGTAGAGAATCTACCTACAATGCAGGAGACTGCCGGGGTCCAGCCCCGGTGGATCCAGGGATATTCAAAGGTGGGGCAGAGCAGACGGATAGGAAAGGATAGGACAGGATAGGACAGGATAGCTCAGGACAGGATAGAATAGTAGGAAATTACTAGAANCACTGTATTGCAAGCAGATCTAAGAGGCTCACTGTGTTGCACTAATCTTAGGGTGTCTCAGGTGGTGATAAGAACATAATTACAAATCTCTCACTTGAAAAACCAAAGGCTGTTGCAAAGGAAATGAGAGCTTATGCAAAAAGGTTTAAGAAATCAGTTGTCTGCTTAAAGATTTGTTTCAGTAGTTATTATTTTAGGTACAAGAATGACTAATAACTTTTTTTTTTTTTAAATGTTTATTATTTACTTTTGGTTGTTCTGGGTCTTCGTTGCTGCATGGACTCTCTAGTTGCAATGAGTGGACGCTACTCTCTAGTTGCAGTGCGAGGGCTTCTTATTGCGGTTGCTTCTCTTGTTGCAGAACATGGGCTATAGAGCACACGGGCTTCAACAGTTGCTGCGCGTGGGCTCGGGAGTTACAGCTTCCAGGCTCCAGAGTGGAGGCACCATAGTTGTGGCACATGGGCTTAGCTGCTCAGAGGCATGTGGGATCTTCCAGGTGAGGGGTCCAATTTGTGTCTCCTGCCCCGGCAGGTGGATTCTGTACCACTGAGCCACCAGGGAAGCCCCAAGAATGAGTATTTGCTTAAACTTCAATTGATTTTGTTTTTGAGGGACAAATAGTATAACTTGCAACCTTTCATAGGTGACATCAAATGTGGCAACTTTCTATCGTTTTAAGTAGGAAACTCAGATACTAGCTTTTAGTAGTTATTGATTATCTGTAACAGTAAAGACCCCTTCATCGATTACAGCCTTGTCCTGGTGAAGAAGGGGCTTGCATTACCCAACGAAGCTATGAGCCGTGCTATGCAGGGCCACCCAAGATGGCTGGATCACACTGGAGAGTTCCGACGGTGTGGCCCACTGGAGGAGGGAGTGGCAGACCGCTCCAGTGTTCTCGCTGCGGGAGCCCCATGGACAGGAAGGAAAGGCAAGGATATATGGCAATGGAAGGAGAGCCGCCCAGGTGGGAAGGCGCCCAGTGTGGTGCTGGGGAAGAGTGAGCGCCGCCACTAACACTCCAGAAAGAATGAAGTGGCTGGGCCAACGTGAAAGGGACGCTCAGTTGTGGATGCATCTGGAGGTGAAAGTAAAGTCTGATGCTGAAAAGAACAATACGGCATAAGAACCTGGAATGTCAGGTCCACGAATCAAGGTGAATTGGATGAGGTCAAGTAGGAGATGGCAAGAGTGAACATCGACATCTTAGAAATTAGTGAACTGAAATGGATGGGAATGGGCAAATTTAATTCAAGTGACCATTATATCTACTACTGTGGACAAGAATCCCTTAGAAGAAATGGAGTAGCCCTCATAGTCAACAAAAGAATCTGAAATGTGAGCTCAAAAATGACAGAATGATCTCAGTTTGTTTCCAAGGCAAAGCATTCAAGATTGAAGGCAGGAGAAGAAGGGGACGACAGAGGATGAGATGGTTGGATGGCATCACCGACTCAATGAACGTGAGTTTGAACAAGCTCCGGGAGTTGGTGATGGACAGGGAAGCCTGGCATGCTGCAGTCCATGGGGTCACAAAGAGTCAGACATGACTGAGCGACTGACTTCATATGATTCAGTTGCAGTGTCTGGGTTGGATTCTGGGTCCACAACTGTGCAAAGTCCAGAGAAGCCACGTGGTATACTGGGTAAGATCTTAGGCTCTGCAGTTTGATTTCCTGCATTCCAGTCTTGGCTCCAATGCCTGCAAGCTGAGTGACCTGGGGCAAGTTCCTTTAACTCCTATAAACCTGTTTTCTGAGGGGGCAATAGGATAAGAAGGAAAATCAATTAGGTTATTGCAAATAATCCAAATGCTCATTTGAACAAGGGCAGGAGCAGAAGGTGGAGAAAAGTGATCAAGTTCTGAATGAATTTTAAAGGTAGGACTAAAAGGATTTGATGACATATTGAAAGAATGAGAAAAAGAGAGCAGGCAGTGAGAACACCAAAGTTTTTGACTTGAACTGGGAGAGTGGAGTTGGCATTTGCTGAGATGAATATAGACATTTTACAAAAGGCATGTCAGGGCTGAAGTTGCGAAGTGTTTTTGTTGTCATTATTTCTTGATTTTGTTGGGTTTTTCATCTTTTTTAGGTGGTGAGTGGAGGTGAGAGCAAGCACAGGTTTTGTCAGGCAGATCCCTGGGACACATGTTATGCTTGAGGCCTTTATTACTAATCATTACAGTTCAGTCCTTTTGCTATTACATGATGTAGGGGACAAGGGAATGAAGTGTGATATTTTAGATTTCGTCCTTTGACTTTGCCTCGGAAGAGTGATTCTTGGATAAGTTGACATCTTGCTATCTGAGATGTTTTCTAGGAAGAGTGGATCCAAAAGGTATTATACCATTGTCTTCAGACTCATTACCCAGAAACCGAAGCTAGATTCTTTAGTTGTCAAACAAGTTAATTCTGTTTTCTACTTAATTTAATTCTTATCTCTGTTGTGTGATTCTTAAATGCGTATTATACTTTTTAGATACAATTCAACCTTATTTCTATTAGTATTTTATTTTTACCTTTTGGTGGGGGGTGGAGGTGGGTTGGTTTTCATTTTTTGCTGCCCGATGAGGCATGTGGATTCAGGATCTTAGTTCATCAGCCAGGGATTCAACCTGTTTTCCCTGCAATTAAAGCTCAGAATCCTAACCACTGGACAACTGGGGAATTCCCTCCTTAAAAACTCTTTATAGGGAAACAGAATAGAGTGTTTCTCTCTATTTCTTAAGTCCTTCCTAACTATTATTTTAATGTTTCTGATAAAATGTATTAGCAGGCACACTCTTCACTAATAGGACATTTATTCATGTATTTGTATGGTTCTTAACTAGAACACTATGTAATTTATTTCTAAACTGAGACATTTTTAAGAGTGAGGAGGGAAACTGACGGAATAGGACTCCAGGATAGCTGTGCTTAACTGTCCTGGGCAGATCAGCATGTCTGGTTACCCTGTTCTTAAGGCAGAAGAACAGCTAGAATAAGGGTCATTTTCTGTTTAAATACTTACTGGGAGGAGGCAAATGCCTGGAATAGGGGCTGGGAGGGAGAAATTCCCACTGTATTGCAAGCAGATCTAAGAGGCTCACTGTGTTGCACTAATCTTAGGGTATCTCAGGTGGTGATAAGAGCATAATTACAAATCTCTCACTTGAAAAACCAAAACCTGTTGCAAAGGAAATGAGAGCTTATGTAAAAAGGTTTAAGAAATCAGTTGTCTGCTTAAAGATTTGTTTCAGTAGTTATTATTTTAGATACAAGAATGACTAATAACTTTTTTANAGGTGGTGATAAGAGCATAATTACAAATCTCTCACTTGAAAAACCAAAACCTGTTGCAAAGGAAATGAGAGCTTATGTAAAAAGGTTTAAGAAATCAGTTGTCTGCTTAAAGATTTGTTTCAGTAGTTATTATTTTAGATACAAGAATGACTAATAACTTTTTAAAAAAATAAATGTTTATTATTTACTTTTGGTTGTTCTGGTCTTCGTTGCTGCATGGACTCTCTAGTTGCAGTGAGTGGAGGCTACTCTCTAGTTGCGGTGCGAGGGCTTCTTATTGCGGTTGCTTCTCATTGCAGAACATGGGCTATAGAGCACACGGGCTTCAACAGTTGCTGCGCGTGGGCTCGGGAGTTACAGCTTCCAGGCTCCAGAGTGGAGGCACCATAGTTGTGGCACATGGGCTTAGCTGCTCAGAGGCATGTGGGATCTTCCAGGTGAGGGGTCCAATTTGTGTCTCCTGCCCCGGCAGGTGGATTCTGTACCACTGAGCCACCAGGGAAGCCCCAAGAATGAGTATTTGCTTAAACTTCAATTGATTTTGTTTTTGAGGGACAAATAGTATAACTTGCAACCTTTCATAGGTGACATCAAATGTGGCAACTTTCTATCATTTTAAGTAGGAAACTCAGATACTAGCTTTTAGTAATTATTGATTATCTGTAATAGTAAAGACCCCTTCATCGATTACAGCCTTGTCCTGGTGAAGAAGGGGCTTGCATTACCCAATGAAGCTATGAGCCGTGCTATGCAGGGCCACCCAAGATGGCTGGATCATAGTGGAGAGTTCTGACGGTGTGGTCCACTGGAGGAGGGACTGGCAAACCACTCCAGTGTTCTTGCTGCGGGAGCCCCATGGACAGGAAAGAAAGGCAAGAAGATATGGCAATGGAAGGAGAGCCGCCCAGGTGGGAAGGCGCCCAGTGTGGTGCTGGGGAAGAGTGAGCGCCATCACTAACAGCTCCAGAAAGAATGAAGTGGCTGGGGCAAAGTGAAAGTGACGCTCAGTTGTGGATGTATCTGGAGGTGAAAGTAAAGTCTGATGCTGAAAAGAACAATACTGCATAAGAACCTGGAGTGTCAGGTCCACGAATCAAGGTGAATTGGATGAGGTCAAGTAGGAGATGGCAAGAGTGAACATCGACGTCTTAGAAATTAGTGAACTGAAATGGATGGGAATGGGCAAATTTAATTCAAGTGACCATTATATCTACTACTGTGGACAAGAATCCCTTAGAAGAAATGGAGTAGCCCTCATAGTCAACAAAAGAATCTGAAATGTGAGCTCAAAAATGACAGAATGATCTCAGTTTGTTTCCAAGGCAAAGCATTCAACATCACAGTAATCCAAGACTATGTCCCAACCACTCACGCTGAAGAAGCTGAAGTTGACCAGTTCTATGAAGACCTACAAGATCTTCTAGAACCAACACTAAAAAAAAAAAAAAAAAAAGATGTCTTTTCCATTATAGGTGACTGGAATGCAAAAGTAGGAAGTCCAGAGATACCTGGAGTAACAGGCAACTTTGGCATTGGAGTATGAAATGAAGCCAGGCAAAGGCTGACAGAGTTTTGTCGAGAGAACACACTGGACATAGGAAACACCCTTTTCCAACAACACAAGAGGCAACTCTATAGTTTGTCAATACTGAAATCAGATTGATTATATTCTTTGCAGCCAAAGATGGAGAAGCTCTATACAGTCAGCAAAAACAAGATTGGGAGCTGGCTGTGGCTCAGATCATGAGTTCCTTATTGCAAAATTCAGGCTGAAATTGAAGAAAGTAGGGAAAAACACTGGGCCATTCAGGTATGACCTAAATCACATCCCTTATATGATCTTACAGGGGAAGTGACAAATAGATTCAAGGGAATAGATCTGATAGACAGGGTGCCTGAAGAACTATGGACAGAGGTTCGTAACCTTGTACAGGAGGCAGTGACCAAAACCATCTCAAAGAAAAAGAAATGCAAGAAGGGAAAGTTGTTGTCTGAAGAGGCTTTACAAATAGCTGAGCAAAGAAGAGAAGCAAAAAGCAAGGGAGAAAAGGAAAGATATACCCAACTGAATGCAGAGTTCCAGAGAATAGCAAGGAGAGATAAGAAAGCCTTCCTCTGTGATCAATGCAAAGAAATAGAAGAAAACAATAGAATGGGAAAGTCTAGAGATCTCTTCAAGAAAATTAGAGCTACCAAGGGAATATTTCATGCAAAGAGGGCACAATAAAGGACAGAAATGGTATGGACCTAACAGAAGCAGAAGATATTAAGAAGAGGTGGCAAGAACACAGACTGCTGCTACTGCTAAATCACTTCAGTCGTGTCCAACTCTGTGTGACCCCAGAGATGGCAGCCCACCAGGCTCCCGTGTCCCTGGGATTCTCCAGGCAAGAACACTGGAGTGGGTTGCCATTGCCTTCTCCAATGCATGAAAGTGAAAAGTCAAAGTGAAATCGCTCAGTTGTGTCCAACTCTTCGCGACCCCATGGACTGCAGCCCACCAGGCTCCTCCATCCATGAGATTCTCCAGGCAAGAGTACTGGAGTGGGGTGCCATTGCCTTCTCTGAAGAAGACAGAAGAACTGTACAAAAAAGATCTTCACGTCCCAGATAGCTATGATGGGTGTGATTACTCTGGAGTGTGATCACATCCTGAAGTGTGAAGTCAGGCGGGCCTTAGGAAGCATTGCTTGCATGCTAAATCACTTCAGTGGTGTTCGACTCTTTGCAACGCTATGGACTTAGCCCACCAAGCTCCTCTGTCCATGGGATTCTCCAGGCAAGAATACTAGAGTAGGTTGTCATGCCCTCCTCCAGGGAACCTTCCCAACCCAGGGATTGAACCCACGTCTCTTATGTCTCCTGCATTGGCAGACTGATTCTTTACCACTGGCACCACATGGGAAGCGCCTAGGAAGTGTTACTACAGACAAAGCTAGTGGAGGTGATGGAGTTCCAGCTGAGCCGTTTTAAATCCAGAAAGATGATGCTGTTAAAGCACTGCACTCAATATGCCAGCAAATTTAGAAAATACAGCAGTGGCCACAGAACTGGAAAAGGTCAGTTTTCATTCCAGTCCCAAAGAAAAGAGCAGTGCCAAAGAATTTCTGAACTACTGGACAATAGAGCTCATTTTGCATGAGTAAGATTATGCTCAAAATCCTGCAAGGTAGGCTTCAGCAGTACATGAAAGGAGAGTAATCATGTGATATTCTGAGCTGGGTGAATCACAAGCTGCAATCAAGACTGCCTGGAGAAATATCAATAAATATGCAGATGATGCCAGTCTAATGGCAGCAAGTGGGAAGGAACTAAAGAGCCTCTTGATAAGGGTGAAGAAAGACAATGAAAAAGCTGGCTAAAACCTCAACATTCAAAACACTAAGATCATGGCATCTGTCCCATCCTTTCATGGCAAAGAGAAAGGGAAAAAGTGGAAGCAGTGACAGATTTTATTTTCTTGGGCTCCAAAATCGCTCTGGATGGTGACTGCAGCCACAAAATGAAACGCCGCTTGCTCCTTGGAAGAAGAGCTGGTGGTGCTGGTTTAGTCGCTAAGTCGCATCTGACCCTTGAGACCCCATGGACTGTAACCCTGCCAGGCTCCTCTGTCCATGGGATTCTCCAGGCAAGAATACTGGACTGGGTAGCCTATCCCTTCTCCAGGGGATCTTCCTGACCCAGGAATCAAACCCGGGTCTCCTGCATCGCAGGCAGATTCTTTACTGACTAATGAAAAGCCGCTTGCTCCTTGGAAGAAGAGCTGGTGGTGCTGGTTTAGTCGCTAAGTCGCATCTGACTCTTGAGACCCCGTGGACTGTAACCCTGCCAGGCTCCTCTGTCCATGGGATTCTCCAGGCAAGAATACTGGAGTGAAAAAAAAAAAAAAAAGAATACTGGAGTGGGTAGCCTATCCCTTCTCCAGGGGATCTTCCTGACCCAGGAATCAAACCCAGGTCTCCTGCATCGTGGGCAGATTCTTTACTGACTAAGCTACGAGGGAAGCAGAACTATGACAAACCTAAACAGCATATTAGAAAGCAGTGACATCACTTTGCTGACAAAGATCCATATAGTCAAAGCTGCAGTTTTTCCAGTAGTTATGTACGGATATGAGAGTTGGACCATAAAGAAGGCTGAATACTGAAGATTTGATTTTTTTTGAATTACAGTACTGGAGAAGATTCTTGAGAGTCCCTTGGACTGCAAGGAGATCAAACCAGTCAATCCTATATGAAATCAACCCTGAATGTTCATTGGAATGACTGATGTTGAAGCTCCAATACTTTGGATACCTGATGTGAAGAGGTGACTCTTTGGAAAAGACCCTCATGTGGGGAAAGATTGAAGGCAAAAGGAGAAGAGGGAAGCAAAGGATGAGATTGTCAGATAGCATCACCGAACTCAGTGGACATGAATTTGAGCAAACTCCGGGAGATAGTGAAGGACAGGGAAGCCTCGCATGCTGCAGTCCGTGGGGTCACAGAAGTTCAGATAGGACTTAGTGACGGAACAACAACAGCAAAGAGTAAAGAGTTCAGCGTGAATGTACATAGTATGCTGGTTGCTAGTACTCGGTTATTTCTTAGCACGGTGTATTAAGATAAGTTCAGTTGATTGACTGGAGTTAAGGAATAGAAGAATTATTTATTTTTTAGCACCACTGTATCAGTCACTCTGGAGAACACATAGATACTGTAACAATTGTTTCTAACTTCAAGATAAATAGTAGTAAACTGAATACTGTTTTTAAAAACAAATTAAAATCTTTCCATATATAATCTTTGTTAATCTCCTTGTTTTATGTATCAGTGTATTTAGAAAAAGTTTTTGTAATAATACATACCTTCATGATTTTAAGTGGCTATATAGACAAATGGCTGAACAGTTGCTAATCAAAGGAGGAACAGCAGTGAAACCAGTGAGGCAAGGTTAGGAGGCTAGGTCACCCAGGACCCTGCACAGACCGTAATCTTGTCAGCAGTCCCACCCTTTTGAAACTTTGCAGAAGAAAGACTAGACTGTCACTGCCTGACTGCATAAGCTTTCCATACTCACCGGGGAGAGGGGACACCATTCCCCCTTTGCCTGGCAAAGTAACAAAGCCACTCTTTCCTTCTCCTCCATAACTGTCTCCGTATTTCTGTTTGGCAATGGTGCACAGAGAGCCAAGATTCTGGCAACAGAAGTATAATTACGGGGCCAAAGGGGCACAGAATTTTAAGACTTTCCACACACATTGCCATGCTCCCCTCCAGAAGACGGTATCAGTGTAAGTTGTGTTGCTATACCCTTGTACCTTTTTCATGAATGTTTGCTTGTTTGATAGCTAGAAATGTTTTCTTATTAATTTATAATTTTTAATTTAATTTTATTAGAACTAATGTTTTCTTTGTTTTTAACCATGCCTTTTTTTCTGTGATATAAACCTGGTGATCTTCTTAACCCATTTTTCTATTTCCTTGTGTGTCTGTTCTTTCATACTCCTCATATATTAAGGATTTTAATCCAAATGTAATTTAAAATTCACTATTTTTTCAGTTTAGAAATAATTAAGGAAATGCAAATGAAACACCAGTGAAGTACCTTTGTGCCCTCACTACTAATTTCACTAGGAAAATTACCTTTTAATATGCTTACAAATTTGGGGTGAGACAGAACTCATGGCCATTGGGGCTTTATAAACTGTCCAGTTCTTTTGCACACAGTGAGATAATATTAAGAATTATAACAATGTATGTCATCTTTGACCCAATAATTGCATATCTGGACATTTATCACAAGAAAATAATTGAAAAGTAATTTGCCATGGGAACTCCGCCCATGGCAGTAATTGAAAATAATTGAAAAATAATTAAATTTATTAAATTATTTATTGCAGAAATGGCTGTAATATGATGTTAGAAACAAATGAGTGAAGTAGAGAGTAATGGGAACTAAATTAGATTCATCATGAAAACATTAAGCTGGCATTAAAAGTGATTAGGAAGTTATAGGTTGACATAAAAGAGAGTAGCCTTACAGGGATTAAAGCAAAATACACAGTTATGTCAATTTTATGGTTACAACTGTGTAAAAATACACATTAAAAGCAAAGCCCTAAAATACAGTGGTTTGGTTTTTACATGTCACTAAGCATGTATGTATAGAGCTTCCAGTGTTTAATTTAGTTCGTTGAATAAGTACTCTTGTGCCCATCTCACAGCAATAATGTAAGAAAGGGATTGATGTTATTCTCATTTGATAGATAAGGAAGCAGTTATCACTGGACATGTAAAGAAATGTATTTTTTTGTTAGGGATGTTTTCAACTGTATACAGAAATATAAAGAATATATCATGTAGCTTCAACACAGTGTTTAATTTAGTTCGTTGAATAAGTACTCTTGTGCCCATCTCACAGCAATAATGTAAGAAAGGGATTGATGTTATTCTCATTTGATAGATAAGGAAGCAATTATCACTGGACATGTAAAGAAATGTATTTTTTTGTTAGGGATGTTTTCAACTGTATACAGAAATATAAAGAATATATCATGTAGCTTCAACCATTTCAAGTTGCAGAGTATGGTTTTATCCCAAATCTATCTTACTGTAAAAACCATGCTTTTAATTTTTACAGTCCTGTGCTACCTCTTCATTTGGTCATTTGATACTTTTGAGTAACTTTATGATGCTTGTATTGTTGGTAAAATGGACCTGGAAAGGCATGATAAAGGTGAGTTTATAAGTTGATGGTAAGATGGAGAAAGCACTCCCTTTTAACTGCTTATGTTTTGTAACAAGCATTTCTAGTTGTAGTGTTCTACAAAGACAAACTTACTGATACGATTCATCCTGTTTTATAAATCTTTGACCCATTCATTAGACTCTGACCACGCTAAAGATAAAGGACTATGGTTGCATTGGTCTTTCCGACTGAGATGGCCTTCTGCCGATTGAGAAATGGTGTAATTATTAACTATGGTAATGGATATGTGCTTGCAGGTTTCATCTGGTATCTTAATGAGCTTTAACCCTCGGAGTCCACCCAAGCATTATCCAAGAGCCATTGAAATGCATCAGCGTTCACGGTTAACTCTTCCGTCTGTGTCTGTTTGCTCAGATAGATACTTTGTTTCCCTCTACCCTCACTACATCCTGTCCCCCTGCTCACAGACTCCAGCTCCTACAAATCAGAAGACTTAGTAGCTACAGCCTTAGCTGTACAGACTTATTTCTTTGGAAAAAAAAAAAAATTACTCTTTTGCATTAACAGGACCATACTTTCTAGTCAGTTTTTGTTTTTTTTTTTTTAATGGGGGAAGTAGGGGTCCCACACATACAGGGGTGTATATTTAGACAAATAAGCGAAGGCATACTCAGTAATTGTCATTAGAAATAGCCTTGTGCTTTAGAGTTTTACTCTGCTTTGGGCCTGTTTTGTATGAGAGGTCCTGTCTGAGCTCTCAGGACTCCTTTGTGGCACCCCTGTGAGCCTCGGTGACTTCCCCTGCCTAGAGGGCCAGAGGAGCTCTGAACCTGGGAAGCTGCAGCCTCTGGGCTCATAACCTTCAGCCCTACCGAACTGGAATCCGTGGACTGTGTAGTCTAGTCTGGATATAGAGTCATTTAGTCAGATTTTCCCTTCAAGAAAGAGACTAAGTAGAACATTGCTTTCTTTTTTTAAATTGAAGTATGGTTGATGTATAATCTATATGTTCCATGTGTACAACATAGCAATTCATAATTTTTAAAGGTTATATTCAATTTGTAGTCATTAAAAAGTACTGGCTATATTCCCTGTGTTATATCCTTGTGGCTAATTTATTTTATTTTATAGTGTTTTCTTGCTCTCTGTCTTCCAACTCGCTACTGGTAACCACTAAGGGATGTTTTCAACTGTATACAGAAATATAAAGAATATATCATGTAGCTTCAACCATTTCAAGTTGCAGAGTATGGTTTCAACCCAAATCTATCTTACTGTAAAAAGCATGCTTTTAATTATTACAGTCCTGTGCTACCTTTTCATTTGGTCATTTGATACTTTTGAGTAACTTTATGATGCTTGTATTGTTGGTAAAATGGACATGGAAAGGCATGACAAAGGTGAGTTTATAAGTTGATGGTAAGATGGAGAAAGCACTCCCTTTTAACTGCTTATGTTTTGTAACAAGCATTTCTAGTTGTAGTGTTCTACAAAGACAAACTTACTGATACGATTCATCCTGTTTTATAAATCTTTGACCCATTCATTAGACTCTGACCACGCTAAAGATAAAGGACTATGGTTGCATTGGTCTTTCCGACTGAGATGGCCTTCTGCCGATTGAGAAATGGTGTAATTATTAACTATGGTAATGGATATGTGCTTGCAGGTTTCATCTGGTATCTTAATGAGCTTTAACCCTCGGAGTCCACCCAAGCATTATCCAAGAGCCATTGAAATGCATCAGCGTTCACGGTTAACTCTTCCGTCTGTGTCTGTTTGCTCAGATAGATACTTTGTTTCCCTCTACCCTCACTACATCCTGTCCCCCTGCTCACAGACTCCAGCTCCTACAAATCAGAAGACTTAGTAACGATTGAGAAATGGTGTAATTATTAACTATGGTAATGGATATGTGCTTGCAGGTTTCATCTGGTATCTTAATGAGCTTTAACCCTCGGAGTCCACCCAAGCATTATCCAAGAGCCATTGAAATGCATCAGCGTTCACGGTTAACTCTTCCGTCTGTGTCTGTTTGCTCAGATAGATACTTTGTTTCCCTCTACCCTCACTACATCCTGTCCCCCTGCTCACAGACTCCAGCTCCTACAAATCAGAAGACTTAGTAGCTACAGCCTTAGCTGTACAGACTTATTTCTTTGGAAAAAAAAAAAAATTACTCTTTTGCATTAACAGGACCATACTTTCTAGTCAGTTTTTTTTTTTTTTTTTTAATGGGGGAAGTAGGGGTCCCACACATACAGGGGTGTATATTTAGACAAATAAGCGAAGGCATACTCAGTAATTGTCATGTAGAAATAGCCTTGTGCTTTATAGAGTTTTAATCTGCTTTGGGCCTGTTTTGTACGAGAGGTCCTGTCTGAGCTCTCAGGACTGCTTTGTGGCACCCCTGTGAGCCTTGGTGACTTCCCCTGCCTAGAGGGCCAGAGGAGCTCTGAATCTGGGAAGCTGCAGCCTCTGGGCTCATAACCTTCAGCCCTACCGAACTGGAATCTGTGGACTGTGTAGTCTAGTCTGGATATAGAGTCATTTAGTCAGATTTTCCCTTCAAGAAAGAGACTAAGTAGAACATTGCTTTCTTTTTTTAAATTGAAGTATGGTTTATGTATAATCTATATGTTTCATGTGTACAACATAGCAATTCATAATTTTTAAAGGTTATATTCCATTTGTGTCATTAAAAAGTACTGGCTATATTCCCTGTGTTATATCCTTGTGGCTAATTTATTTTATTTTATAGTGTTATCTTGCTGTCTGCCTTCCAACTCGCTACTGGTAACCACTAGTTTGTTCTCTATATCTGTTGAGTCTGTTTCTTTTCTGTTACATTCATTAGCATGTTTAGTTTTTAGATTCCACATATAAGTTACATCATATAATATTTGTCTTTCTCTGACTTCACTTAGCATAATATCCTCCAGGTCCATCATGTTGTTTCAAATAGCAAGCAGTTTTTTAAGTGGCTGGGTAGTGTCCTGTTGTGTATATAATATATACCATATGTTCTTTATGCATTCATGTGTTGATGCACACTAAGGTTACTGCCATATCTTGGCTATAGTAAATAATGCTGCTTTCAGCATTGGGGTGCAGGCATCTTTTTGAATTATTATTATTTTTTTTTTAGGTCTATATCCAGGAGTGGAATTGCTGGGTCATGCGGTAGTTCTCTTTTTAGGTTTCTGGGAAACCTCCATAAGAACATTGCTTTTTTTCAATCATCTACTGTGGTAGTATCATGATACTAGATATATAAGTCTGATGTTAGGGAGAATGGTTGGTTCAATATAGACTAGTAAAGCGTGATTGGATATTTAGTAGTAGAATGAATGCAGTTGGCTGGAATTCTGCAGTGTTGTAGGGAATGAAAAGATGAGATAGCCCAAGGAGAAAGACAAAAATCAAAGAAGTAGAAGAATTATTTAGGACAGAGTAGTGTTGGCACCCCACTCCAGTACTCTTGCCTGGAAAATCCCATGGGCGG
>SJXQ01012269.1:0-86801 GCA_006408695.1 Aepyceros melampus
AAGCTCAACATTCAGAAAACGAAGATCATGGCATCTGGCCCCATCACTTCATGGGAAATAGATGGGGAAACAGTAGAAACAGTGTCAGACTTTGTTTTTTTGGGCTCCAAAATCACTGCAGATGGTGACTGCAGCCATGAAATTAAAAGGCGCTTACTCCTTGGAAGAAAAGTTATGACCAACCTAGATAGTATATTCAAAAGCAGAGACATTACTTTGCCGACTAAGGTCCGTCTAGTCAAGGCTATGGTTTTTCCTGTGGTCATGTATGGATGTGAGAGTTGGACTGTGAAGAAGGCTGAGCGCAGAAGAATTGATGCTTTTGAACTGTGGTGTTGGAGAAGACTCTTGAGAGTCCCTTGGACTGCAAGGAGATCCAACCAGTCCATTCTGAAGGAGATCAACCCTGGGATTTCTTTGGAAGGAATGATGCTAAAACTGAAGCTCCAGTACTTTGGCCACCTTATGCGAAGAGTTGACTCATTGGAAAAGACCCTGATGCTGGGAGGGATTGGGGGCAGGAGGAGAAGGGGATGACCGAGGATGAAATGGCTGGATGACATCACGGACTCAATGGACGTGAGTCTGAGTGAACTCTGGGAGTTGGTGATGGACAGGGCGGCCTGGCGTGCTGCGATTCATGGGGTTGCAAAGAGTCGGACACGACTGAGCGACTGAACTGAACTGAACTGTGTAGCTTAAATACATTGCAAAATAATTTAAAATACTAAGTACTGGGTAGACTGAGAGTGAACAATTCACGTGAAACATTTAAAATTATTACATGAACTGTGTAAATAAAAAATATATGAATATGAGCATGCATTCTAACTTCCACTTTTCATGACTTAAAACAATTTCACTGGAAATCAAAGGCAATACAGAGCCCTCTGAGCTAGGAGATGTCGCCATTCGTGTTTGCCTGCCTGTGTTGTACCTAATGACTATGTGGACATAAGTGGATGGATTTGACTTTTCAAAGAGAATATGTTTTATTGTATGCAGCCTGAGCTTGCAAAGAAATACTGCTTTATTTTTACGACTGGTACGTATGAATCATATCATTTCTCTGAATTTTTTCAAAGAGTTCAAAACCAATCCAAGGATACAGGCTTTCCTTATTTCATAATACTCCTGAAAGTGTGTGAGCAGCAGGCACTGCTCTGCCTGTTTCTACATGTGGGGACGTGGCAGCCCATTCAGGAGCCAGCTGTTTCCTGCTCCTTCTCTACATTGGCAGAAGAGAATTTTCCCACGCTGGTTTTCTTCGGATGAGTCAGTAAATCTTTCAGTTCATCCATAAAGCTCTCACACCACCCCCTTTCCAGAGTGTACAGAACGCACACCTGCGATGCACACATGTTAGGATTTGACTAAGAAGCTGAACATGGCTCTGTGCCTGGTTTGTATTGTACAGTCACAAAAGACGTCGAGCAAAAACCTTACTCTGCAGACCTTTTACCTGCCTAGAGCATCACATTGCTACCGAGCTCACTGGAGTTCCAGAGAACTCTTTGGCCTTTTGAACTGACCTCCTCTCTGCTTTGTCTGGATCATCATTTCTCAGTGCATTTTTAGAGATATTGCTTATTCACCACCTTTTCAATGGTCAAGGAACTATGGAGCTCCATAATCCGTTCTGAAAATCTAACATAAACTTACTTGAAGATAAAACCTAACCAGACTAGATATGAGGTTACTCATGATCTTTATCCTATTTAATGCGATTATGCATTCCAGTCCCTGAAGAAATATGAATGTGTTGATTATGGCTGCCTCTCAGTAAAAAAAAATAATAATAATAGGAAATTATATAATACCATACACTATTACAGCATAATTTCTTTCCAAAATTAAAAGGAAATATGAATTTCAAAATACATCTAGTCCCCTGAGTTTCAAGTATGGGAGTATAGGCCTATAAACACAGGATTGAGTGGATCTCCTGGGGTAGGAAATGGCAACTTACTCCAGTATTCTTGGCTGGGAAAGTCCATGGACAGAGGAGCCTGGTGGACTATAGTCCGAGGGGTTGCAAAAGAGTCAGACATGCAGCTATTAACTATTAAATAGCAACATTTCATTCATTTATACACTTTTACTTTATGAATTTCTTAGACATGATTAAAGAAACATAGGACTTAAAAACAGGCAGAAATTTCATTTTGACTGCATAAAATTATAAAAATTATTTACTTTTTAAGCTGCATTGAAAAGAGATTTACATTTTTTAATATAACGAATTTTTCTTAGTATATGTGGTAAAAATATTCCTAAATAAGGGTAATAAGTAGTAATGTTTCACAATCAGCTTGTAGGGTATTTGGGGAGGGGGTGGAGGAGAAGGCAAAGGACTCTGATATGTTGCATTTTTTCATGTATGTGGCGAAAACTTCTATTATGGTCAATTTCAAGTTATTTCAACATGACACCACTGAATGTGGAGTTGCAACGAGATGTGAATAATTGTTTAGTGTAGCCTGACTCTAGTGCTCCTTGAAGGATAACTCAATAACCTTGGCGATGATGAAATTAATTTCACAGCGTAAATAGAAACTCGAGGGCTAAAATGTTTTAGATGTGTTCATTATAAAGGAAAGAAAGATACAAGCAAGACAAAGCAAGCAAGTACAAGCAAGATTATTCTAATTAAGCTCATTATGTTTTTAATACACAAATATAATTTTTAGATGAGAGTTTTTAAAAACACAACCTAGAAGCTATAATTATTAAATATAATTTCATCTATCTGAAAAGTCAGCATGATGCTAAGGAGTTTTAAGATGTGGGTTCCTTTGAGGTAACACTATATACTTTGGTTCACAGGATTCAGGGAGTGAGAATATCCAAACCATGTCATTTCAATAGCATTCTCAAAGCTCTGATTCTTTAGGCTGTTGCTTATAAAGTTCTGAAGAATGTCACTTAATTTCTCCACAATGGACATTTGAAGGCTTCTTTTAAGTAGAGTGAGTGAGAAAGTAGGAAAGAAAAGAAATTCTGGCTGTCATAAAGACTATTTAAAGTAAAAATAGCATGCCTTTAGCCAAAAAAGGTCTATCTAGTCAAAGCTATGATTTTTCCAGTAATCATGTATGGATGTGAAGTTGGACTATAAAGAAAGCTGAGTGCTGAAGAACTGATGCTTTTGAACTGTGGTGTTGGAGAAGACTCTTGAGAGTCCCTTCAACTGCAAGGAGATCCAACCAGTCCATCCTAAGGAAATCAGTCCTGAGTATTTATTGGAAGGACTGATGCTGAAGCTGAAACTATGATACTTTGGCCACCTGATGTGAAGAACTGACTCATTTGAAAGGACCCTGATGCTGGGAAAGATTGAAGGCAGGAGGAGAAGGGGATGATAGAGGATAAGATGGTTGGATGGCATCACTGACTCAATGGACATGAGTTTGAGTAAACTCTGGGAGTTGGTGATGGACAGGAAGGCCTGATATGCTGCAGTCCATGGGGTCACAAAGAGTTGGACATGACTGAATGATTGAAAGGACTGGTCCAAAAGTTACTTATGAAATGCCAGATTAACACATATTGATTTCTTCTAAATAATAATTTAGATATAGAAGTATTCATAAGAAATAACCCTTTTGAGAGTTAATGCTATGTTTCAACTTGACTGGGTCATAGGATGCCCAGGCATTTGGTCAAACTTTATTTTGGGTGTGCTCTTGAGAATATTTCTAAATGAGATTAACGTTTGAGCTGGTAGAATGAATGAAGTAGAAATGCCCTCCCTAATGTGGGTAGACTCTGTCCAGTGAGTTTAAGACCTGAATAGGACAAAGACCGAGTGAGGCCGAATTCCTCCTGGCTGACTCTCTTCCAACTGGGACACTCGTCATTCTTATCTTCATACTCAAGCTGAAACATGGTTCTCCTGGATCTCCAGCTGGCTGACAACAGATTTGACTTGTCAGCTTCCATAACTGCCTAAGCCAATTCAGTATTTTATCTATATCTATATATTCGATTGGTTGATTCTGTTTATCTGGATAAACCTGACTGGTAAAATATTTAATTTATTTTGTTCCAAAAAATATCAGTGCAGAAGAAAAATGAAGATGAAATCCAAAGTCCTACTCTGATCTACCATGTCCTACGTGACTCACCCCCTTCCAGTTTGTTAGCTCTCTGACTTCATTTTTTCCTTTTTCCTCTTGTTTGTTTCATTCCTGCCACATTGGCTTCCTTGTTGTCAATCAAGCCACGAAGAAACATGAAAAACCTTAAAAGCACATCACTATGTGAAAGAAGCCCAAGACTACACACTGTATGACCCAACTATTTGACCTTCGGGAAAAGGTAAAACTATGGAGACAGTAATAAGATTCATCGTTGCCAGGAGATAGTGGGAGGGAAGGAAGAAGAGGCATACCACAGAGAATTTTTAGGATGGTGAAACTATTCTGCGTGATACAACATGATGGATATATACCAATATATATTTTACAAATCAAGAGAATGCATAAAACCAATACTAAACCCTAATGTAAACTATAGACTTTGAGAGATTATGATTTTCCATTGTAGGTTCATCAATTATAACTGTAGTCTGTGATGATAATAAGGGAGGTGGTACTTGTGCAGGAACAGGGTAAATGAGATCTTTTTGAAGTTCCCTCTCAGTTTTGCTGTGAACCTAAAACTGCTCTATAAAATAAAGCTTATTAAAGAGAGAGAGACACTTGAGAATCCATCAACAAAAACATTATCATTCTAGTTTCAAACAGACACTCTGCCATGAGATTGTTTCTATTTGTCCTTTTATTCTCAATTTCCTCATTTCCTGTTCCAAGAAACCAGAATTCTTTCTAAGCCTCTGTTTTGTGTTGAGCATGCAATTTCATCTGTAATTTTCCTAAATTTTTTTCAAATCCATCTGTGTTGCACATAACCTAATAATTCAAACACAGACAACTGAATAAGAATTGATTTTATAAAACTTATATACACATGTTCACTGATTCCATTGCTTGATATTAAATTATAAGTTAATGCTTGAGTGTATTCCATATTGTGATGATTTTACTTTACAAAATACATTTTAAAATATTAGATTTAAAAATAAATCTTTATCAGTGTTTGAAGATCTGCTTATTTCTTTAAATCAGCCTCAAAGGAGGATATTTGTTTCAATTTTCTATGTCTTATTTCTAAAATCTATCTCACCAACTCCAAGGTTGCATTACATGATTTTGAAAGATAACCCAAGTTCTACAATGATCTAATACTGTGATAATAGAACACTTCACATTCTTTTCCTTTTTTTTTTTTATTTTAATTAAGTAACTGAGAAATGATGATTTACTTCACAGGGCATCTTACCACACTTCAGGAAGTGAATTCTAAAACTGGTTCCTCCACTTACTAGCTGAGAGGTTTCGGTGCATGTTTTATTACTTTTCTCTACCTTAGGTCTTGCATATATTGGATGGGAACAGGTTATTTCTAAAGTCCCTGCAGTGTTAATGCTCAGTTATTGCAGTGAAAGAGAATGGACATTTCTAGGTACTAGGCAGCAAAGTATGTTAAAATATCATCAACACAACATAATAAAATATATTCACTGGGTTTAAACATCCCAAAGTTTTTACAAAAGTCATTTTCTTGTCTTTTGCAACTTTCTAGAATTTACAAATTCGGCCTACAGCAATGTAAAAACAGTGCCAGAGAAATTTTAAAAGTGCCTTGTAATTGAGCAGTTTTCTTCCTTGGTGTGTTTGTCTTCTTTATTTGTCTTGCTAAGAGTCTTGTTTTACTATTTTATTATCTACAAACCCTATTCCCTCAGTTCCTGGTTTACTATAATTATTTGCTAAATGTTGGGTTTTTTTTTTTTTTTTTTTCATTTTTGCTGGAGTATTTTTGAGGCCTTAATATAGTAAGAATTAGAGAACAAGAAGTATGGTTTAAATAAAAGTATTTTCCTTTGTCTTTAAGAATATTTAAACCTTAAAAAGTTCCTGGTTTACTATAATTATTTGCTAAATGTTGGGTTTTTGTTTTTTTTTTTTTCATTTTTGCTGGAGTATTTTTGAGGCCTTAATATAGTAAGAATTAGAGAACAAGAAGTATGGTTTAAATAAAAGTATTTTCCTTTGTCTTTAAGAATATTTAAACCTTAAAAATTTGTGAATATTGTGAATATCAATAAAGAGAAATAAATATTTTTCAAGGCAGTGAAGTTTTTATAGGAAATTTCTAACTGTAATGGAAAATACTGGTGTAATTAGTATAACCAAATGGCTATAAACAGAATCCATTATTTATATATTTCTTTTAAAAATATATAGTGAGCTTCTTTCTTGGGAATAATGCTACCTGAAAAAGTATTAAAGGAAAAAGCCAATATGAACTCTTCCCAGAAAGAAAACATAGTCTGACTGTTTGATGTAGGCATTAAGAAAAGGAGTAAATAACAGAACATACGTGATCTCAGAGGGAATTCTCAGGCGGCACTAGTGGTTAAAGAACCCACCTGTCAATGGAGGAGAAGTACGAGATGAGGGTTCAATCTCTGGATTGGAAAGATGCCCTGGAAGAGGGCATGACAACACACTTCAATATTCTTGTCTGGAGAATTCCATGGGCAGAGGAGCCTGGAGGGTGATGGTCCACAAGGCTGCAAAGAGTCGTACATAACTGAAGCGACTTAGCATGCACGCACAGGATCTTAGAACAGGATTGAGCATTAAGTGCTAAATGAGTACTGCAAATATTATATAATTTTAAACATTTGGAAACAGACTTTTCACAGCTGACCTGACCTGGTTCCTTTAGAAAGTAGATCCTGAGGCTTAGATGAAGTGCTAACCATTTATTTGGGAGGTGTAAGCCCAGACAACTGAGGACAGTGGGGAAAAAAGCCAGGGAAAGATGAAAAGCTGTATAATGTAATAAGAAGCAGTACAATACTGGCCACAACTTCAGGACAACTTCCGGGACAAAGTATCTGCTGGCAGACATGTTCTACAGCACACAAATGTTGGTAAAAGGACCGTAAAAATGCAACTATTGTTCAGATGGTTCCACAGGAGAAAGAAAGAAGGTGGAATTCACCTTCTATTTTCACTGCTTAAGGTTCAACCTCAGGGGAGCCACCTCCCCACATGTCTGCCTTGCTTAGCAACCAGTATCCCAAGCTCCTAGGGGTATATTTCATCCGTATCTGCAAGAAAGAGTGACTCAAGCTTGGATGGTGCCAACTAAGATAGAAAAGGGAAGTCATTAGGAAATAAGCCTGAGAATACAACAGGTTTGAAAGGTCAGGGAAAACGTATGGGCTTTCAGATGAGAGAAATCTGAACAATTCAAGAGAGTAGGTGTTTAGAAGGGAAAACAGTGCAAGCAAAATAGGAAAGAAAAGAATGTACACATGGAACATTTATAAATACACCGAATGTGGTAGAGAGAGAGTTTTGTATACAGATATGACTGGATAAGGCGTTTGGTAGAGTCTGGCCAGTTACTGAGTGTTAGGCTAAAACATTTACATTTGACTCAGGCCAGGGAGGCACCACTAATTCCTAAGTGAGCTGAGCATGTGACAAATGTGGCATGTTCAGAGCATGA
This sequence comes from Aepyceros melampus, assembly GCA_006408695.1. Taxonomy (NCBI): domain Eukaryota; kingdom Metazoa; phylum Chordata; class Mammalia; order Artiodactyla; family Bovidae; genus Aepyceros; species Aepyceros melampus. The sequence continues at coordinate 7,591 of SJXQ01012269.1, forward strand.
ATTTGACAGTGGCATAGAAGACTGGTTTGAGGAGTGAGAGCATAGCTGCCAAAGAACAATGAAATGGAAATGATTTTCAAATCGCCTTTTTTAAAATGTGCCTAATGTGCTAGATCTTAGTTTTCTGAATGTTGAGCTTCAAGCCAACTTTTTCACTCTCCTCTTTCACTTTCATGAAGAGGCTTTTTAGTTCCTCTTCACTTTCTGCCATAAGGGTGGTGTCATCTGCATATCTGAGGTNAATCAAAACTGCAAAACATAAAATAGAGGCATTTCAAGAGGAGTCAATGAAAAAAATCACAAATTACCTTGAATGAAAAATTAAGAAAAATAGGAATTAGATTGACAGTAAAATGAGAGTCCAACTTCTGTATAATTAAATTGTGCTGATAAATATAATGATGATTCTGAAAAAATTCATGTGAATTAAAATACCAATGTGTAGTATTAGAAATATCCTAATTTATTTCTTTAAATATCTTTTTTCATATTTGCATTAGTATGGCATGTGACAAAAAATTTATGTCTAAATGACTCTAATTAATTTTGAATTTATAAATTTATCTTTAAAGAAAAAGTATTTCAAGAACAGGGGCACTATTAAGTGTTTCTATCAAAAGCTTCCCATTCCAAAATGAAATTCAGAAAAACATATTGCAGACAAAATACAGGAGATGCAGGATAGAATGTTTGTGATAGAAGAAAGATTGAAATGCAACAAACTGTGTTACATTATTGCTTTTTAAAAAAAATGTTATGCAAGATTAAAATTTAAATAAAAGAATTAAAAAGCAATACCAAATTAAGATGTAAGTTGAGAAGTAAATCAATGTATATTTAAAATGTATTGTTGAAGAATTCTTCTTTTTTCATAAGGTATTAAAGTACTTTAGACTTTGAGAAGAATAATTTTGTAATTTCTTGAAGTAAAATGAAAATAGCTAAAACAGAGCATATATCACCCAAAGTAGTAGCAGAAAGTAAAAGAAATACCTAATTAATTAAAAACAGGTAAGAAGCATAGAGATAAACAAAAGATAAAACTAGAGAAAAACAGTGAAACACAAAGTTAGATAGCAGATTTAAACAGAATTTAAGTATAAATATTAATGGCACCCCACTCCAGTACTTTTGCCTGGAAAATCCCATGGATGGAGGAGCCTGGTAGGCTGTAGTTCATGGGGTTGCTAAGAGTCGGACACGACTGAGCGACTTCACTTTTCATTTTCATGCATTGGAGAAGGAAATGGCAACCCACCCCAGATTCTTGCCTGGAGAATCCCAGAGATGGGGGAGCCTGGTGGGCTGCGTCTATGGGGTCACACAGAGTCAGACACGACTGAAGTGACTTAGCAGGAGCATTAAGTGTGAATAAATTTTTAAAAAAGTGAATGCATTTTCAAATTTAATGCTGTGTCCAAAAGACTTTTAAAACGTTAGGGTACAGAGAATAGAAGGTAAAAGTTTGGGGAAAAAAATCTGTCATGATAGTAACAAAGAATGCTGGTTACCTGTACTTGTATTAGACCAAAGCAGACTTAAAGGAAAAGCACATTATTTGGGATAAAGAAAATAAAATCCTAATTAGGAAAGGTTTAATTCATGATGAATATATAAATTATATATATATATATATGTGCATTTACAAATATAAAATGTATAACATGAAGAATAAAATATACAATATATATTAAAATGTCTTAACATGCAAAATAAGAATAGCAGCATAACTACAAGGATATTTAAATTTGCAATCACAAATGCAGATTTAACATGCCTCCATGCCACTTTTAGAATCAGTACATGAAGCCAACAGAAAGTCAGTAATGATATATAAGATCTGAATAGCATAGTTAACAAACAATTTCATAGATGTGGCCAGAACATTGAATCCAAGAACTACAGAGTTCACATTCTTTTATGAGTGTAATTAACTTATTTGAAGTCTTGATATAGGATGAGATCACTAAGTCCCATGAACCCTAGGGTGCTTGCTACACAGTAAAACATCTGAGACTGAAAAGATGAGGCAGGATGGCATTGAGGAAGGGAAATGAGTAAAGTTAATCAAGGAGAAGGACATGATCAACTGAGATTTTGATAAGAAAAATTTCATTGGATTGCTTTGGGCAAGATTGATTGGAGTGGGTTAAGATAAGAAAGGAAAGATACTGTAGACTTCTTTTTATCACAGGTACTTTTGCTTTGTTTTGTTTTTGATACTTGACACTTTATTTTGGAATTTGTCTAAAAATGATTGTGCAACACCCACATACTACTACATTTTAGACATGCATAGTTACTGTTTCATTTGGAATATGTTCAGCAAATTTGCAATTAAAAAATGGTTTACAGTTGACTTTTAAAAAGGAGGAGATGCAAAGAGTGGGAAGCAGAAATCACTTATAAAGTAGGTAGAAATCACTTATAAATTAAAATTGAGCACTTATAATTGCTATCATATATTCCTTCACATGAGTATTCCTTGTCCTTTAAATGGTAGGATTCCTTGAAGATGGCAGGCACTTTCCCTTCCTATCACAGATACTTTGATATAACACAATGAATAAATAGCAACAAGGGGATATAGATTTTGGGTAGCAGGGAAGGTGGTAAAAGGCAGCGGGGTTGCTCAAGGAGAGGGCTCTTTATTACTCTATACATATTTATAAATGTATTTATATATTAATAAATAATCTTGTGCTACAGAGGAAACTATAAAATAAATTTACTAAAAATTTAAGTGAATAAAAATGACAATTGCATGTAGCATTTTATAATTAATATTTTGTGGAGTAAAGCTAATACAGTACTTCGAGGGAAATTTATAGCAATATATTTATCAGGAAATAAGAAACTTTAAAATACTGAGTTAAACATTTAGCAGAAGAAGTTGGAAAGCAAAAGAGTCAGATATAAGAGTAAGAAAAATAAAATAAATAAGGGCAAAAATCTTACCCCACTTGTGTCAATGATACCAAGAGACAATCTGCCACTCAGCAAAAAGTACAGTCTACTAACTTCAGATATCTAACCCTTGCTATTGCTAAAAGTTTGCCATCTCTGAACTTCATGCTTCCCAATTCTAGGATCAGTTCACATCTTGCTCTAAAACACTGTATCCTACAAACTTAATTCTCTCTTGTTTAGCAAAGAATCAGCTATTCATTTCAGATATGTGATAAAGGCCTCTTCCATTCCCCACTATATATCCCCCAAATATTCACTGCCTTTTGGGGACAAATTGCAAGGATGTTCATTGCAGATTAATCTGTGATGTCAGGGAGTTGAAGGCAAACTGGATGTCATAACCATGTAAGTAGACAGGTTAAGAGAAATGGATACATATGTTACTGTAAAACCGCAGAAGTCAGAAACAATCTAGCAGTACACTCATAACATGTACATACCTTAAAAATAGCACTTGGCGGAAAAGATAAAAAACAGGATGAAACACATACACCATATAACCCAAGTGATTTATCTCAGTCAAAAATACAGCACAAATAAATAATACATATTTTGCAAAAACATGAAACCAAAAAGTACACATTCCACTTATTAGAATGTTTGTGGAGTCCTGTAACAGAAGTGAAGAATGCTAAGGAGAGAAAATAATAAGGTAGAATAAGGTAAGGTGAGCAAAATATAGTAAAGTGTAAAGTGAAGGATGGGAAGGGGAGGATGGGAGAGGCAGAGAGAGGAGGGGAATGGAGATAAGGGAAGAGAAGGGCAGGAATTGGAAAAGAAGAGAAAAGAGGAAAGGAGAGGAGGAGAAGCAGAGGGGAAGGAAGTAGAAGAGAAAATAGGGAGAGAAGGGAGAGGAAAAGAAGTAGAGAAAAGGGAAGAAAGAAGGTAGGGAAGAGAAGAGAGGAAAAGAGAAGAGGGCAGAAAAGGAAGAAGCAGAGGGAGAATCCTTTTCTGCGACAATGTTCCTAATGAATTATATAGCATGATTAACCTAAGCTTCTTCACCTAGGCTCTAAAACATGAAAAAAAAAGTAATTTCAGACCTTTAATGAAGTAATGATGGTAACTGTGTACACATTAGGATAACAGATTGCCACAAAATCTTTTTATTTTTTTACTCTATGCTTTAAAATTCTAGCTCCTTTCAAGTCTGGACATAAAAAATAAAAAAATTTCCCCACAGTCTATTAAAACTGATGAATGTATTCTCTTTTAGAAGTATATAATTTCAAGTTTATTGAAAGCTTTCACAAAGTAATCCTTTTCTAAAATAGATAAGCTTTCAATGGAAAAGCAAAAATAAAATTTGCTTTTTCACCATACAGTTACAATATCTTTATTTCCTTTCATTTTGTTGTGGCGTCCTTACTTTACATTACTCATTATATTACTACAATTTCTGAAATCCAAAGAAGAAAAATTAAATATAAGAAAAACTTCATTGTTTGTCTTTTATTAAAACCATTCTCTGAACCATACATTAAGTTATACACCTATGTGTAATAGATTGCAATTTTATGTGTAGGTTTTATCTGTAAATGAAGGTGTTACTTTAGTTATCATGGAAGGTTTCCATTTATTTATACAACCATGCCATTGTCCAAATCATTTTTTATATTCTTTCAGAATTGTTCAAAAAAATGATTTTATGTCTTGAATATATATACATTTTCTATATTACTTAACTTTGTCATATCTTGAATTTTTTAATTAAAAAATATATATTACACTTCCTCCTACTCTACAAAATGAATGTTAACCCATTACTGCCAAATTAAATTCACTCATAAATGATGCAGATTTAATATTAATGTTCTTGAGACTAAATATGAAGATTATCCCACAGGATCTCCAAACAAACAGGAAAACAGAAAAAAGTATACCTGATCTCTGAGAAGTAACTAAATGCTCTCTTTCTACTCTTTCCTACCCAAATGACTGAACTGTTGAGCATAAATAAACAATAACAAACAAAACCCTCAATATTATCAAAATCACATATCATAGCCATGGTGTGTGAAAATTTTTGGTTTCACTTTGTAATTATACAAATCTCTGTGGGTAAAATTGCATCAAAATAAAACCCGAAATTTATTGGCAGAGACATGAGTTTTGAGAAAATGCTTTTAAATATCTCTTTTAAAAGAATAACTTCCAATGCTTTTACAATTTTCATGGGATGAAAATACAAAAATGATGAAATACTTTCTTGTCTTTTTCCAATTCACTCATCATATATACTGTGTATATATGTATATTGGTATATATGGTATAGAAAACTGCGGAAGTAAATGTTCTAAACAAAGGAATTGTTAGTAGTGTTTTTTACCATTCAGATTTACATATATCAATTTTGGGTTATAGGCTGTCTGGATCAGAGGCCTGGATTTGCTGTCTGCCTTATTGCTTAAACTTTTTTTTTTTTAACCTAAGTAAAGAAAGGCACTAGGAGATCCCCAAAGATCTGTTTTCTCTGCTACTATCCCTAGGCAAGAAGGAGGAATTAGCCTTGTAACCAGATCCTTCTAGTCTCTGCCTTTAATTTTAAACAAGAAACCAGACCACTAAAGATGTAAGATTGACAAAGAACAGCAGAGGGCAGTATTTACTCATGGCTAAATCATCTCCCCGCTCAGAAATTTTAAATTTGGAGGGGGGGGGGTCACTGTGGACGAAATGTATGACTTACGCCCTATATTTGCATTACTTGGCTTAAATTCTTATTTTCTAAGCTGTTTTCCTTAAAGGGGAAATAATACTGACCTGATTCCTGATTCCACGCCCCCCCCCTTTGAAGTGCTGCGTGATACCGAAAAATCAGCCACAGTATATAGCAGGGGAGTTAATCTGAGTGCCTCGAGTGGCACGTGGGTAATTCTAAAATTTAAATTTCATTCCATTCATTTCAATTTTTCTCATATCTACCTTTCCCCCAGACAAAAACTAAACCAAAACAGAAAGAAACCATTTCGTCAGAATTCCTTTGGCTTGAAAATGACTAGAGGGCAATACTCTCAACAAAGATCAAAATTCCAAACTTTGGGAAAGGAAACAAAACAGGAGTCCCCCCCGGCTTTTCCTATAGGAAATCCAAAGTGCAGTTGGTGCCCAGGCGTTGGTGCCCCTACTCACTTGGAGGTACGGGAGGGGCGAGTGGAGACAGGTTTAGGGTTAGACCTGGACTGCAGTTGGCTCGCTCTGTAGACAGAGAAGGAACAGGGAAGGTTCGGTTTGGATGCTGTTGGATCTCATTGTACAGCAGCTCCCTTCCCTCCCTTCGAAAGAGAAAGGGCAGGAAACGGTTAAAGCAAATCTGCGCTTTGCATTCCCAGACAGGCTTTGCTTAATCCTTCCTCCCGCTCTAACAGACCCTCACCCCCTGCCTTTCTTTTATTTCTCTCGACCCCTTACCCTTGAGTTATTACTAGCATAACAACCTAACGGTCTTCCCCCAGACCCGGTCCCTAAAGTTATTTATCTGCAAACCTGACCCCACCCCCATCTATTCGGCAGCAGCTTTTTGCTGTTATTGCTCAGATGCCGGCCAAGATTTGACCAAAAAGGAAAAAAAAAAAAAGAAAGAAAGAAAAAGAGGGGAGGGAATCACCGCCCCCCCAGCCTCCACCCTCCCTTTCTCAGCGCCTCCTACTCGCCGGGCTCCCACACCCGACCGCCTACCGTCCTCCGGGAGGTTGGAGTGATTAGCATCCGGAGAAGCCAGTCGGAGGCCGAAAAAGTCGGAGCGCGAAGGCGGTAGGAGTGCCAGGCGGGGCCGCTTCAGCTCGGGTCCAATGGGGCTGGGGCGAGGGAGGGGCGGTAGGTGACAGCACCGGGAGCCAGGGGGAGTCCGGCTGAGCTAAAGTGCGGGGATCAATGAGCGGCGAGCAAAGTTTCTGAGCCCTGCTCTGCTCGCGGTCTTCCCTCCCCCTCTGTTTGTGTTTCGGCGGCGCGGAGTGTGTGTGTGTGTGTGTGCGCGCGCGCGCGCGTGTGCGGCGGGGAAGGGGCGGGGAGAGTGAGAGGGACCAGCCGGAGGTTGAGAGGGGCTCGCGGAGCTCCAGCTCCACAGCCGTGCTGCAACCTTCAGCCCCGGCAGGCGAGAGGGAGAGCGCTGACAGCCGCCGTCCGGAGCTGCTGGGGGCGCCGCCACAGTCCAGCGCCGACTTCCCCGCCTCCGCCGCCAACAGTGCAGGAGAAAAGGGGGACCGATGGCCACCACCCCACCCCGCCCCAAACAAAAAGCCTTGTGGATTACAAAGTGAAACTGACACGGGACAATAAAACCAAAGGGCAAGAGGTCAGGGGCGAGGCGCACTGGAGTGGGCTTCTGACTGGGACTGCCGGAGAAGGAGTCCCCTGGCATGGTGAGGGGAGGGGACGCGGGGACAGCGCGCCGCTCCTGCCCGACGCCGCCGAGGCCGAGAAGAAGGGGGACCTGCGCTTGGTTTGGATGTACAAATAATGGGTCGGCAGGCGTCCCGGCAGAGGTAAAAAAAAAAAAAAAAATGCTGAGGAGCGCTGGATTTTGCCTGTGCCCGCCTAAGGGGTGGAAGAGGCAGCAGGGGCGGCGGCAGCTCCTCCTGGAGGAGAAGGGACGGAGCTGAGCGCTCCAGAGCGCCCGGCGAGCGTTTGGAATGCAGTCTGCAGGCTGCGCGAGCTTAGACGCCGCCGCCTGGGCCTCCGCGCCACTTCTGCAGCCCTGCTGAAGGGCTTTGCAGCCTTGTTCTTGAGGTGAGGGGAACTCAAGGAAACTCCTCGTCTCCAGCTTTTGGAAAAGGAATTCGATAACCCTCGGTTCCCCATCGTCCCCTCCCCAGTGCGCCGTTGTTCTCGCCACACCGCTGCGGAAGTTTGTCCTTCCTTCCTCAGTTTCTTCGCCTTGGGTAAGTTTTAAAGTTTCTGAAGATAATAGTTTGCAGTAATTCCTCCTATACCTTAAATACAGGCAACTTCTCCCAACTCCTATCCACCCCGGGCGAAAACGCTCAGACTCTCCGGATTCGAAAATAACGTGAAGGGGGAAATATAGGGGATTGGAGAAACTTCTCCGGGAACTCGTCCACACGCAGGAGTAAGTGCCCGAGGAATGCCCTGCCGCTGTTCCTCAAGGCATCTCTTCCCTCACTAAGCGTCCAAATGGCTACCTGGAGGCTTTTGCTCGTGCGAATTGCTTCTTCTGGACTGGAAGTTCTTTGAAACAGCAGAGCTCTCAGGGCCGTCAGCTGCACGTCTGCTGCCGCTACTTCATCCCTGTCATTATCACTTTTTTTTTTTTTTTTTGGCCTCACGTCTTCCTTCTCTTTATCACTCCGTTCCAGGGAGCCAAGACCATGGACTTGGCAGCAGACAGGGCTCCTGGCCGCCCGTGGCTCCCGCTGCCCACTTTGACATCATTTCAGCTCCTTCGTGTCTTCTGGCTGCTGTCACTGCTCTCGGGGCCCGCCCGGGTCGCGGGGCGGAGCAGCGCCAGGTGTTTCACGTGCTGGAGGAGCAGCCTCCCGGCACGCTGGTGGGTACCATCCAGACGCGCCCAGGCTTCACCTACAGGCTCAGCGAAAGCCACGCCCTGTTTGCTATAAACAGTAGCACCGGGGCCCTGTACACCACTGCGACCATCGACCGCGAGAGCCTGCCCAGCGACGTGATCAACCTGGTGGTTCTTTCCAGCTCACCCACCTACCCCACCGAAGTGCGGGTGTTGGTGCGGGACCTCAATGACAACGCCCCGGTCTTCCCAGAACCCTCGATTGTGGTCACTTTCAAGGAGGACAGTAGCAGCGGGCGGCAAGTCATCTTGGATACCGCCACCGACTCGGACATCGGCTCCAACGGCGTTGACCACCGGTCCTATCGCATCATCCAGGGCAACGAGGCGGGTCGCTTCCGCCTGGATATCACCCTGAACCCGAGCGGCGAGGGCGCATTCCTGCACCTGGTGTCCAAGGGCGGGCTGGACCGCGAGGTCACACCGCAGTACCAGCTGTTGGTGGAAGTGGAGGACAAGGGCGAGCCCAAGCGGCGGGGCTACCTTCAGGTAAACGTGACTGTGCAGGACATTAATGACAACCCCCCGGTTTTTGGCAGTTCCCACTACCAGGCGGGGGTGCCTGAGGACGCCGCGGTGGGCTCCAGCGTCCTCCAGGTGGCGGCGGCGGACGCGGACGAGGGCACCAACGCGGATATCCGCTATCGGCTTCAGGACGAGGGGACCCCCTTCCAAATGGACCCCGAAACGGGGCTCATCACGGTGCGGGAGCCCTTGGACTTCGAGGCCCGGCGCCAGTACTCGCTTACGGTGCAGGCTATGGACCGAGGCGTGCCTTCCCTCACCGGGCGTGCCGAGGCGCTGATTCAGCTGCTGGACGTCAACGACAATGACCCCGTGGTAAAATTCCGCTACTTCCCTGCCACCTCGCGCTACGCCTCGGTCGATGAGAATGCTCAAGTGGGCACGGTGGTGGCTCTGCTCACCTGACGGACGCAGACTCCCCAGCGGCCAACGGGAACATCTCCGTGCAGATCCTTGGGGGCAACGAGCAGCGCCACTTTGAGGTGCAGAGCAGCAAAGTGCCGAACCTGAGTCTCATCAAAGTTGCCAGCGCCCTCGACCGGGAGCGCATCCCTTCTTACAACCTGACCGTTTCTGTCTCGGATAACTACGGGGCGCCCCCTGGTGCAGCGGTTCAGGCGCGCTCTTCCGTGGCGAGTTTGGTGATTTTCGTCAATGACATCAATGACCACCCTCCTGTGTTTGCACAGCAAGTGTACAGAGTGAACCTGAGCGAGGAGGCGCCCCCCGGAAGCTATGTGAGTGGAGTGTCCGCCACTGACGGCGATTCTGGTCTCAATGCTAACCTGCGTTACAGCATCGTCTCTGGTAATGGACTGGGTTGGTTCCACATCAGTGAACACAGTGGTCTGGTGACCACTGGGCTTGCTGGGGGCTTGGACCGTGAACTTGCTTCCCAGATTGTACTCAATATCAGTGCTCGGGACCAGGGGGTTCACCCCAAGGTTTCCTATGCCCAGCTTGTTGTGACTCTGTTGGATGTGAATGATGAGAAGCCAGTGTTTAGCCAGCCAGAAGGATATAATGTGTCTGTGGTTGAGAATGCGCCTACCGGGACTGAACTACTGGTGCTTGGGGCAACGGATGGGGACCTGGGTGACAATGGGACAGTGCGATTCTCCCTACAGGAAGCTGAGACCGACCAGAGGTCCTTTCGCCTGGATCCTGTGTCGGGGAGATTGAGTACTATCTCTTCCTTGGACAGGGAGGAACAAGCTTTCTACTCCCTGTTGGTTCTGGCCACAGATCTGGGGTCACCTCCCCAGTCATCAATGGTTCGCATAAATGTGAGCCTCCTGGATATTAACGACAACAGCCCGGTGTTCTACCCGGTCCAATACTTTGCTCATATTCAGGAGAATGAGCCTGGAGGTAGCTACATCACCACGGTGTCTGCCACTGACCCAGACTTGGGTCTCAATGGACCATCAAATATAGTATATCAGCTGGGGACAGGTCTCGGTTTCAGGTCAATGCTCAGAGTGGGGTTATTTCTACAAGAATGGCCCTAGACAGAGAAGAAAAAACTGCCTACCAGTTGCAAATAGTGGCCACTGATGGTGGCAATTTGCAGTCTCCCAACCAGGCGATAGTAACCATCACTGTGTTGGACACTCAAGACAACCCGCCTGTATTCAGCCAGGCTGCCTACAGCTTCGTGGTCTTTGAGAATGTGGCTCTGGGATATCATGTGGGTAGTGTGTCTGCATCCACCATGGATCTCAATTCCAACATCAGTTATCTCATTACTACCGGGGATCAGAAAGGTATGTTTGCTATCAACCAGGTTACTGGGCAGCTTACCACAGCAAGTGTGATTGACAGAGAAGAGCAATCCTTTTATCAGCTGAAAGTAGTAGCCAGTGGGGGCACAGTGACTGGAGACTCTATGGTTAACATAACAGTTAAGGATTTGAATGACAACTCTCCCCATTTCCTTCAGGCAGTAGAGAGTGTGAATGTGGTGGAAAATTGGCAGGCAGGTCACAGCATTTTCCAAGCCAAAGCTGTGGACCCTGATGAAGGTGTCAATGGCATGGTAGTCTATAGCCTGAAGCAAAACCCCAAGAATCTCTTTACTATCAATGAAAGGAATGGTAATATTAGTCTGCTAGGACCCTTGGATGTTCATGCTGGTTCCTACCAGATAGAGATCTTAGCATCTGATATGGGTGTTCCCCAGCTCTCCTCTAGTTTCATCTTAACAGTTTATGTCCATGATGTAAATGACAACCCACCAGTGTTTGACCAGCTTTCTTATGAGGTCACCCTTTCTGAGTCAGAACCTGTGAATTCTCGATTCTTTAAAGTGCAAGCTTTTGATAAGGATTCAGGAGCAAATGGTGAAATTGCGTACAGCATTGCTGAAGGCAATACTGGGGATGCTTTCGGCATATTCCCAGATGGTCAATTGTATATAAAAAGTGAACTGGACCGTGAACTTCAAACAGATATGTTTTACTGGTTGTTGCTTCTGACAGAGCGGTGGAACCTCTTAGTGCTACTGTGAATGTTACTGTAATTTTAGAAGATGTAAATGATAACAGACCTCTTTTTAACAGTACCAATTACACATTTTACTTTGAAGAAGAACAGAGACCTGGGTCGTTTGTGGGCAAAGTAAGTGCTATAGATAAAGACTTTGGGCCAAATGGAGAAGTAAGGTATTCTTTTGAAATGGTGCAGCCAGATTTTGAGTTGCATGCAATTAGTGGGGAAATTACAAATACCCATCAGTTTGACAGGGAGTCTCTTATGAGGCAGAGGGGGACTGCGGTGTTTAGCTTTACAGTCATCGCAACAGATCAGGGGCTCCCTCAGCCTCTTAAGGATCAGGCCACGGTACATGTTTACATGAAGGATATAAATGATAATGCTCCCAAATTTTTAAAAGACTTTTACCAAGCAACAATATCAGAGTCAGCACCCAACCTGACACAGGTTTTAAGAGTATCTGCCTCAGATGTTGATGAAGGTAATAATGGACTTATTCACTATTCTGTAATAAAAGGAAATGAAGAAAGACAGTTTGCTATAGACAGCACCTCTGGTCAGGTGACACTGATTGGCAGATTAGACTATGAAGCCACACCTGCCTATTCCCTTGTAATTCAAGCAGTGGATTCAGGAGCAGTCTCCCTCAATTCGACCTGTACCTTAAATATTGATATTTTAGATGAAAATGACAATACCCCTTCTTTCCCTAAATCAACACTATTCGTTGATGTTTTGGAAAACATGAGAATCGGTGAACTCGTATCCTCTGTTACTGCAACTGATTCAGATTCAGGTGACAATGCTGACTTACATTACAGTATCACTGGGACTAACAACCATGGAACTTTCAGCATTAGCCCAAACACTGGGAGTATTTTTCTTGCCAAAAAACTGGACTTTGAAACACAGTCTTTGTACAAATTAAATATAACAGCAAAAGACCAAGGAAGGCCTCCTCGTTCATCTACGATGCGGTGGTTATACATGTGAGAGACTTCAATGACAATCCTCCTACCTTCCCTCCTGGGGATATTTTCAAGTCTATTGTTGAGAACATCCCCATTGGAACATCTGTCATTTCTGTGACTGCACATGACCCTGATGCAGACATTAATGGTCAACTCTCCTATACAATCATCCAGCAGATGCCACGGGGCAACCACTTTGGCATAGATGAAGTCAAGGGCACTATTTATACTAATGCTGAGATAGATCGCGAATTTGCTAATCTCTTTGAGTTAACCGTTAAAGCCAATGATCAAGCTGTGCCTATAGAAACTAGACGGTATGCTTTGAAAAACGTGACTATTTTGGTTACAGACCTCAATGACAATGTTCCAGTGTTTATATCACAAAATGCCCTGGCGGCAGACCCTTCGGCTGTGATTGGTTCTGTTCTGACCACAATCATGGCTGCTGACCCAGATGAAGGGGCGAATGGAGAGGTGGAGTACGAGATCATCAATGGTGACACAGACACCTTCATTGTGGATCGCTATAGTGGAGATCTGAGAGTGGCTTCAGCGCTGGTGCCTTCTCAGCTGATCTATAATCTCATAGTTTCAGCAACAGACCTTGGCCCTGAAAGGAGGAAATCAACCACTGAATTGACCGTCATTCTTCAGGGCCTTGATGGACCTGTTTTTACACAACCCAAATATATAACCATTTTGAAGGAGGGAGAACCCATTGGCACCAATGTGATATCAATAGAAGCAGCTAGCCCTAGAGGATCTGAAGCCCCAGTGGAGTATTATATTGTCTCAGTCCGTTGCGAGGAAAAAACTGTTGGAAGGCTCTTTACTATTGGACGACGGAGTGGCATCATTCAGACTGCAGCCATACTGGACCGGGAGCAAGGAGCATGTCTTTACCTGGTGGATGTCTATGCCATAGAAAAGTCAACTGCCTTTCCCAGAACCCAGAGAGCAGAGGTAATGATTTTGTCATTCCTTATGAATTATTTGTTGATTTTTTTTTGAAAGATCATTCTCTCCTATTTGCTTTTTATAATGATTTACCTCTATGGTTGAATTGTTCATTTTACTGACAGGACCATATAAAAATGTTCTATCTTACAGACTAACAAGAAATACATACAGTTTAGCCTTCAACCTGATCAGAACCAAAGTATGAACACTTTTTACCTTGTATTTCATCTCATACTATCTTATGTGTAAAGCTAAGGAGAATTCTTTAGCAATTTCAGAAGTTCAGGAAAGTCCATTTATTCAAGTTAAATTACCTTATTAAACTAAATACCTCACAGTTAAGGAAGTCTACCAGAGGATGAGGAATTTCAGACTTGAGAAATCTCTATTCCACAATGAAGAACTTTGGTAGAAATCAGCATTATAACATGGCTTTCTAGAGGGGAGTGGCAATGGGCTGACAGTTTACATCAGGACAGTATTAACTTTCACATCCTCAGCAGTCTTGGCAGTTTCTTTATAGACAGTGACTAATTTTAATGTGCTGAGCCAAGTTTGGGGAGATTCCTGATTTCATCTGCCTTCACATTTAAGACACTATCTTCTGACTTAACATAATCCTTTCGCTTCTCCCTTGAACTAAAGCATGTAATGTGCTGTGAATGATCAGAGATTAGAAGCTGTTTCTGGAGACAATACCATATTGTTCAATGCCATGGTATAAGTACAAGTTGTTCTGTCTGCTGATAGGTTAGACACTAATGTTTCATAGCATAAGCCAAAGAATTTCAAGCTTGGCCTTTCCCGGGGTATATTTTTGACTATTACTACCTCAGTGTATCATTGATTTGCTTTTTTAATTGAACTGCTTCCAACGTTGTTTTGGCCATCAACTAGAGAGACAGCTATACCCCGGATGGCTCATTTGCTGGTTCCTAAGTTCTCTCTCCCCTTCAATATATCCCTTCAAAGATATTCTGGTGTCACTTAGCCAAAAACACAAAATATCAAATGTGGTTTGTGATACTTGGCAGGAACCCAGACACAACATGCTAGTGAATTTGAGGCTCATGTGTTTGTTTTCTGCTTTCTTTTCTTTTTTATAGCTGTGACGGGTTTCTTCATTTAAAATGTTCATTTATTATTATTATCTTTTCAAATCCCATGTGATCTTTTTTTTTTTTTCAAAATAGCTAGTTATGGCTCTTCTATTGATGAAGCAGTATATTCATGGCCTAGAGGATATTAGATATATAATTAGAGATGTAATTCTTCATGGAGACACAATTCTTAGAGATAGCATTCTAAGTGAAATTCACTTTTATCTTGTACACACAGCCCTGAAGAAACATCTACCCATGTGTCCTCTTTTACCTAATTAGGTTTTTAATGATCTGAGATAGGTCTGACATACTGAGTTATTTGGTTTAACTCAGGCTATGATTTACATGTAATTTTATTTTGATTTGGGGTTATTCCTCTGCTAAACCCACTTCCTGGCTCTATTTTCCTTCTCTGGAATTATTTCTTAGATGAAGAGATTTAATTAGTTTAAAAATGGAAATACTTATTAAAGACAGGCAATTAAGTCATTCTAGGCTTTAGAAAAAAATTTTAAACTATAAAACAGATTATGTTATTGGTTGTTGTTTGGTTAAAGTGTTTACCTTTGCTTGGCAATAAGAATAAATGTCCATTGTTATCATTAGAAGATTTATTTAGTCTTACTATTTATTCATTAGATATGCAAAAATTGACTTGGCTTAAACCTTAAATAGTGCTGTCTCTTCATTAGACATGAGGAGTAAAAGTAATAATTATAGATCATTTTGTTAATAATAGGTGATAATATGTCTGTTATTTTTTAACCTCAAATAACACCAATATGAAAACTTATTCATATTTGCTATAACATTTTTAAAGATCTGGAGAGAATTCACCATGATGATTTTTTTAATGAGAAAAAATTGTCAAGGTATCTTCTGTGAACTAAAGTGCTGAAATTGTAAACCAAGTTTGAGTTCCCAAGCTCCAACCACTCCTAAAATTAAAAGCAAATGTGTTTCTCCAAAGAATATTGAAAGCAGTAGTTGGGAGCTAGAATTTCTATTATTATTGGTTGTATCTTTCAATTGTATACAATAAAGTTCTTTTTTCCTTCTGCTCAAACAATTAATTTACCATGATTCTGCAAAAAGAAGCTATAAATTACCTAGAGTTGTCAGAGGTGATTTTTCAATTGTTCGTTTCCAAGTGCAAATTTTGCTCCAATGCATTTTTAAACAATTTATTCCTGTACACTGATAGGAGTCTGGGTTGCTTACTCAGGTTTCTGGCTAGAGTCATGGCTGATCACATTCCATGGACAGAGGGTCAGTGGTAAAAGAGAAATGATTTAATCTGCATTCTTTTTCAAGCTCTGACACTTGTGTGGAGGGGGAAGGGTCTTGGGGATTTGGCTCCAGTACTGCTCCTTTTGGAGACTGTCCAGTTGTACACCTTCACCTCCCCTACCTATCATAGTAAAACTTTGGTATATATAAGAGTGTTTTTGAAGGATGGCTTTGTGTTGCAGATGCCAAGTTTATTATCCTTTCATTTTGCATCTTTGTATTCTCAGAAGAGTCTTGATTATGTTGGAATAGCTCATATACATTTTGTAACTCTTTTCTACCTTCAACAACAAAAAATAGAGATGTAGCGCATCCACAGGCATTTCTTTTTTAACATGTGTTTTATGGGAACATGCAACTTAGGGACGGGGTTGGACTTTGGAAGGTCAGAGGCTTTGTCTCATTGGTCTTTATGATCTCCTAGTATAATATTTCCTTGACAATAATAATATCTCCTACAGTCTGGTATATTACCTGATGTATAGAAGGTGCTCAGTACATGTTTGCTATATGAGATGATAGAAGAGCTAAGGCTGGTACATGTGTTCTTGTGTCTCAGGAATAATCAACAGAGAGAAGCAGGGGGAATGGAGGGGGCTATTAGTAAGTTTGATCTTATCATTAATTGAACTAGGGACATAAGAACATCAGTTATCTGATAACAACAGTTATCTCTGTTCTATAAATGAACTGAGAATTGTCAGAAAGCTCAAAGAGGAAAGAAGAAGTTAGGTGGGGTCCCACATGGAGCTTAGCGTTTAAATCGAAGGAAATCCTATATATACTTCCAGGTTGCAGTTCTCAAATTGATTGGCCTCAGGACCCCAAAGAGCTTTGGCTTGGGTGTATCTTATCGATTGATATTCATGTTATGGACATTAAAATTGAGAAAATTTTAAAATATTTATTAATTTCTTTTAAAATTACAGTAACCATAAAATATATATTTCTTATTAAAAGAACTTAATTTTGTCAACCTTAAGAACTAACAAAAAAGACACATTATTTTATGTTTTCATAAATCCCTTTAATATTTAGATCAAGAGAAGACAGCTGGATTCTCAAATCTCATTTTGTCTATTGTAATATGTTGTTCTGGTTAAAATATATGAAAATAATCTATCTTCTCCTAGACAAAGCTGGATAAGAGAGAGATATTTGATATCCTTTTCAGATAACTGTTGATTTTCTTTTGATACTATTCCAGAATTTCACAAGTGGCTGTTTCTTAAAACTTACTTACAATAAGGAATATGAAACCCTACCATTGAATTTTTCATACTTTGTTGAATGAAAATATTGATCTACCTTGGTTTATGAATGGAAATTTTACCAATGTATGACCTTAGAAACATCAGGCACTGGTCATTTGGAAAATATTGGTATAACAGATAAGGATCTTATCAAAAGAGCCTTTACATATATTGACTCACAACCTCATGGTAATGGTTCAGAGTTTTCCAAATTTGAATCTTCACTTGAAAGCTCAAATTTTATCATTAATAACATATATTGTTAGTTGTTTCCTGAAGTATCAGGCTCCCTTTGTTCATTTTCAAACAAACAAAAATGTCTGCCATTAAAAAAAAGGCATGGTTTCTCTATCAGTTGTTTTTTTCAAGGAAAAATTGTATTCCAAAAATAAAGCACTAGGTCAGCTTGCAACTCAATCCATCACACACATGCTTTTCTTTGAGACCACTGTACAGAGGTACGGATTAATGGCTCTTTGTTCATGTTTCATGTTTGTCACCCCAATATTGAAAAGACATTGGGATTTAAGGGTTGAGATTTAATAAATTTAATAATTTACTGTTTCCTCAAGGAAAAGTCTTTAGTTTTTAAGTGAAACTGTCGTTTTATTTTCACTGTGACTAGTAAACTAGTGAATAATACAATTACACCTGGAATACTTTGGAGCTACTGCTTGGCTTTGTGCTAAGGTACCAGCAGTTTTACCAGCTATCAGCTTTGTACCTCTAGTGTAAATGTCAACCCAGTGAACAGGCAAACACTGCTTTGTATTATTATGAATACAGTTTTGATTTCCCAGGTGTCTTTAATGGGTCTCTGGTATGCCTAGGGCACCATCTTCTGTGGTGAGAGAACCATTGGTCTAAGTACTGACATTTTTGCAATTCAGTAAAAATAGTAAGAGAACTAGAAATAGTCTATTAAAAGTGTGCTTAGAATATTGAGTGAACAAATTATGGTTTTTTAAAGATTAGAAATGAATTTTAGCAATTGATAATAAACGAATTTATTTTCACAATGAAACCATCAAGATTTCCAAGAGAAATGGTGGAAACATTGTAATTAATACTGAATATCAAGGTTAGAAATACTTTTCTTCCAGACTGTTCAGGATAAAGGTGAGTGAGCCTTACATTCAATGCCTGTATATCTTGTGTGTCATTCCTCACAGGCAAAATATAAGCAAAGAGTTGAATATTTAATAATAATGGTAATAATTATTATAAAATGTATTGAGTATTACTGTGTTCAGTGATTGAGCTGAGTACTAAGTGTTTCTTCAGCAATTTTATCATTTGAGCCTCACAACATGTGAGCCTCACAACCACTCCCTCTTTGTAGTTGTGGAAGCAGTCTCAAAAGTTAAATGATTTGTTTAAATTCAGATAAATAGAAAGAAAACCACATCCAGACTTGTAGTCCATTATCTGAGTTCATAGTTACTCTCCTATGAAGCCAGGGCAGTCTGTGGCCTTACTCAAGAGAAGGACCTTTAATCTGATGGATACAACTGTACATGTAAGCTTTGATAACCTTGTTTTTATACCCCCCCTTTTTTTTTTTGGTGTTAAAAAGTCTTTTTGAAAAGTGGTATTATGTATTGTCTGAACCAAGAGAAGTATGACTTCTGCTGCCTCAGTCAAGACCTTCAGCAGATGCTCTATGGGTCACTTTCTGATAGGAACAAGGACACCAGTTTGAGGACATGTGGAGGCGTTTCTGGAAAGGGAAGAGGCTGAGAACATGAGAGGGGCCTTGGAGACAAAGGGAGGGCATGTTCAGTGACTTTCCTCACCCACAGTATTCTGCAGATTGGAACCAGTCGCTACACATTATGAAGGTAGAGAATCCATTTTTTGGATTTTCAGATAATAAATCTTACTCTCTTAAGAAATAATGATGAAATTGTGTGGATGACTTGTGAAGATTATGTGAAAAGGAGGAAAGCGTTTTCTTACTTTCTCAGCTTTTGACTTCCACGGTGTTTATTTTTTAATAATCTATGATGATTTTCTGATTTTGTTTTTTCCCTGTTGATATGTTTTTGAATTTGTTAAACAAAATACTGTGACTTAAAGGGCTGTATAAATTTTCAAGTCATGTACACAGATAGGGAATACTGATGAATGATTAAGCTCATGCTGCATAATTTCATCTATGGCTTCAGGATACTCTATGTCCTCTCTCTCTTTTGGTTACAGATTTCCATAGACATAATGTATCTTCTGACAAAATTATTGTTTATTTCTTCTTTTGCCTTTATTAAAACCCAAATTATTTTTAATCCTTTTTTTTTGTTTCACTATACTTTGAAGCAACTACCCTAAGAACAGTTTTGAAAAGATGTTTATGTACTTCATATTTTGTGGAATCAATTTTTCATCGCATCATCTGATTCTTGCACTTTGTCATCATTACAATGAAAAACTGCCAAAGAACCTCATTAGCTGTGAGGGATTGTTGAGTTAGTGACTATAAAGGATTCCACAGGCTCTGAAGTGTGTCCTCTCTTCTAAGAATTAATAAATCTAAGGTTCGGCTCTTTATATAACCATGACATTAGGTAGTATTCAGAATTAGGAGCTTAGGAGTGAAAATTGGGGAATAGTAACTGGCAAATGATATGGTCAAAATAAAGCGTTTCTTAAAGTGTCCTAGATATGGAATATGGTAAATATATTGTATTGCTCTCAGGCTGTAAGTAGTCTTTGACAACATATTGCTGATTTTAGTGCTATAATAAGTGAGGAGAGAGTATGAATAATGCAGAGAAATGAAAATGGAAAAAATTCAATTGGGCAAATATTTATAAAATGTATACATGTAACATATTAAAATATACATAATGCCATGTACTAACATCTCTGCAAGCTCTGTACAAAGTTGCATGCAACCATCATACAAAGGTTGATGGATTTTCCCTGGTATTAAAATCCTGAGACAGAATAGGACAATAAGGCCACGAAGATGACACAATCTAATTGGAAGGCACTTTATATGTGGACTTCCCTTGTGGCTCAGCTGGTAAAGAATCCGCCTGCAATGTGGGATAACTGGGTTTGATCCCTGGGTTGGGAAGATCCCCTGGAAGAGGGAAAGGCTACCCACTCCAGTATTCTGGCCTTGAGAATTCCATGAACTGTATATTCCATGGGGTCGCAAAGAGTCGGACACGACTGAGTGACTCACTTTCTTTCTTTTATATGTGGTACCCAGGAATGGACTATAGGGACACAGAGTTCAGACATATATCAATATTTAGGAAACAATTGGGAGTTAAAACAGAGTTTTAAGGTATTCAGAAAATGTTGAGCAACATTTATAAACTCTGACAGCAGGCAGTTGGGAGCCAATGGCATTGTTATGGATTATTTGTTTCAGGTTATTGACATTTTTTGCTAACATTTTATTATATATAGGTTCTAATATATATAAAGTGCTTACATTATGTCAGACACTGGTGAGCACTGGGCAATGTCCTGCCTTCACAATAATCTGTGACATCTCACCATTTAACAAATGAGGATACTGACGCTAATGAAAGTCAAGTTTATGGAGCTTGTTTATGGTGAAGTGGATTTGAACCCAGCAGTCTGACTTGAGTATGTATGTTTAATCCCAGCACGGAATGTCATAACGATGGTTGATACTTTCTGTACTCTCATGGGCATTCAGATTTTACTGTGTAAAAAGTTGTTTTCATATTTTTATGTTCCTTCATACTAGTGACTGAAAAAATAAAGAGTAAAGTGAAATTTAAAGGCCCAATAGTAGGAGGACTTTGTTGTTGTTGTTTAGTCGCTAACTCATTTCCGACTCTTTTCAACTCCATGGAATGTAGCCCACAGGGCTCATCTGTTCACGTCATTTCCCAGGCAAGAATACTGGAGTGGGTTGCCATTTCCTGCTCCAGGGTACCTTCCCCACTCAGGGATCAAACCCATGTTTCCTGCATTGACAGGCTGATTCTTTAACACTGCACCACGTGGGAAGCCCAGTAGGATTATATAGGTACTTCTTAATATTTATCTAGGTTACACTTGAATAAATGGACCTGTAGTGTCAGTTCTTCATTTTATTTTCTTCAGCTTTCAGTAGAAATATATTTCCATTCTTCCAGTTACTGCCTCATTTGCTTTCTTCCCTTTTCAGCAAAATTTTTGAAAGAGTTCCTATACCTGTCTTCTTTCTTCTCTTTATCTCATAAATTCACCCTCATCAGGCTTAGCTTCTGTAACTCTAGTGAAATTGTTGTTACCAATGTCTCAATAATAGCCACATTTTTACATCATTGGGCAATTCCCAGTGCCCAGTGTATATGTACTTCTAAGTCATCAGACTCTGGGGAGTTTTATTCCATTTCTTGGACCTTTTCAGCCTTCTTCAACAACTTCCCTCCATGCCTTCAAATTTCAAATGCTGGAAAATCCCTGGAATTGATTCTTGAAAAACTAGTGCTTTTTAATCTATACTTAGCCCCTGGAAGATCTCAATCAACTCATGATTTTAAATAACATTTACATAGATCACTCCAAAATTTTGTCTTTACCTTGTATGGCACTCCTGAATTCCATATTCATATAAAAAAGAAACACTTCTATGTTTGAATAGTTTCTCAATAGATGTTTAAAGTTAACATTTCCAAATCTGAGCTCCTGTATCTTCCCCAATAAAAACTGACTCAACCATTAACCGTCTCCTCTTCCTTTGATGGCAACCCCAATCTTCTAATTGCTCACGTCAAAATCTGGAGTTATTCTTTGACTTCTCATTTTTCTCAACCGGTGTGTAATCTGCCAGTTAATCTTGGCTCTCTCTTAATATATCTGGAAACTGATCTTTTCTCATCACTTACACTTTAACTCCCTTAGTCCAAGACACCATCATCCTTCCCTTGGATTGTTGAAGACATCTTCTAACTAATCTCCAGCATTCTTTCCTACTCTTCTCCCTTGAGTATTTGCTTTATTCATACTGGCTTCTTTCTGGGTTCCAGAACTTGCTAGGCACACACCTACCTCAAAACTGTTGCTCCTGGCTCCTCCCTCTCCATAGAATGCCCTTTCCTCCAGATAGCTAATTGGATCGTTTTCTCCCGCACTTCAAATATTTGCCAGTATCTCTCATTCTAAGTGAGAATTAACCTTTATTTTCTGACTTATTCCTATAGCCTCACCCTTTCCCATTCTGCCTGATCTCCATTTCCCTACTGTGGTGTTTCATATTCCTCCCCCATAGAATTGATCAGCCTCCTTCACTAGCTTTTTCTCGACTCCCAAGATGCTCAATGCTGAAATGCCCTGGAATCAGTTCTTGAAATTCTCTTTCTAACCAACTCTGTTCTCCTGAGGTGAGGAGTCCAACCAATCTCATTGCTTTAAATAACATACATACACTGTACAGATAAGTGCATATATAAGTGCACGTGTGTGATATGATTTACTGATCCATAATTTTGGTTATGTTTTATCTGTCTTCTTCCTCAAGGGGAGGTATATGGAGGTATGCTGTGTTCACTGATGTAGCTCAAGAGCACAGAACATTACTTGGAACGTAGTAAGCACAAAGTAAATTTTTGTTGAATGAATGAATGAACAGATCAACTGACCTCCCTCTTCTGTCTTTGATCTCTTATCTAGTCGAGGAGAAGTGATCCTTTAAAATATAGGTGAGAGCATTTCACTCACTTTTTCAAAACCCCAGGCTTTGCACTTCGCTTGTTGTAAAGCCAGATCTTTAGAGTGAGCCCTAAGGCCCTATGAAACCCTCTCATCAGTGACTTACTAACATCTCTTCCCCTGGATCTCCGTCCCTGAGCTTGCTCAGCAGTCTCAGTGTGGGCTCTGGCCAGGCATTGTGCTGGCTGTACTCTCAGCCTCAACTGCTTGCTGAGCGCTTTTCTTACCTCTTTTCTTAAAGTCACCTTGCAGAGTTTTCCTTCCCTCCACCTTCCTTTTTCTCTTTCCTTCTTCTTGTTTCTTCTTAGTGCCTATCATCACCCAACAGAATACATATGTTACTTCTTTATTGTGTTTATGGTGTGTCTTCCTTCAAAAATATATGTTCCACCAGGGGAAAGGTTTTCTGCTCTTTATTATTGCTGTATTCCCAGCACCTTCAATATGTCTGGCTCAGGGCAGACACTCAGTAAATCTTTGATAAACCAAGGAATTACTGTTGAACATGCTGCAAATATGCTGCCTAAGGGCCAGGAGCTCAGTCAGTGAAGCGTGCTGAAGGAAAGGAGTCATTTTTCATGTCTCAAGCCAAGCCGTGGAGCTTCTTCTGAAATTAGTGAAGCTAGCTAATTATCCAGGACTGATTTTCCTGGATTAAATGACCGTGGCTGCATGATGTGAGTGGTTAAAAACCTGTAACTCCATCTCTAGAAATCTGTATTGCCTAAAGTACAGTGAGATCACTAATGCTTATTTTATAGACGTTTTTGGTCAAGTAGAACATTTTAGTGTATATATATATATATATATATATATGTCACTGTATTCCCATGGCTTCTCATATCCTTAGAACTTATCAAATTTTGCTTTAGAGAGCAAATCTTAATTTATTATGAACCATGTTGCTCTTTCTGCTAAGAAACAGAATAGCAATATTCTACTTTGGATATTGATAAGTTAAGTGCTATTGTTCTTTTTTCAAATTTACCATCCTTGCTCAATATTTAACATCAATGATATCAGTCAACTTGACTAATAAAATACGGCAAAGAAAATATTATTTAGTGTTTCATTCAGACTGAAGTTTAGGTGAAAGAGTGCAGGTTTCTGATTTGGAAGAAGCTTGATTCAAACATTGTCATGGTTACTCTCTGAATTTCATTTCCCTCATTTGTAAAATGGATATGATTACCTCCTATTTCAAGGCTTCTTGTATGAATGGGGAAAAAAAGGCGCTTACTAAAATTTGTTAGTTTCCTTGCTCTTTCTTTCCAAAGTACAGATATACACAGAAGTATTAACATTAAAAAAAAAAAAAGCTTTCTATTTCTAAAGTGCTTTAGAGTACTATTTTTCCTTTTTTCCCCTTGATTTCTCTAAGTCTGTGAGGAGGCAGATAAGATGTGTTTTGCTTCATTTATAGGAAGAGACGCAGAGAATATCATGACTTGTATGTGGTCACAAACCTCAGCTAACATTCAAGTTTTCCTGACTTTGGTCCACATGCTTGGCACTAAATCACACTGCTCAGTCTGCAGTTATGTTCATACTGTTTATCCATTCATCATTTTATTATTGTTGACATAATTCAATAGTAGTTATAGTCTCTTAAGGGAATTAATTTACTAATCCAGAAACTTTGTTGAGAGGCTTAGTTGCTTTTGAAACAATCAAATTAAAATAGATTATTCAAAGTCTGTTTCATCTTAAAGCCTTCTCTTTTATTTAGATGAGAAATGTTCATCTCTCAGTTGTCAAATATTGACTACCATGGAATCATGTGTGTTTACCTGAGAATCTATTTTGAAATTTTTTGGTCCATTACTTAAGGTAGTTCTCTTCATTGAAGTCAAACTGACTGGTCCCATCAAATAAAGGTAAAACTATCTTTTCTTTTTTTTAATTAATTTTTATTTTTTAGTTTGTTTTGCTTTACAATACTGTATTCGTTTTGCTATACATTGACATGAATCAGCCACGGTGTACATGAACTCCCAATCCCAACCCCCCCCCCCCATCTCCCGCCTCTATTTTCTTCAAAGCTACTTTGTTTTCTGTAATACATATAAATTCTGGTAACTTCTTTGGCGTAAATTTTCTAATTCATGATTAAAACATTTCCCTGAAAAGAAAAATGGTTTATTACTTTCTGAAATTGTTAAAAATAAGCAAACATCCATAGTAGATATGCTTGGCATAGTGGGTTGTTGTATATAACTTTGTCTTTTAGTCAAAATATTTATTCTTTATGTTTATAGATACATCCACTTCATGCTACAGTGGGTTTGAAGCAGGTTACAACATATATGTATATACAAAGAAAAGGATGATGAAATAGTTAAATGAGTCTCTGGGAAGCAAAAATAAGTATAACTAAAAAAATAATCCTGGACTATATAAAATTAGCATACAAAAAATGTATGACTTAGATAGGCCACTAAATTATATTTAGTTTGCTAAAGGCCAGATTAAACAGAGATATAAGATCAGGTATAAGCCATGGTGTCTTCAATTAAACAAGCACATACACACAAAAGGCAGTTAACAAAAGAAATACAGATTTTCTAAACCTTAAGGACATAAGAAGAATTTATCTCACAGATGCTCAAAAGAGATCTATGTTTAACTGATGGTTTTCTCAATGGTACTTTTACTAATACAGAGACACATTTTCAATATCTCTTATTTTGATGTCTTTTAGAATGTACTTGTGACAAATGGTAAAAGTATGATTCTACCAAACTATTGGTGGATCCAAAGAGAAGCCCCGTTGGTAATGTGCTCTTGTTTGGCTTTATTTCATGTAGTGAATTAATATTTTAGAATCAGATGAAGAACATTTCTACTGGGGCTTTCACATTAGCATTTCTGTAGCACATCACAGGGATAACCTGACCATTTGGGTTTCAGTAAGATTTTAGCTTAATCAATCCATGAGGGATCTTTACTTGTATTCTTTAAAGGTTCATTTAAGACAATTGCTTAAAAGGCTTGACCCAAATTAGCAACCTGTATCTTAGGTTGTGACCATTTCTTAGAAACATAATTGAATTACTAAAGTTTACTTGAATTAATTATATTGCTTTATTGTAGTGTTTTTCCTCACTACTAGCTGTATGCCAGCCCTTTAATAGCTACAAAAAGTTGACTCGGTCTCTTTTTTTAAGACTTCAATTCTCCACTGAAAAGATTAAAATACTAATTTATTTGTATGACTAAATGGGACACAACTGTCTGTGTTGCATCCACAGCTTAGTATTTTATTACCTTGCATAATAAAACAGGCAAAGTTATTTATCCACTGAGGTTGTAGTTAATTACAAGTAAGTAATGAATCCTTAGGATTTCAAGTCCAGGGCCTGGCAGATTTAGAACACACTTGACCCCTGACTTGCTGGAAAATGTAGGATGTGGGAGTAAAAATTTTCTTTATAGGACAAGATGCTTTGTGATGGGAGGGACCACATAAGCTTGCCAAAACTTTGGGTCAAACTGCGCACAGATGGCCATAGCTGATAGAAGTGTCTATTACTGTATTTTCTTCTAGGCTCTTTTCTGCCTATGTGTCACTGTGTTTATACTAAAATGAAGAATTTTTGCTGCTCAGCAACCAAGAAAATATACATTTAGAGAATAAAGTTTTTGTTAAGAAAAAAAAAATTGGTAGTTTTAGATGCTGGATAGCAGAAGATATAAGGAGGTGTTGCTTCGAGATGTATTAACATTAAGCAAAGGCAGTTCTCCAGGAGAAAGATCTTTGTTATACATGTCTAAAATTAAATAAATCACATTATACATTCATTTCTTAGCTTGTCCCTACCTTGTACCTCAAATACTACTTGAAACAAAAAGTGGCCTAAGGAAATACATTATGTTCGTTGATATAACTTCTTATAGTATACAGGGTAAACAGTTGACAAAGGGAAAAAATCTAAATTTTATTTTCTGACCTTAAGTGTTTCTAAAAATAATTATTTTCAATCCTTAATTAAAGGATTTAATATGTACTTCAATTTCTGAAGGATTCTATGTTATTCTTAATATTGAGTATTATTGAGTGTGTCGCATGATTAAATACTGAAATAAGCATGAATTTGAAGGTCAGACTAATTTTGTTCAAATCCTGGCCGTACCTTTTCAAGCTTTGTGAACTTGAAGCAGAAGTTAAACTTCTCTGAGCTACATACAGCGTCTTCATCTGGTAAAAGGAGAGAATTCTAACTACTTACCTAACCACTGTACAAAACATCGCATATTTTCCTAAAAGTCTGTTTGGTTTACTTTTATTGGTGCTACACTCACTTATTTACTCCTTATTTGCTGATTTACTCCTGTGAGGTCCAGAAGACAATGATTAAAAAGGAAAAAAGTGTAAACAGCTATGAGGCATGTAAATAGCTACTGTTCATGCAGAAATTATGATGACATTTCAAATGATGCCATGTGGATGGGGAACAAAACACAACTTACAAATTATATTTCCTAGTTTAAAGGAAATTACTAAGGAAGTTCGTTAGAAAAAACCTCTCTGGTTATTTTCTCCATTATAATATATCTGGCAAAAAATAACTTTTTAGATGATGGTGACTAATAAGCTGAAAAACATACCTCAGCAAAGAAAGATTATTACCTAAGTCAAGGAAATGGAGGTAGTTTTTCCATTGTTTATTTGCCTGTAATTTAATAAATTTCAGGATTCTTCTTTTAATTTTAATATAATGTGAAACCAGATAAGTGTCATCCAATTTATGGACTGTGTTCTGTTAAGAGTATCAAATATTAGAGTCATTTTAAAACACAGGCAGGCTACCTGAGAAATGCAATAAAAATAAAAACTTTATTGAAAGACAGGCTGTTAGAAAATAGACATCAGAACATATTTAAGATATAAAATACCTTTATTTCATAATTGAAACATCTAGAAGAGACATAATTTTAAATATTCCCACAATGCGTAGTAAGCACTGCAATTTTATAAGTTTTATTTCTAAGAAAAATTGTTTTAGAAACTGTTCCATTTTCTCTGTGCTTTTCTGAGTTAGTTAGTGTCTTCTTTTTGATCTAATGGAGGAAATAAAACATGGTATTGCTCTCTTTATGTGCCTGATCTGAGGTCAAGGCACACACATTGCAGTAGTTTTGAATGTACCATGATTATGAAGGCAAATAAATTTAAACAGAACTGGATAGGAAGATACCAGTTTTTGCTGATTTCCAACTTGTGTCAGACACTGTACCATATGCTTTACAGATATTATCTACTCCTCTCAAAAATTCTTTGAAGTGCATCCCAGTGTCTCCATTTCATAGATGAAGTATCAAAGACAGCAATTTGAGTAAATTGTTCTGTGGTAAAGCTGGATTTGAATTCATTTGGTTTCAAAGCTTTTTTCTTTCTACCACACTCTACTGTTGTTTAATTATTATAAATTATTATCTGCTAAGGTAATAGAAAGAGTGAGATAAAAAGAAAAAACACCATAAATATAAAAGAAGGCATCTGAATCTTGACCTGTAGCATAGCCAGCCAGATCTTACTTTTTTTGTTTGAAATATTTATATAATGAATCTTCAATTTTTAAAACCTAAAAAATATAATCAAATGTTTTTTGAAGAGTTGATAATCTCCCTTCAAAGAATATTGCTTGCTTCAAAGATTAACCACGAGTCACATTAAAAGGCAAGACATGCTGAGAAATCACAGAAAATTTCTATTTGCTAAGATTTGAATTTATGATTCATTGTTGTTGTTCAGTTGCTCAATCATGTCCAACTCGTTGTGACCCCATGGACTGCAGCACTCCAGACTTGCCGGTTCTTCACCATATCCTGGAACTTGCTCAAACTCATGTCTGTTGAGTCAGTGATGCCATCCAACTATCTGGCCCTCTGTTGTCCCCTTCTTCTTCTGCCTTCAGTCCTTCCCAGCATCAGGGTTTTTTCCAATGAGTTGGCTCTTCGCATCAGGTGGCCAATGTATTGGAGCTTCAGCTTCAGCATCAGTCCTTCCAATAGTCAGGGTTGATTTTAGGATTGACCGATTCATCTCCTTGCAGTCCAAGGGATTTATGATTAACTGAATTAAATTAGATGTTAAACTAACTTTGAAAGGGACATTTCTTTCACTGATATACCTAAACAGATATCCTAATTAAACACTCAAAAATGAATGAATCAATTTCTGCTTTTAATAATGGGTTAGAAGAAAGAAAAAATAACATATTCAATGTCAATTTAGTAACTGATAATTAATATGGATTTAGTCATACATGGAAGAAGGGGCTATATGGAGCCTATACTTATAAATACATTTAAACATCTATGTATGTATATATAACCAGGTATATTTATCTGCAGATTGCATTGAAGATTAGTGCTATTTCATGTGTAAAGTCTTCATTATCAAGCCAGGTAAACAATAAGACTATTGAATTCAAATATAGCAAACAGTAGGAAGAGCAAGTACTTTTGGTACAGACACACTAGGGTACTATTCATGATCTTAGGGAAGCTGTCTAATATGTTAGTGTGCCAGTTACCTCTTTGTGAAGTCTATTTCACAGAGCAGTTTTGAGACATTAAATAAATGTACCCAGAATGTTCACCCCAAATAAGTATATAGCTCATCTTCCTCTCACCTTTTTCATTTGCATAGATGCTAACTTTGTCATAAACCAGGCACGATAGCAAGGTTACAGCATTGAGAGCTGCATAAAAGACACCTCATGTTTTCACATCTGCTTTTAAATGAGAGCAAATTTGGGAGCTATCCTGCAATATTTCTTGGAAGATAATTCAAACTTAGGATTTCCAGTTTTCTTCTGAGATGGAAGATGGACACAGAAACAGAAGAGTTGTTGCTCTTTCTCCTGTCCATTTGCCCAGGTGTTTGTGTTCAACTTGGGGCTTCCCTGTTGGCTTTGATGGTAAAGAATCCACCTGCAATGCAGGAGATGGAGGTTTGATCCCTGAGTCAGGAAGATCCTCTGGAGAAGGGAATGGCAACCCCCAGTATTCTTGCCTGGAGAATCCTATGGACAGAGGAGTCTATCGGGCTACAGTCCATGTTGTTGCAAAGAGTGGGACATGATGAATGACTAACACTTTCACTTTTTTTTCCCCAAATGTTCACCTTGCTAAAATCTTTTTTTCTACAGTAATCAAGGACTTCTACATAAGAAAGGACCTTGGTCTTAGTGTGAATAATTTATTTGCCTCTATATTGCCTTCCCATCCTTAACTTTCATCCTAGTCTTCAATATGCCAAACATGGTATTTAGTACTGGAGATTCAAATTTTCATTTTCTAGATCTGTGCCTTCGAGGACAAACATTACAACAGGAACACAAACATCACACAAACCATTATTAGAACATGTAGAAGATTGCTGTGATTAAATAAAGTTTTACCAATTGATCAAAGTGACTGGTTTCACACAATTGAGATTATTTATCTTACTTAAGAATTCAGTTTTTGTACTTCATAAGAGGTTGTCTGAAGACTTTAAATTATTAGAAGTGGAATCATTTTCTTGGTCTATTTTCTGAGAAGAAAGCTGTAAGACAAAACCTATCTTTAATATTTTTCTATTTTTAAAATGTTTTATATGAGAACTCATTATGTAACTAAACAGAATTTAATTTAAAGTATATCCATCTTGAGCCTTACCACAGAGATACTGTAGTATCAAGATGCTGTTAGTTTAAGGCTGCCCTTCAGTCCTAATGAGCCTCCTGTCCTCCCTTCCCAGTAGGACACTCGTCCATTCTGGGCTTATGCCTGCCCTTAGAAGCAACCTTTGCTCAAAGAAGCCTCTATGCATGCTCATATTGATTCATCTGTCTTCAAGATTATTTCTGTCTCTGATAATGTTGTTAAACAACAGCATGCTTATTAAACAGTGATCATTAAACTAATAGAAACTATCCTTAAAATAATTTAAACCATTTATTAAGAAAAGATGATGAGTTGTGCTCTTTAATTCAAATATCAAAATAATACTGTGAAATAGATGATATAACTGCTATTTTCTTTGTGTCTCTGTGATAAAGAACCCATCTGCCAATGCAGGAGATGCAGGTTTGATTCCTGCATTGGGAAGATCCTCTAGAAAGGAAATGGCAACCCAATCCAGTATTCTTGCCTGGAAAATCCCACAGACTGAGGAGGCTGGTGGGCTACAATCCTTGGGGCTGCAATAGGGTCCATCAGGACTTGGTGACTGAGCACACACTCATGCACCACTCTTTTATAGATGAGAAAACCCAAGCCTAGGGAAAGATGAATTTCCACTCTTTGGGGACTTCAAAGAGTGGTGGTCCATTAACTCTGCGATCCCAGTGCAGGGGGTCCATGCAACTATGAGTTCACACGTCACAACTGAAGATCCCACAGCTAAGACTGGTACAACCAAACCAATCAATAAATAAAAATAAATATTAAAAACAATTTATTCTTTTTGGGTCATACTATTAGCAAGGGATAAAACCGGAACTGGAGCCCAGGCACTGTAAAAGCTATCCTACTACTAGTAGCACATGCTAATGAAGTTTCTGATAGACATTAGTATGGGAACTTTTAAATAAGAAATTAGTATTTTCACTATATGTGGTATATTGTTTGTATAATTTTATGTGTTTATTGCCTAGGTAGAATTTGAGATCACTTTAAATCTTTTTGGGAATAAGTCATAAATTAAAAGATAGATTGAATGTAGAAGCAAAATTTTAATCAAATGAATCTGGAAAGACAGTCTTTGAAATATCACTAACTTGTGCAAAATATGAGAGTGTCTAAAAATATTTTCTTCAACTTATTTTTCCAAGAGCTTTTATTGTTTCTATTTTGTATATTCAATAAACAAAATTCAAACTTTTAAAAATATTCCATTTTCATATAGTGATACATTTTAGTTTGATTAATTCTCAGAACATAATGCACATGAGGATTCCTCATGTGGATGCTTATTTAAAATGAAAATTATTTTTTAGAAGATTCAAGGAATGTCCTTGGATCATGTCATTTCAACAAGCCCCTCAAGTGATTCTGACGCCAGTTGTCTCTGATGTCTTTGTGAAAAGCTTTTCTTCTTTAATTGGTTAGGTTTTTTAAAAAGAGATTAATTATACTTTTTGAAATTTGGAAACTTCTCTGAAGTGATAGTAATAACAGTAAGATCAACACAGGGAGCCCCAGTGGAAAATTACCTTTTCCTCTTTGATAGCCTCT
Source organism: Aepyceros melampus (assembly GCA_006408695.1). Taxonomy (NCBI): domain Eukaryota; kingdom Metazoa; phylum Chordata; class Mammalia; order Artiodactyla; family Bovidae; genus Aepyceros; species Aepyceros melampus. Next base: position 39,608 of record SJXQ01012269.1, read on the forward strand.
CAAAAATACTAGACTCCTTTGAATTTAGTTGACAAGCTATAACAAATGTCTCCAGAAACAAATGAAATACTAAAACATTTAATTGAATAAGTAAAAATGCATACAGCTCTATTTATTTATTAATTAAACTCATGTAAATATATTATAAATAGTTAAATAGCATTCAGAATCCCCTCACTGCCTTCTCAAAAATTACCTGTCACAAAATAGCTTCTGTTTATTTATTTATTTTATACATTTGTGGTACATTTAGAAAGGAGATAAAAGTGATAGATTTTTCTTGGTACAGCTAAACTTTCAGAGATTGAATTGTCTTATGAAAAGCAATAATTCCCAGAGAGATCCAGGAAAAAAAACCAATATGAAAGTACTAAATAATGTTCCAAGTACAAGGGAATGGCTCTATGAGTCAACTCTAGAAGAGTATATTTAGAAGGACCTTAAATAAGGACTTTTTACTTTGAACAGAATGGATAAATGATGCCTTGAAAAATACATGAGGTGACCTGAGGCAGTAGATATATAGCAGTTTATGCTAATATTAGAGATTTACATTTAATAACAAATAATATATTATGTACTTTACTGACTTGAGAAAGACCTCTTAGTTTTCATATTATGGTTCTGTAACCGTGGAATTATTATCAGTATAGAGGCCCAAAGTATCATTAGTTCTGGTCTTCAGAGAAGTGAATGCAGAGTATAGTAATTTCCACTTATGAGAAAATAGATTAATAATTAATAAAACTTTAACAAGATTTTAGGATCCTTCCTTTGCTCAATTATCTTTTTAACTTCTGACAATATGTTGCACAATGTCTTTTAATCCATGTATGTTTTCTTTTCCCTTATCCAAAAAGCATTTACATTTACAAATAAAAGTATTTTTACCTGCCCACTCAAGATACAATCAGTAACATTCTAGATGAAAGAGGAAGAGAACAAGTGGGAAAAATGCAATTTAGCATAATTGAAACCTGTGCCTGGCCATCTGGAGCACTTCTGCATAATATAAAGACATTTGGCATTTTAAATAAAGGGTTTTGAATTAAACCAGAAATCTTTTGTGTCTTCCAAAGACATTGATTTATTGAGACTATGTGTGGCTCTCTCTCATATCCAAAAGATTGATGATTTCCTAAATGTTCTTTCATTCCTTCTTTTTATAAAAAGAATACATACAGTTAAGCAAAATGACATCCTTGAGGTTATATGCACAAAGGTGACAGAAATATTGCAAAGTATTTTGTTTCAACAATTAATCAAATACAAAGTGTAAATTTTCCCAAACTGAAAAAAATGAGCTTGGTGTTATTAAATGTTGATTGAATAAATAAATGAGTGACTATGTGATTATCTTAATCTTGCATGTAGGTTATTTTTATGAAATGTATTAAAGAGTACTATAAAATAATTCTTTTGATCTATAAATTTCTAAAATATCAGCATGGTGATTAGTGTTGATAAAAGTGAGGGATCAAACAAATCTGGTCTTACCAATATGAAGTAGTTTACTGATATAAAGGAACTTTTAAGAGTATAATATTTATCAAGCATAAATAATGCTAAATCTTATAGTTCAAGTGATTAAAAATATCTTTTATATTATGAAATTGAAATTGCTACTGTTTTATTACAATAGCTCTTGGTATTTCACTTTTTGAAAATTTAAAATTTTATTGAGATTATGTAACTAATGTTAAATGTATTATTTACAGTCACAATTGGAACTGAGCCATTTCTTCTGTGGAATATATTAATGTAAAATGTTTATACAGGGTAGTCATCAGCGAGATAGATCTTTATTTCTTGTTAGGACAAATTCAAATCTCCATAGTTAAACAAATTGAATTGTTTTATATAATTGCATATATATGTATATATAAGGTTAGGCAAAAGGATTAAACCAAGAAAAACAGGAAAAATGAAATTTAGGACTGCTAACAAAATCTCAAAGTAATTTTGAATTTATCAAGTAGTGAATGAATTTTATCAATTAGTGAATGAACTTTATCAATTAGTTTTTTTCTTGACTTCAATTCCCTTTTACAGACTGACATTATATATTCTGAATAAAAAATAAAAAGACTATATTATTGTATTAAATCAGGGTATTTAAACAGAGAAATGCTTCATCTGTGTGCAATTCTTTTAGTAAGTAAGTAAATAAATCACTGCTATATGATTTTGAAACTGCACAATGGGTTGTAATTAACTATATGGCCAGGGTTAGTTGTATGAGCGTTTTATTTACTAAATAACAAAAGTTCTGCCAGACTTCAATATAACTTAAGTTAGAAGGGTGCTGTAAGCTTTAAATGATCAATCATTTTGCAGTTTTAAATCCTATCCAGTGGCTTCTTGGTAAAGAAATGTGTGATTTTTATAATCAGGCTCCCATGTTTTCCTGTGTAAGCTAACATATGTCTTTAAATTCTCTGTGTCTACTCTTGTGCATACTGAGAACTTCTTTGTAAGTAAGATGTTTTCAGAAACAAGTCAGTGTTTTATCCCAGTTATGTTGAACTATCTCTACTAGTTTAAAGACAATGATTAATTAAGCAGTTTCAGTTCATGGGCCTGGTTACTTTCCAACTGCCAGGACTAGAGACCCCCCACTTCATCTCCAGGATGTGTTATTAACCACTTGCTGTTCCATCTTGACCCCTAAACCAGTCAAGGATTTTCATCTCATTTACAATTCCATTTTGAAAAAAGGAAAAAAAAATGATGAGACTTTAATTGTATGTCTTGATATTGTTTTAATAGCATTTCATAATTTAATCTCAGACTTTTGAAGCAATTTTTAAAAATCTGTGTTTGAGTGTTGACTATCTAATATGTGAAAAATTTCACTGCTCAAGAAAGTAAATTAAAAATAAATATTGGCCTTGATCTGACAGAAAATTTGAGAAGCCAAAACTACATATCTACAAAAAAATAATGTAGCAAAAGTTGTGTAAAAATAGCCAATAAATTAGCTAACCATATTATTAAGCAAGTTAATTTGAAAGGACTTCTTGAAGATAATTTTGATCTTGGACCTACATAAGACTGAGGGAGGAAACACTAGGCAATTTTCAAGGATGAATTGAACCTAGGCCTATGTAAAATGAGGACCAAAAAGCGTTAATTGAGCTGATCACAGGACCATATGGTGTTGTAATGGAAGAATTGATACAGGTTTGGTTTGTGATATGAATTAGGCAAACTGAGCAGGAGCCGTGCATTAGACCTGAGAGATTTTCTTATTAAATTGAACAATCTATATTTTTGAAGTTGGAGGAACTTCTGATAGTTGAATGAGTACAGTGTAGAAAGTTTCTGATGAACCTTGAACAGTTCTATAATTTTGCCAGAGTACATTCAAGACATATTTTATGTGGACTTTTAGAAAGAGTATTTGATTGATAACTTTATTATTTTGATGTATTTTATCCCTCTTGTGATGAATGACTTTCCCAATTACCTTGAAAAATTCAGAAATAAATTTATTAGGTAAATTATTTCATTTTTGTTGTAATTGAACACACAACATGTACATAGAAAGAGTAGGGAGGCCAGTATTTTCCTGTGAAGTTACTCAAGTGGGGATAGTTCATTGGAACCAAAGTTTTATCCTCAAAACTTCGAGAGCACACCCCAAACACCAGTCCCCAGTTTGCTGTGTGGTTTGCTTAGTCACTGGAAGTACCTAATTCTGCTGTTGGTTTTTGGCATGCTCTAGCTGATGGACATTACTTACTTTTCCTGTTTGGAAGATTCCTTCTCATCATTTACTGTTTAGGTCAAGTACCCCTCTATGAGAATATCCTCAGTAGCTTCCCAGGTAGAATTAACTGTTCCCTGCTCCTCAATTCCTTAGCATTTTATTCACATTGTGCATGTAATGCTTACCACATTGAATTACAATTACTTAGCATTCCCAACTGCCTCCCTTCCCAGATTATGACATCTTTGTGCCAGATTATGACATCTTTTCTCATCTATCCTTGATCTTCATGTCTATAGTGGTGCCTGACACATGACCAGGATCAAAAAATGCTGAGAAAATTGAATTAGCTGAATTAAATTGTGTGGGTTTTGTTTTCTTGGTACTGTTGTAGCTATTATTTCCCTTTTACCTTTGTAAATTTGTAATTTGGTCATATGTGAATTTCTTTATTTAAAGCCTTAGAGTAGCTAACGCTTTCTTTTACACAATATAAGTGATCAACAAGTGTTCGTTAAATTGTTAAATTAGGTGAACATCCAGGAGCCTCCTGGAGGAAACAGTGAATGGAGCAGGTCATTGACCTGCTTAATCACCTCAGTGTATTTTTTACATCAGACTAGGATTCTGGGGGAAAAAACAAAAAACAACTCTGTAAATAGAAATATGGGGCAGTGAAAGTGCTGCTAAATTTCCGCCTTCTTCATCTTTGATTTGGGGGCTCTTTGACATGACATAGTGTACTTCCAGTTTTTCCCTGTTAACCCCTGCTTAAGACCTAAGAGAAATGTCTGAGAAGCTCTTAGGAACCATTGGAAAATAAAGGGAAAAGTGATGATAATGATATATATTGTTTTCCTTTAGACCCCCTGGAGAAGGGAACAGCTACCCACTCCAGTATTGTGGCCTGGAGAAGTCCATGAATTGTATAGTTCACGGGGTTGCAAAGAGTCAGACACAGCTGAGACACTTTCACTTTCCTTTTACTGTTATTTTCCTTTAATATTTCTGCTCTTTGTGGATGTTGTTAGTAATATTATAGCCATTTAAATATAGCTAATATTGAAGATAACCTTTGATGCTACAAAGAGAAAATTTATATATCACTTGTGTGTTAATTTTCCTTCATTTCCCAAAAGTAGGAGAAGGCATAGCTTTAAACAAAATGTTTTTCTCTCTCAAGTCTATAGCTAGGATATAGACTTTGGTGGTACTCCTGAATATTGCTCTAGCATGCATTATTAATAGATTTACATTTGTGTGTTGGACTTTCTTTTTGGCTTATAATTAAATTAGAATGCTTTCAAGTTTCAAAGGGTAAACATGAAGCTATAAATGTAGCTACAGAATGATGTTTAAAGTGAAATCTTCCTGATAGCTATATTTTAAGTAAACCTATACATACAGTGCTTTAATAGTTAACCAGGCAGATTTTCCCAGCTGCCCAGCCAAAGAGCACTCTACTCAGTGTCACAGTTCAGCTGAGCTGTCGTTATCTGTATGAAATCAATCTTTTGAAGAAGGCAGTGAAGGTTTTTCTTATTTAATTTGCTTTCAACCAGACTTTCTCTCTCTCTCTTTTTTTTTTTATTTTAAGAAATACTCTTAGTAGGTCATTAGACTTTGAGAGTTATTCACTTTGTTAGGCCAAACACTAAAACTTTCTGTCTTTTTACTCTGATTAGTGACACTTTAATAAAGTCATTTGAAGTTCAGTGGACTGAATTTTCCAACTTTTCTGATGTTTCTATGGTCACGGAAAAGCAACCTGTATTGACGCTTGTATACAATCTTTTAAATGCAAATCTTGGAAAACTGTGTGTAATCTTGTATATCTGACTTCAACACTGACTGACTGCAAAATGTGAAGGTTAAAATAAAAGCGGTTGTAGTTTTCTCCTCCTTTTTCTCTTGTTCAAGTTGGGGTACAGTAAGTGGTGGGAAATAGAAAATTGTTACTTGATTAAACTTGAGTCTTTGAGGATAAAAAGTCTGTGGACAAACCTTTATGGCTATACTTACCTTTTTGACAGACCAATAGGACAAAACCTTAGTTTTTCCCACATGATTAGATGATAAGGATAATGCAAAAGTATTGAATAAAGAATGACTTAAAGCTAGAGCCTTGAATTATTTATTTATTTTTTTAAGAAAAAGTAAAGGGAAAGTATGTCCAATTGGCTATAATTAAATCATGCACGGTGAACTCACTTTGGAGGAATTAACGCATTTTCTATTGGATTGTGGACTTGAGTGAGCATTTACAACACGTGAGAATGGAAAGGATAAAAAATTATGGTTGTCTTTTGGTTCACAAGAAGCCAAGAGGCAGGTCATTGACTTGATTTTCATGGGAAGACTGATTCTTGCCTGCTCGCATATTCAGGGGCCGAACAACCTGGTATTGACAGCCACAGTTTGGGAGGGGAACTTGTAGCAAGCATTGTGCCATGGTTTGTTGAGGAAAAACAAGGGAAGATTTAAAACAAAGCTGTGAATAGAAACAGTAGTCCTTGTGTCCTGAAGCAGACTGATTTTCCTATGTAGAGCTTAATGAAAGTGTTACCCTTTTCTCTAAATAAGGTCTATCCTGTGCTAAGAGAAATATTTAAGTTACAATTCAGTGACTCTCAACAGTGGAAGCACTTAAACTCTTTGAAGGAAATAGGTGGGAGCAATTAATTCCAAATGCTATAAAAACCATGAGCCTGGGAGGTAGGCTCAGGGCTGGTCAAGGACTATATAAAAATACCAATACTTAATGGTTCATTTTTCCAAACCAAAGGAATTCATAGCCTTGCATAGATTTATTTTAGATTTCTAAATCTTGACATTAATAAATGTGGATATTTGTATTATATATTCATTTTGTAGGAAATATGGCTCAGTATTTAGTTTTGCTTTAGTGAATTTTAAAAGACATTTTTTTTTCTTTTGCATCAGCTTGATCAATGGATATTTTCTATGAACTAATTTTCAGAAACTCAACAGAAATGTCATTATGTTGATGGAATCCAGTACCGACAATTATCAATATATTCACTAGGGACTCAATCAATGTATATTTAGCAAGTGAGAATAAATCAAGAAATTATGACAAGGTAATGGAGAAAATAGTGGCTAACAGTGAATAGAGATTTGTTGCATTTTTAGTGAGTGTTAAAGTATATTATACAATGATGAAAATGAATATTTAGAATGAAGCAATTTTCTGAAAACTAATGAAAAAACAAAAGTATTCCTTGAATTTATATCTTGTGAAAATAACTAATAAGAAGTGCCTTATTTTTGGTTTCTGTAATTTTAATTAGTCAACATCAACCATAGATATATATTACCAACTTTATAAATATACAGTTTATATCATATACACACATAATAATATGTTCTCTCTCTATCTATATTTCAACCATATGAGCTATTTTATATGTAGAGTTATAGACATGTAGATGGAAAGACCTACCAGTTAATGGTACTAGTTAAAAATGATACAGCAAAAGGTAATAGAAGAAAGGAAAAAACAGTTAAGTAATGTTTGCACATTTACAGTATCTGGGGTAAATGCTTCAGAAATGTGGGGGGATCCTTACTGTCCTCTTTTTGTCCTCTCATCACTGTAGACCCTGCAGAGGAAAATGCCTGACAGCTAGAGTACAATCAATAATGATTTATTGAGGAAGTGCATAAAAAGCACAGGATTAGAGTGGGAAAAAAATTCATTAATGTGAAAATTATATTCTTCACGTAGATTGAAGACTGGAGGGGCTGTATTTTTATAGTGTAGTTACATAAATTAATAATCCTGGGGAATATGTATAGGTGATCTAAGTAAATATTCAATCTTGGAATCATATGGTGCTGTCGACATAGATAATCTCAGCCAAAATGACATTGAAAGTACTATATTTTACTTGTGATTGGAGCAAGGCATTTTTTTCCCTAAAAGAGTGTCCTAAGTTTATTTGAAAATTGGGGATAATTTATTTTAAAATTATCACATCCAAGAGAAAACTACACTTGTATTTAATGAAGTTGAAGAATATGGAAGAATCTGGGAGTTTATGCATATAGATAATAGTCTGAAAATAGCAGTTATTATTCAAAAATTCCAACCAAATTTAGGAAGATTAGAGAGTATATATATCATCATATAAATAATGATGAATCTGTACATTAAGAATATTATTATATATATTAATATTTTTGTTGCTATAATTGAGAAAAATACAATGATATTGAAAAAGGGACACAAATTATCCAGAAAAGTTTAGAAAAGTATAATGAAAATAAAAGAAATTAAGAAAATAAAACTTTGTTGAAGTTTATAGTATGATGTGAAATATTGCTGAAATTGGCATGTGATAAGAATTCCCAGTGTATTAAAGATAATGACTAGTACTTGTAGCTTGAAAGAAATATATTTAGGAGACATAACACAATACACAGTATTATATTACATATACTATATTAATACATATGTTATAGATTAAAATAATATCTTGAGATGATATATTAGTATATACATTATAGATTGAATTACAATATCCTGAGATGAAATGGGCTGCAAGTATAAGTTTAAAAGAGGTTTAAATTAGTTTGTGAATAGCTTTCACGCTCTTCCACAAATGGTCCTGTGTGCTTCCGTAGTGAAAGGTGCAATATTGGAGCTAGTGCATTGAAGATCTTGTATTCTAGGCTAACTTCATGCCAAGAGGGGTTTACAGGAGCTTAAGCAGACAAATAACACAAATAGAATTATATATGTAATATATGCAATGGATTGATTTAATATATATGCCCACTTTTAAACTTCTAAATATACTAGCAGTACATTTGGAATATAATGATGAATTCATTTAGAATATTGTCATTTTGTTTGACATTCATATGTCACACAAGTTCAAAGCTAAGTTCGAGTGCACAAAAGCTCATTTCAGAAATACAGTCACAACACTAATTTTTACAAAGGTGAAGGACAGTAAAAACTGATTAAAATCTACCTTAATTCAATTCTGAGTGCTTACACAGGACCCTAAACTCAATGTGAAATTTCAGACATGTGTATTGAATTTACAGCTACTGATTACATTACATTTATTTTGCAACTATTTTCAGGTTTTCACATATGAATCCATTAATATCAATTCAGTTTAGATTCAGTAAATTTCTGGTTGTTTGATACTTCATAAAAATGCACATTTCACAGAATAAGTGAATAATTTATATTATGATTTCTTTTGGATAATACAGCTTTTTGAAAGAACACAAAGGAATGGTAAATTTGACTCCTGCAATTCACACACTTCAGAACCAGTTGAATGCCAAAGTAACTCGGTTGTGTTTATCTTTGGTCTCACTCAGTGTTTTCTTTCTTTCTCCTCAACAAGATGAGTAATTGAAGCTTTTTCTCTACTTGGGCCATGTAAATTTTTTTTTTTTAATGAGAAAACTAGATTTTGAGTTGGCCCTATGATCGCTGAAATTTTATCTTTATTTTCCAAGTACAAAAATCAAAATTTCATCCTACTTTATTTAGATGTCTTCCAAAGTTCTGTTCCTTAATGTTGCTTAAAAAAAAAAAAATCAGTTCAATGACTTACTTTCTTGTGTACAACAGAAAGAATCCAGTTTGGTCTTTGTAAGCAGTGAAAGACTAGGAAGGAAGTATGTGTTGTATAGCCAGTGTTTCGAGTTGGTAGTCTTTGCTTTTGTTTACTGTGTTTCTCATTCAGTCCAAATGTCCCTATCTATAACAGCTTTGGAGAAGCACCTTTGTCCCCAGAGCTGGCCTCCAGGAAGGCTTGGATCCGTACAAGTTGGGAGAAATGGGTACTGGCTGTCATCCATAGGAAAACAGAACAAGTTTACAGAGCTCCTGCTGATTTCCTTGAAAGTTCTCTCTCATACACTGCAGTAAGCCATTTAATGTTACTAGGGACAGACCTAAGCAGAAAGATTTCCAAGGTGTCTATTCATTCTTCCCAGCTAGGCTGTCCATCAAACTTGGAGAAAAATGTCTGACCTTTAAAGCAGTGTGGTGCATCACGTTTCCCTCTCTGACAATTTGGACTGAATAGTTCCTGAAATGATTATTGATATTAGAATTAGTGTTACTGTTTTGGAATCAGAGGCATGGGAATGGTTTCTGAGGTTTCTCAGTGGAACATTCCTTACTCCAGGCCTTGCATCACTTGGCAGTCAACCCCAGCCAATGCTCAGTGGATTTGCATATGGTCATGTGATGTGGTTGAGTGGCCAGATTGGAGTAAATTCTGTTTTACATCATTTTTATTTAATGAACTTACACTCAAAGCCAGTGAATCATGACTTTCTGATTTGAAGATTAAAATATTTATGAACATAAGCTTGGCATGGTCAATTTGGAATTCATATATACAGATGAAATACAAGAACATTGCTGATAGCAGTGATTACTTTTAAAATACTAACTTTCATTTCTTGTTGATTTTGGTCAGTCTGCCTTTTTTTTTTTTTAACACTTAGTCTGGCAACTTAGTCTGGCAACTTTTAGTTCCAGCAGTATTGGTCATAAATAAATGAGCAATACAGAATTTTACATTTTTGAGAAACCATGAATAATGTGATGTATTTTCTTTTGTTATCCTCTGTTGTTTTGTTAAGAAACTATTTTTCTCTAGTCATATTATTTGTATTAACTAGTCTGCAATTTGATGAATTTTCACATTTCACTTTTTATCAGAATAACTTCAATTTTATTATAGTACAAGAGCTCTTGTTCATGCCACAGCTTTTTAGCTGTTTCAGGTAATAAGTTGATTGTGCTAATATATAGACCTGACCTGCATATAAAGCTAACAAATAATGGAGTGAAAGGGAATGATTTTGTTAAGATTTTTCAACACTGATCAGTGAACATCAGAAATATTTGTTCAAATTACCTTTCGATCATGATCAGCAAATTTATATTCACAATTCCTCATTCTGAGAAAGATGAGTTCTTCAGAATTATTTCAAATTCCTCCACTTCCTACAGAATTCTAGTCTTCCCAACCCTCAGAATAAACTTGGCTTGAAGGATCTCTCATTTTGGACTAGATTTGGTACAACAATTCAAATCATTTCAGAAAGATTGATTCTACCTGCTCAAACATTTTATATCAAAATTTCAACAAACAGATTTATATTAAGATTTAACTTTCTTATAGTGTAACTCTTACTTTCTCTAACAAAACTTTTTATTAAAGAAATTTATATTCTTGCAGAAAGTTGTTACTTTACTTTTCAGGATTTGTATAATATAGAATAGTTATGATAATGACTCATACCTTGATGTGCTGCCCTTAAATATAGTATAATTCTAATACCCAGGAAGCATTTTTGATCACCTAATGCAGTGATTTCTAAAGTAGAGCTGAAGAAGCCTCAAGGGCCAAGTAGAACTTTGTCACCAGTATTTTTTCACTCTACATTATTTCAGCCAGAATAGCTCCAGTTTAACTGTTTCAAATGTTTTCTTCCATCTAACATTTATTTTAAAAATAACAACTCATTTTTTATGACCAAAAAAAGTTTGAACAGAATAGGTAAGTGTTTTCTTTAAAAGTGTGTTTTGTTTGAAGTTGTACCAGCACGCAGGTTGCCAACAAGTTTGGGAAATATATCTCCTCTGCTTGGCTATTCCTTTTAAATAAAGAATTCTTTTTCAATTGTTGCTTTTTACGCCTATCTGTCAGTATTTTCAAGTACTTCATTTGTCACAGTAAGGATATTCCTAAAGTGGGATTTTGAGGTCCCTGATTTCAGAGAGTGGTTTTTCAGATCACCTCGCCATGTGGGTAACTGATGATAGGGATGTTTTCCTCTGTCAGTACCACCAGTCTTCTCCTTTGCATGTTCAACATGAGTAAGTTGTCCTCTTGTGAAATGAAACTGGGGCTTTCTTATGCATTTTGAATATCCTGCAACCTTGGCACTAAAGGGAAAAAAAAAAATCTAGCAGCAACTATATAGGTCATGAGGACTAAAATAAGTTCTATTAGATCCAATGTGTTGGCATTAGAAAATAATTTATTCCTGTATTTCCCTGACCCCAGCAGAGTGTTTTGCAAATAATTGTCCTTTGATGAATGTGTTTTTAATTCATCATTAGCCCTCTTCTGTTGGATAATGTTAGAATATGACTCCGCTCTAATTGGAAGAGGTTTCAGATCCTTCTGAAATTCTAAAAGGATGTGAAATTTAGAAGGATGTAAGAGGTACATCCTTAATGACTAACAAAGGTTTCAAATGACCCAAACCAAATCTCATTTTTCAAGAAATGTTCAGTTCTATAGAAAGTTTGGCATTCAGTTAGAATGACTTTTTTATTCAAGCAGTTTTACAATAATTTGAAAATGAAAACCAGCCAGCATTTAGTGATGATAGTCTACAGAAGTTTCACCCAAACATTACGTCATCACAAACAAAGGATCTATTCTTGCCTGTTAGGCATCATCTCAACATCTGTCCACTATTGACTTGTCTATTCATATTGTTTGAGAATATGATGTAAATTTAAAAATTTATTGTTTTCTTTTTGGTTTAAAATTGTATTTTGTCCCATTGGAATTGGTCCAGGAATGAGATAAATATGTTTCAAGGAATCTCCAAACCATCTTCCGTAGTAGCTGTATCAATTTACAATTCCCACCAACAGTGCAAAGGGTTCCCTTTTCTCCCCACCCTCTCCAGCATTCATTGAAATATGTTTTAAACTAATTCTTTTCATAGAACATTTACTGTGCTGTTAATATGTGAGTTAATCTGAAGACTTGACACTATCTTTAAAGACAGAAAATTTTATGTGTCTTTAGAACAAAACATTGCTCTCATAAAGCTTATGGGTACATAGATTTGGGAGGACCATAAGTCAAATTATATATATTATTACTAAATAGTCACTAAGTCTCAGTGATGGTACTGAGTTATAAAGCAGTAATATGAGTTACACACATCTTTAATTATAAATTAATATTTGATGCATTTTATTCTTTAGAGCAAAATCTTTAATGACTGAAAAGCTGCAAATGAAAACTATGTAATACATGCTTTGGTTGGACTGGTGTCTGAGAATTTGCAAAGCCACCATATTCAAATTGATCCAAAGGTCTTAGTTATAAGATCAATCATCCTTCCTTCAGATTTAATTCAATTTTAATTATTATAGGCAGATAGATATCTATCCTGTTATTCAACAAATCTTTCTAAGGTATAATTTATAAGGGGAAAAAGTAAATACTGAAAATGTGCTATTTATAAAACTGATGTCCTCGTTTCAAAGACAAAGGTAAGCGACTATTTTCATCTTAACAATATTTTAGAAAAACTCTCTCAGTCACTATAACCAAACTGGATTTAAAATATTTTGCACCATATTTTCATAGGTATTAAATGAGCAAGTAATTTATTTTCTGTCATTGGCTGCTGTTAAAATTAATGGAAAATTTTAATTTACAAGAGTTTTTTACTTAATGAATATTCCTATTTGTAAGCCTCAACATGTATTTTATTTGCTTCTGGATAAAGTTTTTGATACACTACCCAGGAGATAGTGGAGGACAGAGAAGCCTGGAAGGCTACGGTCCATGGGGTTGGTTGCAGAAAGTCAGACATGACTTAGCAGATGAACAACAGCAACAGTTTTTGATTCAAGTGCAGAAAGGATAACCAAGATACTTTGGGATTTAATGTAGATGGAATTAACTTTCAAATTTTATACGTAGATTCTTTTTATTGTGGTTATTCATGAATTAGCTGTGATTCTTTCTTTTCTGATGGAATATTAAGCAAATTCCCACTCCCTTTTCTCATCCAATGTGTGATAATAGTGTATGCCAAATAAGAAAAGAGAGTCTCAGGCTAACATAAATAGTCATGGAGTTCACCCTTCTTTGTCCTAAGAAGCCAGTTCAGAGAGAGAAATGAAATGGTCTGGAAGATCAATGGCTGTGCCTGGCAAGTCTCACATCCAACAGGGAAAAGGAGATAAGGAAGGAAAGAAAGTTTGGTAGATGGGAGAATAGTGAACAAGCCAATGAGGGTTTCATGAAGATAACTTATTGGAACAATTGGGTAAGAGGGTAAATAAATTTAGCTTTTTGGTTGGTCAGGATCCTAAATCAAACATGATATCTTAAAGGAACTGTTCAAAGCAGTATTCTTAGAATGGTTTCTGAGACTTCCTGAATTCTTGAATTCAAGAACTGGGGAGAAAATCATAGTAGTTTAGCTTCAAGGTATATTTATATCATGGCAGCCTTTCCTGACATGATCCGCACGTTTTTCTATTCAGATATGCCTAAAAAGAAATTTGCTATAGTCTCTACTTGTTAATAATTTTGATACTTGACTTTTTCCAAATGATTTTGTGCATATCATTAACAATTTATATTTTTATCCCATTTCGTTTTAGAGAACCGTCATATGATAAGAGTTAAGGAAATATTGATTTCCAAGCAGATAATTTAAAAATGTATCTATTATTTCCTCTGTTCCTAAAACACAATTTTTATAGTAAGTGAAATAGCTTCTCAAATATCTATTTGAGTTGGCTAGCTATAACAGAGTATTGGAAGGTACTCTTAGTAAATTGAAAGCCTCCATATATTTTAATGTAACAAGACACAGCAAAGTAAAAATTTCTTTGATCCATCTCATTGCAAGATACATTTCAAAGTTGACTCCAAATGCATTTGGGTAAATCAAAAGAAAAAATTGATCCTGTTGGGGTGATGGAATGATGGGAAAATGATTATAGATGTGGTTTGAAGCTCAGCTTTTTACCAGCTCTAAGATCTTGGTCAAGTTTCTTAGTGTTTGTGAACTTCAGCTTTCTTATTTGTGAAATGAAGAAGACTCTTACATTTAAGCTTTTGTAAAGATTAAAGGATTTAATGTATGTAGTGTGCAAAGAACAATGCCTTTCAGATTTTTTGTGAACTATTTTACAACTTTACCTCAATTGTATCTGATGATGTCTAGACAGTGGTTCATTTTTTTCTTTTTTCATTCGCTAATCAATGGACTCAAGTGCATTGGGATGTGTGGGGCTTTCCTTCATGGGAGAGAGGAAAATATATAATAATGATGGTGATGATGATGAAAGTGGTTTCCAAGATTTTTAAAATACAGATCATCTGGCTACAGGGCCACTGACGGTTTGCCTAGCTCTGACATAGGGAAGCAGGAGAAGTCTCTTCCTACCCTCAAATGTGTTTGCCTTAGAGGATGTTCTCTATCACAGCTGCATCCTTTGATTGGCATAATAATATCCTGTGAGTAGCAGCCCTGCTGTTTGGATCATGTTTTGTTTTCTGTCAGCAGTGTATCACAAGTATTTTCCTCAGTGGGCTAAACAGACCCCGAGTGGGAGGCTGATAAAAGCAGGCTCGTTCCTCATGCATCACTTTGAATGATTTCAAAGCGAAAAGAAGCAGCTGTGACAGTGTTCACACGAGCCACTCAGGGTGGTCTTATCTTTGTAGTCCTAACAATAATAGTACACCTGGCTTGCATTCCTCAGCTTGAGAAGAGCAAAGTTGCCTAAGAGACATACATTTTTATTCCTTGACATGTCTTAAAATTGGATCTGTGATAAACAGCCTGACATTTTTACCTCCTTGGGTAATTTGTCTTCAAAGTAAATGTAGAGAAATGCTGTTTATGAATTTATTGCACGTCTGAATCAATATTTATATTAAACAGATACTTGAACTAATATGTAGCAGATTGGTATTTACATGCACAATCTGAAGGGGTTTCTTTTACTTAACTCATTAAAGGGATATGAAAAGAAGTCTTCTACATGTGTAGAAGATCATTGTAGTGATATTATTCTGCTCTAAAATTGTAGATCTATTTTTTGCCATTTTGTAAACCACGAGCCATGTTTATGTATTTGGAAAGCTCTTATATGAGAATTAATTTTAAAAGTGATTGTATATTTGGAAAGGCCTTATATGAGAATTATTTTAAAATATGACCATATTATCTGGTCTTTCCACTGTATACAATTGAAAAGACCAGAGAATGCAGTAAGTTATAGTTGAGTTAGAGAATATTTTATAAATTTAGCCCAATACACATATAAATGAAAATCATTCACCAAAGATAGATGGTAGGGCATTGCATTCAGTCTTTAATAGTTCCATGTTGAACATTCAGGAATCTGAGAAAGTGGAAATTAAATTCCCTGAGGGTGTGACTATGTTTTTGCATTTCTTCTGTTTTGTATTCTTATTGCAACCACTGACTGCAATGCCAACATCCCCCATTACCTCCTGTTATACAAAGCACATGGCACTAATGATGAATGAATAAAATAAAAAGTGAATACACCATATGATGTATTCTGTAAAAGGCAACATAAAGCAATATTCAAATAAATACAATAATTAACCATCAATGTGCTAAGTGTAAAAGTTAGTGTTTTTTAGCATTTGTAAATAAAAATTAGAACATCTCAGGGGTAACACAAGATCATAGGATAAAAGGCTAACTTTGCCTCAAGCAATAAAAATTTCTGAAAAGATATTCTTGATTCCAGTTTTTATGAGTTTAGGCAGATATACAATCTCTTGCTCTACAATAAAAATAGTCAGTTGCTTATTTAAATTGATAGATTCCTATAGAGCGCCAGGATAGATTTATACTTTTACCCAGACAGTTTTGACCCTTAAGTAATAATAACACAGCAAAGGGATCAAATGGAATTTCAATAGAAATTATTTTACTAATATACCCACTGGTATTTAAGATATATTGAACATTCCAGCAATATTTACTAACATTAGGTTTTCACACAAAGACATAGAAGATGTTATTTTAATGCTCATTCTGGTGGATTTTACTCCTTTCACTGATGAAAAACAAGATATTTTATCTCCTCACTGCAGCTCCTAAGTGAAGTGTAACAGCTAAAGCGTAAATTGTCGAACACTGCTGGCATGTGCTTTGTGGGTATGTTTGAATCAAGGGAGTTTGTACAAAGGGCTCAGACCCTCCTCCTAGGGGGCTGTCATTTACCACAGATGCTCTTGTTCATTGTGGGGTATAGCCTCGACAACCTCTCGACATTGCTTGCCAAATCCTACAGATTAATGAACTGGGCCATATATCCCATCCCGTTCACTTATGAAAGGAATAGCTAACTGCTTCATAAAGCTCTAAGATTATTTCCTCTTGCCCTTTGGTATTAGTTTCTTTTGTAGTTATTTAATCTTTGAACACATAAATCCAACTAGAGTTATTTTAAGTAAGACAGCAAGGGGGGAAAAGCCCCACTATTATTGTGCGTGCATAGTTAGGAAAAGAGTAAAAGGGACTTTGATTGACTGGCAGCCCCCCCTTTTTTTTTTCTTTAAAATAATAGTGTTTAATTTTACATTTCTATTTTGAAATAATTCAGACTTGTTATTATAGAGAAATCACCTGTTGTGTTGTGAGATATATGATTTTCTGTTACATTTATATCCATATTTTCTGTCTTTTGTGAAGATTTGATGTGGGTTATGGATTTAGGCTTCCTTGATGGCTCAGTGAGTAAAGAACCACCTGCAATTCAGGAGACCAGGATTTGATCCCTGGGTTGGGAAGATCCTCTGGAGAAGGAAATGGCAATCCACTCCAGTATTCTTGCCTGAAATTCTTGCTATGGGAAATCCCATGGATAGAGGAGCCTGGCAGACTATAGTCCATGGGGTTGCAAAGAATTGGGCACAACTAAGCACGAGTATGGACAGACAAATGGATGAATTTAGGAGCCCAAAATTATATCTGTTACAAGAGGGAAGGCAACTCAAAGTGGAAGTAAGGCCATGTAGGTTGTCCTGTTTCTAACTCACTTTCTAGGTATTATAAATCATACAAACATGTTCTTTATATGAAATGATTATTTTACTTTTGTTTCATTTAGAAGGTAGTTAATTGTGCATGAATAACAGTCACCATTGTTGACTGGTCTATATTACATTTGTGATCAAACTTAGAAATTAAATGTTCAACAAACACTTAACATAGAAGCAGCAGCACAAACATCTGTATATACAGTAGTTTCTGCTCCCATGTGTTGACACATAATAGCACATTTAATGCCCCCAATGGTCCTGTGAGGTTGGTACCACTATTCTCTCCATTTTCCTGATGAGAAAAATCATCATAGACCTGTGGAGGTTACTAACCTAAGATTGTTAAGGACAAATGAAAAATATTTTTACTGTAGTAAATTAGGTTAATTATTAAATATTATTGATTTTAGTAATATTATTGTTTTTCTAATAAATGAGTTATCTGTATTAAAACACCTACACATATCGAAGGCCAATATATCTCCCAGATATACTGTGTTCATTCATGTGTGTGTGCTCAGTCACTCAGTCATGTCTGACTCTTTGTGACCCTATGGACTGTAGCCCACCAGTCCAGGCTCCTCTGTCCATGGGATTTTCCAGGCAAGAACACTGTGTTCATACATCTTTGCTAAATGGTATATTTTAAGACAATACACTGTGTATTTTTTAATGCAAATAGTTTATTTCCCTGTGGCTTGTCATATCGTTCATTGGTAAATCAATAATAAGTACTGTAAGATTTATCAGTCCTGAAAAATAATTATTTATGAGATCATTATTTATAATTCTCCAGTAATTTTCCTTTTAAATCAAAAACTGTGCCTTCTGGTTGGTATAAGTATAGAAATGCAAAAGGAAATAGAAGCTGCAAGGCAAAAACTGAAATTGCGGAGAATGATTGTCAGAAGAAATAATACTTGGATATACGTTAATATTGAAACATGACTGTCACAGTAGCATACAAGGAATGAATGCCCTTATGTTTTGCCTAGTTTTGTGTGTTGATTTATTGTTTTACTTTCTCATTTGTTTATCTTTCTTTTATGTATGGGCCCTAGACTGGATCTCAGGGGAGAAATAATTCCAAAGTTTATGCTGCTTAACGTTACTCCTAAAATCACTCCATATTGACCCTCCACTGGAATCCTCTCACCCGCATATTCCTAGATGAATTTTCACTTACACAATAGCCTATATTTGAGTGTCCCAAAGTTCTACATTTTTCTCCCTCTTGGCTTCACACCATCTTTCCCTCACTTTCTTCACTCGAATTCAGCTTATTTTTTATTCTTTTCTAGTTACCCCCCGGACATTCACAAAGCTGTCAGATTCCTTCACGATGTTCCTCCTTTATGCTTTACGAGCCCCTGCACTTCTACCACCATAGGAATTACCATCTCCTTCCCTCTCTCCTAAGCAGTTAAGAGATCTGGAGTCATAATGTCTGGTTTCATATCCCACTTTCACAATTTATTGGCTTTGTGACCTTAACAAATTAACTAACTTCATTAAGCTTCTACCTCTTCATCTTGAAGACATGGATCACAACATTTCCCTCTGAGGCTTGTAAGGAGGGTAAAATTATGTAACAAATATAGGATTCATGTGTTAGCTATTATTATTATTGTTCCTGCAGAATAGCCACTCAGTTAAATCATTATTTCTGAAATAATTAACTATTTCAGGAATTAGTCATACCCCTGAATATACTTGCAAAACTCAACATACCTTTAGGGGAGGAGGAGGATCAATGGCATATATAATGTGTGGGGCATAGCCATCTTTATTTCATTAAAACTTTAACTTACTAAAGATGATAAACATATGAAATATGGTTTTACATAAATATTTATGGATATAAATATTACAATATGTATTGTTTCAAGTATTTTTCATTAATTTCGGTGTCAAATTACTAGTTCCTGTGTGGCTAAATATGCATTTTTTTCCCTATGGGACCAAGTTCAAATCAATTAGGTGTAATGAATATGTATTAGATCTCAACTCTCTCACAGAGGTATTGTGATAGATATTGGAGGGAATTCAGAGATAATAAAAAGTAGTGTCTCTGTTCTTTGGGATTTCAGTCAATTATTAGCTAAGCATATATAGCAGTTACACATGAAGAAGGTCAGTATGGCATGTACGATGAATGAAATATAACAAAGTGCGGGGGGAATAAAGGGAATGAGATCCATCAAATTGTAATCTGGAAGGTGCCATCAGGGAGATGGCATTTGACAGAGTAAACAAAGTATGATGCATTATCAGTCGTTAGTGATGGAGTAGGGACCTGCATACCCAAGACAGGTTTGGGACATCTAGTCATTGTCTTTGTTTTTAACCTAGGATGGTGTGTAGGCAGTAATGCTGAGAAGTGATCTAACAAATATTCATTCAAAACCTGCTTCCTTGAGCAAGGGACAGTGTTAGAGAGTATAAAAAGAAAGGTTAACTTTGCCTTAATAGGGAGCACAGACAAATAAACAATTGATTTTAAAGTTGTGATAATTTCAAACTTGGGGAAATTGTAAGCCACAAAACCCACACAGAGAAGGGGTTATTTACTTCATTGGCAGAATAGGATATGACAAGCACGATGCTGCCTGCCCTGCATTTTGTGATACAGAATAGGGAAATACAGTATGGAAGATGTAGGAAGCAAGAACATCCGTACAGACAAGTGATCATTTTCGTCCCTGTAATTGTTGCTGATTGCCCATCCTTCTCCATCAGTAGTGAGCTCCATTCATTTATCCCCATGGGATGCCCCAGATTCACTGGTGTGAACTTCAGTCACACATGAAGCACAGGGACTCCCACAAGAAATGGGAGAAAAGGACTGTTGGGTTCAAACCAGACTTCAACTGCTAGGGTAGAACGTTTATTTTGAGTCTTAAATTCTGTTTTACTCCCGGTTAAGCATGGGGCCTCTCAGGTGGCTCAGTGGGTAAATAATCTGCCTGCAAAATGGCAACCCACTCCAGTATTCTTGCCTGGAGAATCCCATGGACAGAGGAGCCTGGTGGGCTACAGTCCATGGGGTTGCAAAGAGTTGGACATGACTGAAGTGACTGCACTCAAGCATGGATGAACTTTGCAGTTTTCTGCATCCAGTAGAATGTCTTCGTGGAAGCTCTTGGTTGTTGCTCCATACTGGATTCATGAGCCACTGATGATACCATTTACATTTCTTCCCATTGTTATTCCATAATATTACCCCCTCTATTACCAAGATTACTGATTGAGAGTGTGTGTATGTGGGTGTTTGCGGGAGTGTTCACATGTGCAGTTTCCCCCTTTCTCAACTCTGTAGAGAAATGCAGGCTCTACATTTTCTTTCAAGCAGATAGAAGTCAAACTCTTGGAGGGCAAGCATCAGATTCTTTTCAGTATAACATTCTGAGAAATGAGGCAGCCATCAGGTAAATATTGAAAGATATTAATTGAAAGAGTAAGTAGAGTTATCATTATGACCAAAGTAAGGAATACTGTGTGAAGTTTGGTGAAGAGAAATGATTCTTCTGATAAGAAAGTGAAGAATCTATAAGAGGAACACTTCAGTTTATAGTATATATGAAGATGAACAGGTTTACTATTTGAGCTTTATTACATGGTTGAATACAATATGAATTGATTAATATCCAAAATTACTATTTCATAGAAGATTATCTGTTAATCTACTTTGTCAAGTGAAAAAGAGAACTTGGTCAAGTAAAAAAGAAAAAATACAGAAAAACCTCTATCAAATATATAATACTCAAAGTCTATTTGAATGGATCCAGTTATGTGACCAAGTCAAAAAGAAGACATTAATAATTTTTTTTCTAGCTTAGTGTTAGTTGGATGGTTTATATAAGAGTTGTGAACCTCTTAGAATGCTTATAAAAAATTATTCAATTAAACAAAAATAAATTTTCCATTGGTTATAAAAAAGACAAATTATGAAACTAAATTTCATAGTAATTAAAATGATGCACAATACCAACTATGTGTATATCTACATATGTGGGCATTTAAGTAGATAGGAATGAATGCATACTTTTACTGAAGTATAATTTACATGTATTAGTTATATTTTAAACTGTACTGAAACAATATATTAATGAAATGGAGTACTTATACTATAAATAATTTAGTTTGAAGAATAAACTAGCAGCACCTATGTAAATACTTTTGCAATATTCATATTTAATTATAATGTATTCTAATCCTTGTTTTAGAGTGTTATGCTGGGATGAGCTCCTTCAGTTCGGGGTCATCCTATTACTCTATTAAAGCATGCTTTTTCTTTGGCTACTTCTCTAAATGTTTTCATTTATAGCCTCTCTTTCTCCTATATCTCCCTCTTGCTACAAATGAAATGGAAGCTTTTTCAAAGCCCTTTCCTTGGACTTCCCCTCCTCTCTCCATAGTATCTCCTTAGCAGTCTCATAGTGTCAACTGTCACATTTATGCTGGTTACTATTTACCTTCTCTCTTTATTTCAAGAGCATCACTTTTTTTTTTGCTGGATTTCTATCTGGAAATTTAACCATCAATATACCTCAAGTTCAGTGTGCTCATTGAGAAAAAGTTTTTGATGAGATATTTCAATACATTATGATGAGTGTGTGATGGAAAAACTAGGCACTTTAAGAAAAGACTGGAAAGAAATTAAAACTAGAGCATGGATCACTGAAAGAGTCACAATGGAAGTGATATTTACACTGTGGCTTGAAGGATCACTTGAAATTAATTAGGCCAAGTTCAGTGGTTAGGAGGCAGTGTTCCAAGCAAAAGGAATACCATGCGTAAATGCCCTGTGAGATACAATGCTGAGTAATAGAAAAAAGTGAGGTTTATTCAAGTGACAGAGCTAAAAGAAAAGAAGTGAGAGATAACTCTGGGGAATTAGCTTGGGTATGAGTGTAAAAAAACTCTAGACATCAGGTTAAATGTTTTGTATTTCTCATGCCAAAAGGAGAAGCTGTTGAAGAATTTTCATCCAGGTATTGATTTGATCATATTTGTGTTTCATTAAAGGTCTTCTAGCTGAATGGAACCATAAATAGATGCAGAGACCAGTTAGAGGTCAGAGGCATTGTGGCCTTAGCAGTTCAGCCTGGAAAACACAGAGCCATGGAGTAGGAAGAGGCAGAGAGATTAACGATATTGGCGTTGATTTGATATGTGTCGACGAGGTGGTCCTGGTGTTTCTTGGTGGTGAATTGGATGTGGACAGTGAGGATGATGGAAGGATGTTAGGAGTGGCAAGATGGTGGCTAGGTTTCTGCCTTGAATACAACACTGGAGGAGAGGCAACACAGGAAAGGTGATAAATGTGAATGTGAAATTACTCTGAGACACCCAAAGTAAATATCAG
The DNA here is from genome assembly GCA_006408695.1 of Aepyceros melampus. Classification (NCBI taxonomy): domain Eukaryota; kingdom Metazoa; phylum Chordata; class Mammalia; order Artiodactyla; family Bovidae; genus Aepyceros; species Aepyceros melampus. The sequence continues at coordinate 62,553 of SJXQ01012269.1, forward strand.
TTAGGTGGAAATTTGCCTCTTTAACATGACAGAGAAGTCCAGGTTAAAGTTTAGACCTGGATTTTGGTATTCATGAAAGTAACAATAAGAGCAGATGTGTTACCCAAATGAAAGTGGGCTCTCTTCTGATATTAAACATCATCACTGCAAGTTTAAAACCACTACTCTATCCTGTAACTCATCTTCCTCTTTCTTTCTTGCTTCCTATATGGAATCAATTGTCTAGTCTTACCAGTTTAACTTCCATTTTCCTTCCTGTTTATAACACAATTTCTATTCCCAATAGTCTCGTTAGGTTAATATTTCTCACCAGAGCTATTACATTTTTTGAGGACAGCAAGACTGGTTGTCAAATTAATAGAATTGTGCAATAAACTGGGAGAGTTGTGGCCATCATTTGAACAAGAATATTAGCTGTGAGGAAGGAGGGTAAAGGTTAAGAAGGTAAAAAGGTTAAGAGGGCAAAATTAAGAAATGCAGAATATGGAAAGGAGGAATAGAAAGTGAATATCTGATTAAAACTAATAGGGGATACATTTGGAATGCCTCAGCATATATGTATACTACAACGTGTTCCCCTTCATTTTTAGCATTGCAAATATTTATCAAGTGATGTCAGTTTATTTTGATACACTACTCTACGCAAGCCTCATCTAGCAATAACAATTCTTTCAAGTAAGATTGACTTGAAGCGATTTTTGATAGAGGTAAGAATAAGTATTTTCCAGACATTTTTCTAAACTTTTCACACGTATTAAAGCATTTAATATTTGTACAAATTCTATGAGACATTTACTTACACTACACATTGAACAGATGATGAAATTAAGGAACAGGAAGTTATGGTATATCTATCCAAAGGTCATACAATTTATAACTGTCAGAAATGGATTTAAACCCAAATGTTCTGGGTCCAAAATCTGTACCATTACCCAGAAAAATAAAAGATTGCAGATGGTGTATCTGCTAAGAAATAATGGGGTATATGAAAAATGCATAACTTAATATTAAATACACATAGATATCTAATAGATATTTAAATATCTAATGAAATACACATAATGTTGAAAAACTCAGAAAGTAGAAAAGTGATTTCCAGGGCCTAAGATAGTAAGAATAAGGAGAAGTTGGTAAAATGCTACATACTCTCAGCTTTAAGATGAATAAGTTTGGAAGATCTATTATGAAATATCAAGACTGCAGTTGATAACAGTGTATCATGTAATTGAATTTTGCTAAGAGAATAAAACTTAAATATTCTTATCAAAACCAAAAAGATAAATATGTGAGGTGATAAATGTGTTAATTACCTAGATGGAGGAATCCTTTCACAATGCATACATATCTCAAATCACAATTTATCCTTTAAATCGCTTACAATTTTATAAGTTAACTATGCTTCAATAGTGCTTAAATTTTAAAAAAGTCTACTTAGCTTAAGTACCAGGTTGGGGAAAAAAGGGGCATACCCTATAACTAGTTTTAAAACATATAGCCTAGAAAATGAAGAAATTGTTTAGTTTTTCAAAGTGAATAGAATTCAGTGAAAGATGGTTGAGATAAAAGTTTTCCTGCAGGGAAATTCGATGGTGACCATTACCATTTATACTCAGACGTCTACAACGTTCACATTTTCTTAAGCAGCACATAAGGAACAGCTGCAAACTAGTCTATACAAAATTGGGTTTGGAGACTTCTGCCAACAAATCTACCATAGTTTTAAACAGGAGAAAGGGTATCTGTGTGTGGAAATTCCACTCTGTCTCAGGTAGGTAGATATTATGAACAAAAGAGGAAAAGGCAATTTCCTACCTGATGGTGTAGAACTCTCTAAATCTGCCAGTCCAGTTTTTTTCCCCCTTCTGTTTTAGGTTTTATAGGGCTTTCTAAATAGTCAATTTAGTATTTGTCACTAGTTTGGAAATTATTTTTCTGGAGTCAGTATGAAGTGTTAAGTATTTATAGACAGAAATTTTGGCAAAGGCTATAGAGAATCTTGAAATGGCCTTTCACTGTGGCAGAAGAGCTTGAACAGATTCAAGTGCAAATCCTGATTTGTAGAGAGTTAAGTGTAGGTTTGTGGAAGTAACGTGTAAGATTGAGAAAGTCAATTTTTCCAGTACGACTGAGTGATTGTTAAGGAGCTGTGTTTTTTCTCTGAATCGCTTAGAGGGAAGCGCCATAGCATTTGTAGTAAACAGTTTATGCAGTTAAAATATGAAAAAGACAAAGAAAAGCAAACCAAAAAGACGTTTTAGAGTAGAATGGGAATTGAGCCAATGAGCCTGACTGGTAGAGTCACTGGAAGGAAGCCAGGGAGTCTGTGATATTTCTCTAGTTAGGATATATATATGTGGTATTGGATGAAAAATGTTAACTCTTTCCATTGAATCTGAGACTTTCTTGATCCTGAAACTGAAAACTGAATGCAAATTAAGATGCTTTTAAATGTATGATTAAAAAAATACCACATGCACACATGACATTTGGCAATGCCTGAGATCTCTCTAAATGTCAAGATAGGAAAATATCCAAAAACTTTTTTTTTTTTTTTTTGGAGAAAAAGAGAAACTTGGATTCCAGCCAAGTGCCTGCTGAGGAATTCTTATGAGAATTTCTGGAAACTGTACTTTTTAAGGTAATCATGTTCTCCATGCTTGCATAGCCCCTAATGTTCCTGGAGTGAATTTAAAGTCTCATCTATTTGTGCCTTTTTGTTGTACATCTTTCAGACTTCAGTGGTCAAGTTTCACTTTGGCAAAGGGATGAAAAAAAATATTGTATTTGGCACTACATAACCTTAGAATACTTGGAGAATAAATATGTCAAGAGAGAATCATATTATGTAGCTTGAGTTCTATTTTTCATGTATGATATGTGTGTCTCCTTATGTTAGATAAATCGATATCAGCCTTTTGCTTTTCTATTAAAATAAATATACATCACATATCTGATATACATAAACTGTGGTTGGAGGGCATAAGTGAGATACGATTTCAGGTAAATAACATAAAATCAGCAGAGCTCTTATCTAAATGTAATGTTTTAAATCTTATTGACATAGTTTTTAAGGGATCAAGAACAACTGTCTACAATCAAAAATGGCCAAGAAAAATGCCTACTTTTCCTGAAACAACTTGGGAGATTATTATCATCTGCATTAATTAATTTATTCTGTTGTTGAGTATAAATGGTGAAGCTGTGGCTATACCACTGAAGGTTTTTTTTTAATTCTGATAAAATATATGTGACATGAAATTTATCTTTAACTGTTTTTTAAGTGTACAGACCTGTCACCATCATCCACCTCCAGAACTTGTTTGCCTTCCCAAACTCTGTATTTGTTGAATCCTCATTCTCCCTTTCTCCCAAATCCTAATAACTCCAGGCAACCACCTTTTAGTTTTCTGTCTCCATGAATCTGACCATCTGAGGTAATTTATATGAGTAGATCATACAATATATTTCTTTCTGTGATTGATATATTTCACTGACTGTAACGGTTTCAAGTTGCATCCATATTGTAGCATGTGTAGAATGTCCTTCCTTTGTTAAGGCTGAGTGATATTCTATTGTATGTATGTATTACATTTTATTTATTCATTCAGCTGTTGATAGGTACTTGGATTGCTTTTATCTTTTGTTGTTATATGCACTGAGTTTTGTATGGTCCTTAAAGAGGGCAGTTATGGGGCAATAAGATCCATTGTAGATTTGGAAACAGAAAAGCTAGACTTAGTTATGTCACAACTAGGTAAATTAGGTCGTTTCTCTCAGTTTTCTAATCTGTAAAGTAGGGATACAATTGTTTTTATAGTATTATTGTTATAGCTAATAATTATTAAACTTTCATGTTTTTTAATTGTATTCTGACAGAAACCCTATAAAGTAGGGAGAGTTCCATTTCCCAGAGTTGCAGTGAAATTGTGATACATGTGAGAAACTTCCTATTATACTACAAAGCACTAACCCATGTAATAGGTTATTCTTACTTTCTTCACAATGCCTGGCAAAAGATTCAAGATACACTATTGAAAAATAAAAGCAGTTCTGTTTCACAGCTCTAGGCAGCACACTAGGCAGGCATTTGAAAAGAGATGCAATTCAATTAATAATCATTAAATTAAAGAGTGGAGAAGGCAATGGCACCCCACTCCAGTACTCTTTCCTGGAAAATCCCAGGGACGGAGGAGCCTGGTAGGCTGCGGTCCATGGGATCGCTAAGGGTCGGACACGACTGAGTGACTTCATTTTCACTTTTCACTTTCCTACACTGGAGAAGGAAATGGCAACCCACTCCAGTGTTCTTGCCTGGAGAATCCCAGGGACGGGGGAGCCTGGTGGGCTGCCGTCTCTGGGGTCGCACAGAGTCGGACACGACTGAAGCGACTTAGCAGCAGCAGCAGCAGCATAATTAAAGAGTAAACTGTACTGCTGCTGCTGCTGCTAAGTCGCCTCAGTCATGTCAACTCTGTGCGACCCCATAGACGGCAGCCCACCAGGCTCCCCCGTCCCTGGGATTCTCCAGGCAACAACACTGGAGTGGGTTGCCATTCCTTCTCCAATGCATGAAAGTGAAAAGTGAAAGTGAAAGTGAAGTCACTCAGTCGTGTCCGACTCTTAGCGACCCCATGGACTGCAGCCTACCAGGCTGCTCCATCCATGGGATTTTCCAAGCAAGAGTACTGGAGTGGGGTGCCATTGCCTTCTCCACTTAAACTGTACAATAGAAATTAATTCAACATTGTAAACCAACTATATGCCAATAAATTTAATTTAAAAAAAAGAATAAATGAAAGCAAAAGCTCTAAACCTTATATGCAGATGATATTCAAGATGTTAATAATATTAAAATTGTGTAAGGTAAATCTTATTTCCCAATAGAACCAAAGTTTTAATGATGATGGCATGATTGAGGGTGGGGTAAGGGAGGGTAGATATCTATCTAGTGTCAAAATTTTATAGAAATCATTACAGATCTCTTTATTAATCAGCAGTTGAAACATCAACTGATATGTTTCTGAGTGATTTTATAGTGATCACTACAATATGAAATATATAACAATATATTTTATTGTTTTTTCTATAATATCAAATATATAACATAAATATTGATTCATTGATACGTATTAATGAGTCTTTAAAAAGTAACTGCATGTGCCTTTCAAGAAACTTCCTTCCAAAAACCAACAGTGGAGAGTATGGAGAACCATGAAATCTCCCAGGATAGCTGCTGTGAAGGGCAGCAGGTAACTGAGGACTAGAGCCTGGTGGGTGGGACAAGATGTACCAGAGCATATCCAACTGAGAAATCAACCTGATTTCTTGCTCTCTGCTATGAGTATCATAAGTAATGATATAGAAATAGTTGGCTTGCAATTTCATTTTTTCAGTGAAAAATGGAAGAGTCCCTAGTATTTTGCTAGATTTTGTCTAAGGAGCTGGAAACATAAAAATGAATAAGATGAAAAATGTCTGTTTTGCAGGCAGAGGAGGGGATCAATTCTGAGAGAGTTGGAGGATAATTACACAAACATATAAACTGGATAATTATGAGCTATTTTATGAATAAATACTAACATAGTGATATACTGGAGAATGATGGAAGTATGTGGAGAATACCCTTTATATTAGGTCAATTAGAGAACTGAAAGTGAGATTGCTCAGTTGTGTCTGACTCTTTGCAACCTCATGGACTGTAGCCTGCCAGGCTCCTCTGGCCATGGCCTTTTCCCAGCAAGACTGCGGGAATGGGTTGCCATTTCCTTCCCCAGGGGATCTTCCCAACCCAAGTATTGAACCTGGGTCTCCAGCATTGCAGGAAGACTCTTTACTGTCTGGGTCACCAGGGAACTACCCTCTGAGAAAGCTGCATCATTAATGTAAATCATTCAACTATTCTGCTCCATCAGGCTGAGAATCATGTTTTCCTCGTTGGTTAGTATGTCCAAGCATAGTACAGAACCTGGTCCTTGGTAGCACAGTATGATAATGCTTTATAAGTGAAAATGTCTTTCTAAAACTATTTTAATAGATATCATGTTACTTAATCTTTAGAGTGACCTGAGGCAGTATGCCAAGAATTGTTAACTGCCTTTGGTGAGTTTGAGATACTTAGATCACGCAATGAGGAAATGGCAGAGTTGGCAAGAAAAGGTACAGGGGGAGCTTTCAAACAGTCTTCTTCTTATATATGAACACATTGATTCATGATTAACTGTGCTGTTAGTATTGAATGGGAAATTTTTATAGCTGCAAATCACATTTATTTAAATAATAGTAGGGAACTTATTTCAAATCAGTTTTGGTGTGTTTGTACCCTTAAAAATGTGCTTGTTCAATGAGAAAGACAGTATTACCATATTCAGGCTTATAGACATAGCCTTTGTAGTTGAGAAAAGTTGTCATGATAGATATCACATACAGTAGCAAGTGGAAAACCGATGCTTTTAATCTAAAATCTAATAATAGCAATCTGTGCTTTTGTGGATTTCTTTATATAGTTAAAATATTTTTATTTTAAATTCTAAACCCAGCACTTTTACTTTTTAAATAGTACTTATTGACTTTTTTTCTCTTTTCACAAAATGTTAATGTTTATTGCATCAAATTTAGAAAATATGGTAAAGGACAAAACAGAAATAACCACCATTAATAATCTGGCATGAATAATTAAATTCCTTTTTTTCCTAAAAGATTACAAATGTGAAATGGGGTGTTTTAAAATTTGTATAAATGTTAGAGTATTATTCAATTTAAATCTATTAAAGTTTAGTTTAGTGAAGTAATAATAATTTAATAAATTGTTTAAGTCAGAGTTGTAGTGATGTAGCTTCACATACATGAAGTAAGTTAACACGAAGGATATTTTGCCTATAGTTTCCATTTTTATCTTGATTTTTCCTAATTGCTCTAACAAAGGCATGTTTTATCTAAAAAGAGATTCTGAATAATGGTCAGATCTGTATAAAAGGTTGCATTTGTTACTGTGAATCTATAATATGTTCCTTCTAATAATTGAAGCTTTATTTCTGTAACTAGAATCTATATTTCTATGTGTGTATTGAATGTCTTCTGTTGCCTACAAATAGCACTGCAGCTGTGTACTATTCAATAGTAGTACTGACACCGTCTCTTTTTGTTGTTAAGTCACTTAAGTCATGTCTAACTCTTTGCAATCCTATGGACTCCAGCAGACCAGGCTTCGTTGTCCTTCTCAGTCTCCCAGAGTTTGCACAAATTCATATCCATTGAGTCAGTGATGTTATCTAACCATCTCATCCTCTTACACCCTCTTCTTCTTTGCCTTCAATCTTTCCCAGCATCAGGGTCTTTTCCGAGGAGTCAGTTCTTTGCAGCAGGTGGCCAAAGTATTGGAGCTTAAGCTTCAACATCAGTCCTTCCAATGAACACTCAGAACTGATCTCCTTTAGGATGGACTGGTTGTATCTCCTTGCAGCCCAAGGGACTCTCAAAAGTCTTCTTCAACAGCACAGTTCAAAAGCATTAATTCTTTTGTGCTCAGCCATCTTTATGGTCCATCTCTTATATCTGTACATGGCTACTGGAAAAACCATAGTTCTGACTATATGGACCTTTGATGGCAAAGTGATGTCTTTGCTTTTAATATGCTATCTACATTTGTCATAACTTTTCTTCCAGGGATCAAACATATTTTAATTTCATGGCTGCAGTCACTGTCTGCAGTGATTTTATGAGCACTAAATGTGTGCCATACACTATTCTATGTGCTCTAAATTCTATCTCGTTTCATCATCACAGCAACCCACTGAATGTGTTGCTTTTATTATCTCAAAATTACTGGTGAAGAAACAAGGGCACATACAGGTTAAATAACTTTGTAGATTCATATAGATTAAAATGACAAATCCAGGATTTAAACTCACTAATAGCATTCATATTTATCTTTAGAAATAAGTGGATGGCAAGGAACAACTCTAATTTGATATCTATTTTTATTTATCAATAGCATCTACATTAAGATATGGAAAGGAGATGGCAACCCACTCCAGTATTCTTGCCTGGAGAATCCAATGGACAGAGGAGCCTGGAAGGCTACAGTCCATAGGGTTGCAAAGAATCAGACACAACTGAAGCAACTTAGCACATGAAGATAATAAATGTATTAGAAAATAATGAGAACTATATGCATTCTATTTCAGGCTATTTTTCCTTTATTAAACTTTAAATAAATTAGGATAAATGATGTATTTGTTAAAAGTGTGAAATGTTAGGAAAAAAAATATATCAGTTCTAGTCACAGATCTCTAAAAACCCTGAAAGTAGAGATCCGCTTTAACCCTTTGGCCTGGAATTCTTTATCAAAGGAATCAAAGGAGATGATCTCTATAAAGTCTTTACCAATTCTAAAACTCTATTAAATCACCTTCTGTGTTATCATTTGATTGAACGTCAGTGAATGCAGTCATGGCTTCAACCTTCTCCATGCGTTTCTCTTGTATCCTTACTTTTAAAGTGAAGCTGAATATAATGAAAGAATGATAAGCTTATAGTAACACAAGTCCCTGTTTTGAAGTTATGAAGCATCAGTGTAATTTGATAAGCTTGACAGTATTCCATAACACATTACTAAAAATACTGTTTAGAAAAACTCAGAAAGGAGGTGCTATTTTAAAAGAGCCATCTTGGTTGGCTTCAGTATAAATAAATTATATGAAATAAGCATTACTTCCTTATTCTATGGATACGTTGATTTCAAAGCCCTGTTAGCTATTTTTTAAGAACTATAGCAAGATGTAAGGGCTTCTCTGGTGTCAAGATGTAATTCACTTATCACAGAGATCACCTTTTTAAATTCACTAGTTTTTCATATATTCACAGAACGGTGGAGATTGACCCTTATTTTCTTTCTGCTTGTTAAAGAGTGTCTCTCCTAATGAGGTGCTCAGTAGTGGTATTCTACCAGTACTTGCCAAATAAACCACTTCATGACTATAAGGGTATAGCAGAGGGAGCCAGATAATCCTAGCTAAAGGCAGATGAAATGGCTTGTGAAAACACAAGGAATAATTAAGTATTCAGATATAGATTCCCAGAAGCATGCAAATAGGTGATTAAAATAACACATTTATTGCGATTTTTAGCACCTAAAGAAACAATGTAGGCTTGTTAGCATCAGATAAGTTGCCAAGTATGACATTTGTCTCATATATTTGGAACAACTTTATGTGGGACAAATTCATAGACACATCTTAGTATCTTCAGAGCAAAATGAATTAACACTCAAGAGTTATTTGGATTTTTTAAAAAAATAGATTATCACTTGAGAAAGGGAGACATCATAACATTTATTGGCAAAGGCTGAAATTTTTCTATGGCAACTCATAAAACTAACAAAGAGAAAGTTTGATCCTTATTTAGGTTCCTTGTTGATTCTAAATTCAAAATATAGTAACAACATTTTCACAGGCAGTCTCCTTTATCTGAAATTTTAATGGCACAATACATTTGGCAAAAACAGCTTAGTTGTTTCTCATGTGTATATTTGGTTGAGGCAGTTTTTACTATAGAAAAGACAAAAAAAAATCAAGGTTTTATTCCCTTATTATACCCCTAGCTCTAATGAACATTTGCCTGAGTATTCCTCTTTATTTCAGTGAATGATTATTTTTTATATTTACTCAGCCTTGGCAGTGTGCTTGGGTACCCTAATGAGTGGGCTCCCTGGGGTTTAGGCCTGAAAGTGTGTATTCTGAAAATTCTGTTGTGATTCTAAACTGTAAATCTGTTCACTGCATTGAAAGTAAATGAACTCTTGTATCTCTGCCCTGGGTTCAGTAATTTTCATTATCCAGTAGATGTCTTTGTGTGTGCGTGCCAAGTTGCTTCAGTTGTACCTGACTCTTTGTGACCCTATGGACTGTAGCCTGCCAGATTCCTCTGTCCATGAGGATTCTCCAGGCAAGAATACTGGAGTGAGTCGCCATGCCCTCATCCAAGGGATCTTCCCGATCTAGGGATTGAACTAAAGTCTCCTGTGACTCCTGCATTGCAGGCGGATTCTTTACCACTGAGCCACTGGGGAAGCCCTACATGTCTTTGTAACTTGACATAAGCGTTTTCCTGACTTTTGGTGCTATTCACAAAAGTTTTTTAAGGACTATTTAATCATGATTTTTAGCTGATTATAAGATTTTATTAGCAAATATTTTCTGTGTGATAATTACTAGTAAGCTTTTCATTTTAATAAGAAATTACTTAGATTTATAGTCACTGACACTGTAGGATGAGTATGTTTGTAGTCACCATCACTGTCTAATGACTTTTATTTGTCTGATATTATGCAAAACATCATTCTTTTTACATTTGGAAGCTTCTTCATATGAAGAAGCTGAGGCTTAAAAAGGTGACAGCTGCCTGGATAATGGCATCAAGATTAAAACCCAAGTCTACTTCCCAGGTGGCTCAGTGATGTAAAATCCGCCTGCTGACGCAGGAGATGTGAGTTCAATACCGGGTTGGGAAAATTCCCTAGAGGAGGAAGCGACAACCCACTCCAGTTTTCTTGATGGGAAAATCCCACGGACAGAGGAGCCCGGCGGGCTACAGTCCATGGGGTCGCTAAAGAGTCGGACATGACTTAGTGACTAAACAACAACAACAGCAGCAAAATGTAGAGGTACCTTTGCTAAATCCAACCCTGCTACTATTAGAGATCTTATTTTCAGTAAAACAACATCTGTCATGTACCACTTATGGCTATTGTTTTTATTTTATTGAGCAAACATTTAATTTGCAAAATTTTATAGATTCCTCATTTGTGTAAGCAATACATTTACAAAGTTTTTATTAAGTTTATATTCTTACATATTTAAGTGTGTACTGTCTCCATTCTAGATTATGCTGCTCTCCCTACCCTTATGTTTTCTTGCCTTACAGTTAATATTATCTCTGAAACTAGGCCCTAAACAAGACAATTGTGGTTTTGCTAAGATTTGCTTAAGTATAAACCACTAGGAAGTCTTAAGTATACTATTTTATGACTGTTAACAAATATTATACATAACTGAGTGGTTATTTATTCTTTTGTTATGTATGTTCTAAGTAATTGTGCAGTTCTTAAAAGACAAGTTATTAATCAAGTTAAACTTTAAAATTTTATGTTTTTATAGTAAACTTTGCTTTTCTAGAACACTGAAACTCCAAGAGTTAAAATCTATTCTAATCATGAATAAGCAAATCTTAAAATGTTGGCAAAGCCTCAAAAAACAAAGCAAAATTGGGACATTATAGTTGATTTTAATATTGCCTTAACAAATAGAAATATGATGTTTTAAAAGCATTTATTAAAAGTAGAAAAAACCTTGTTCATTTATTCAGACAACTACTCTCTCTAGTAGGCAACTGAGTATAAATTATATGTTGTGGGTTCTTTTAATAAACAGTTTGCTCAAGCAGAAAACCTGAAAGTATATTGCAGGTACAAAAAAGACTGTGAAGCTTATTGACACCTAGAGCCTAAGATAAAGCACTCCTCTCTCAAACACAATTTTAAAAAATTCATAGATATGAGAATAGCTATTGCCAAATAAAAAATGTATGTACTCTGTTCCAAATTTACACATATATTACTGGTTACATATATTGTATTGAATTGGACATAAAGACCAATGAATTTAGGAATACAGTCTTTCAAAAACCTAAACTGTTTGCAGCAGTAAGAACCCATATAAAGGATAACTTTAAGAATGTCACTGGGTCTGTGAGGTCAGAAAAGATGGTTTTTATCATTGCTACACATCTGCGCTGGGAAGGATTGGGGGCAGGAGGAGAAGGGGACGACAGAGGATGAGATGGCTGGATGGTATCACCGACTCGGTGGATGTGAGTCTGAGTGAACTCCAGGGGTTGGTGATTGACAGGGAGGCCTGGTGTGCTGCGATTCATGGGGTCGCAAAGAGTCAGACACGACTGAGCGAATGAACTGACTGACTGACTGACACATCTATCAGTTGAACAGCACGTAGTAGACCCTAGATAAATATTTATTGGATAAATTAACTAAATACAACTACAAAAGTATACTTGTTATATACTTATATAGTATAGTTGTTTCTCAGATAACAATATATGACACATCAGTCATTGTTAGTATAAAAATAAGCTATAATTTAATATTATTTCTCAAAATGGGTACTGGGTGAGAAATTTTTTTCCTTATCATTGATGAATCATAAAACTATCAAATTAGGTCCCCAAATGCACAATGATTAACTGTATTTTCTTTTAAGAGGGTGGAGAAGGCAATGGCACCCCACTCCAGTGCTCTTGCCTGGAGAATCCCATGGATGGAGGAGCCTGGTAGGCTGCAGTCCATGGGGTTGCTAAGAGTCAGACACGACTGAGCGACTTCACTTTTACTTTCCACTTTCATGCATTGGAGAAGGAAATGGCAACCCACTCCAGTGTTGTTGCCTGGAGAATCCCAGAGACGGGGAAGCCTGGTGGGCTGCCATCTCTGGGGTCTCACAGGGTCAGACACGACTGAAGCGACTTAGCAGCAGCAGCAGCATTTGTGTTACAGATTTCTTGGTTCCAAGAATTTTATACATATCTCCTAATCTTTGGGTTTGTAAATTTATTTTTCCTGTGACAAAATAAATATTTATCATTATTCTTGCTCACCAAATGTTGCAATGCAATTTTCCAAATAGATATGAGTGTGTGCTCTAAATTAAACAACATTCAAATGCTATACAATAAAATATTAAAATTTTCATGCTCAATATTCACCATTGTAATATAACTTAGATTTCTTTCTTAATTGCTACTATGAAAAAAATTAAATCTAGAAACTAGGCTACACTAAGATTGAGTTTTTCTAAAGGGTGGTTTCATTGGCCATGGAAAAACTGGGAATTTTATCATCTATTATGTTTATAAAAATTGCTCAATTTGCAGTTTCAATGGCTTTATTGAAAGTTCATGATGTACAAAAATATTAATGCTGTGCTTTGTGAATAAGAAATGTATCTACGTAAGGATTAACAGAAAAATCTTGATTAAACAAAGTATGGAAAATGGTTAAAGGTCATTCTATTTTCTTTGAGTTTGCAGTTATTTGGAAGCATAAAACTTGTCTTGCCTTAGTTCGACAAAGAATATACTCTTTTTTAAAGTGAGAACAAATTTTATTTTATTGACATGATTAAAAACGTCAAAGAGAATAGAATATATTAACATGTTAAGCAACTTTTGAAAAGTGAATTAATAGATTGTAAAACTCTGAGCTTTACAAATAGCTAAAGAGAGAATAGAAGCAAAAAAGCAAAAGAGAAAGGGAAAGGTACACCCAAATAAACACAGAGTTCCAGAGAAGAGCAAGGAGAGACAAGGGGGCCTTCTTTAATGAAGAAGGCAAAGAGATAGAGGAAAACAACTGAAGGGGAAAGACTAAAGATCTTTTCAAGAGAATTGGAAATATTTAAGGAACATTTCATCCAATAATGGGCACAGTAAAGGACAGAAACAGTAAAGACCTAATAGAGCAGAAGAGGTCAAGAAGAAATGGAAACAATACACAAAATAACTATACAAAAATGATCTTAATGACCCAGATAACCAAGATGTTGCAGTCACTCACCCAGAGGCAGACATTCTGGAATGTGAAGTCAAGTGGAACTTAGGAAGCACTGCTGTCAATAAAGCTGGTAGAGGTGATGGAATTCCAGAAGAGTTATTTAAAATCCTGAAAGATGATGCGATCAAAGTGTTCACTCAATATATCAGCAAATTTGGAAAACCAGCAGTGGCCACAGAACTGGAAAAGGTCAATCCTCATCCCAATTCTCAAGATGGGCAGTAATAAAGAATGTTCAAGTCACCAGACTTGAATTCATCTCCCATACCAGTAAGGTTATACTCAAAATCCTGTATGCTAGGTTCAGCATTATGTGAATTGAGAACTTTCAGATGTCCAAGGTGAGCTTAGAAAGGCAGAGGAACCAGAAGTCAAATTGCCAGCTTTCACTGGATCATAGAGAAAGCAAGAGCATTCCAGGAAAAACATCTACATTTGTTTTATTGACTATGCTAAAGCCTTTTTCTGTGTGGATCATAATACACTGCGGAAAACTCTTAAATAGTTGGGAATACCAAATCATCTTTCCTGTCTCCTGAGAAATCTATATGCTGGTCAAGAAGGAACTGTTAAAACCTTGTATGGAGCAACTGACTGGTTCAGGATTGAGAAAGGAGTATAGCAAAGCTGTTTATTGTCACCTTGTTTGTTTAACGTATACACAGAACACATCATGAGAAATGCTGGGCTGGATGAGTTACAAGCTGGAATCAAGACTGCCAAGAGACATATCAACAACCTCAGATATATGGATGATACCACTTTTAACAGCAGAAAGGAAGAGGAACTAATGTGTCTCTTGATGAGGGTGAAGGAGGAGAGTAAAAAAGAGTTGGCTTAAAGCTCAATATTAAAGAAACTAAGATCATGGCATCTAGCCCCATCACTTCATGGCAAATAGAAGGGGAAAAGGTGGAAGCAGTGACAGATCTCCTCTTCTTGGGCTCCAAAATCACTGTGAATGGTGATGGCAGCCGTGAAATCAGAAGACGATTGCTTCTTAGCATGAAAGTTTTGACAAACCTAGACAGGGCTTCCCTGGTGGCTCAGAGGGTAAAGCGTGTACCTGCAATGCAGGAGACCTGGGTTTGATCCCTGGGTTGGGAAGATCCCCTGGAGAAGGAAATGGTAAGCCACTCCAGTATTCTTACCTGAGAATCCCAAGGACAGAGGAGCCTGGTGGGCTACAGTCCACGGGGTCGCAAAGAGTCAGACACGACTGAGCGACTTCATTTTCACTTTCAGACAGTGTGTTAAAAAGCAAAGACACCACTTTGCTGACAAAGGTCTGCATAGTCAAGGCTATGGTCTTTCCAGTAGTCATGTACAGTTGTGAGAGCTGAATCATAAAGAAGGCAGAGCACTAAAGAATTGATGCCTCAAACTGTGGTGCTGGAGAAGACTCTTGAGAGTCCCTTGGACAGCAAGGAGGTCAAACCAATCAATCTTAGAGGAAATTAACCTTGAATATTCATTGGAAGGACTGATGCTGAGGCTCCAGTACTTTGGCCACCTGATGTAAACAGCCGATTCATTGGAAAATACCCTGATGCTGGCCAAAATTGAAGGCAGGAGGAGAAGGGGACAACAGAGGATGAGATGGTTGGATGGCTTCCCTGATGCAATGCACGTGAACTTGGGCAAACTCCAGGAGATGGTGACAGACAGGGAAGCCTGGTGTGTTGCAGTCCATGAAGTCGTGAAGGGTCGGACATGACTTGATGACTGAACAGCAGCAGAGCTCTAAAGGTTCCCTAGTGGCTCAGTGGGTAAAGAATCCACCTTCAATGCAGGAGACACAGGAGATGTGGATTTGAACTCTGGGTTGAGAAGATCCCCTGGAGGAGGAATTGACACCCCATTCTAGTAAGTAAATTGTATATATTTAATCTTTCTCCTCACTGAATTTTGAATTTAATTCATATTTGTTATATTTTAAGGAATGAAATTTCTAACTTGTGTTTTCTATGCTTTTATGGAGTTTATCCTTAGCGAAACTAGATGGGTGAAGATGTTTATTTTTTAAAAAGACATAAAGTGAAAGAGGTTACTTAGCTGTTATAAATATTATTAATGCATTAATAACATTAATGCAAATAAAAACATTAACTTAAAGTCATTTTTGTCACAATCAATAGTCTATTTTAAGTTTTTAAAAATTTTTAGGAAATACTTTAAAGGAAAGACTATACAGTGTAATGTATAAATGTTTATGGTGAAAAGAGGAATTTTATATGAAAAATTGCATAATGATTTTTCATAATACACATAGAATATTAAAAATTGTCAATAATAACAGGTTTGACAATGCTTAATCACACTTTTGCAATAGGAAAAAAGTTAATAATGACTATTAAAATTGTAGTTTATTCTCTTAAAAACCATTCTCTGATTAACTGAGAAAATACTCCCAGGCTTTAAAATCTAAATACAATCACTAGAGGAAAGGGATAGATTTCCTATAAAATTTATTAACATAAGCAGACTGTGAGAATTCTGTTAGTCTAGACAGGAGAACTGCACTGTTTCTTTTGTTTTTCTTATTAATTCTGACAGATTTAAAGTGTTTGCAATTCTACACTGCCAGGTTTACATAAAGTCCCATTCTTTTATATAGTTTAACTTTTGAATATTTACCATAGGTATAAAAATGCTTTAAAATAGGTTTTTTAAATGTTTCTCAAATATAAATGCAGGAAAAAAAACTAGTAATGGAAGATTACTTGAAACTTTTTTGTTTTGGTTTTAATGAAGAGAATATCTCTTTATTTGCAAAATAAAATCAAACCTTCTATTGATGTCATCCTACTCATAGTATACAGTCATAAAATCACAAAGAGTGAGAGTATATTTGGACAAAATAATCAAACCATGTTACTTCATGGAGATGATTACTTGTGGTCAATAGGTATTTATAATTGGCATATCTTTTTCATTACTCTTGAGTCTAATTTCTTATCTTACAAAGTATACAGATTTTTACTGTATTTTGCACAATTTTTCTCTTTATGGAGAGAGTACACTTCTGTAGCAGTTCAGTGATTTTAAGATGAAATACTTTTTAAAAAATGACACATTAAATTTTTTGATACTGTTACTACACTGAAAAACTTGGTACTTTGGTTTTGACAATGAGAAATAAAAGACAGCCTTCCAAACTGAAATATTTTTTTAAAGAAAATGTGCTTTGCATTTCTTATTGATCTTTTACATGTAAAAGTATCCTTTCCTATTAATTAGCTTTTACTTCAGTAAACATCAGGAAATCATTATTAGGATCTTTGCTATACAATGTATTGATAATTGTAATATTTGATGGTTCATCCTAACTAGTGTTCTCTGCTCTTAATTTTGCATATAAAATACCATTCTCTTCATTTTTTCATATGTAACAACAAAATATGCTGCCAGAATAATTATATTGACTTTGAAAACAATGAATAAACATGTTAAGTGCTTACTGTATGCTAGACACTATGGCAGAAACTAAACATTCCATTGGAGTTTAGAAGAAAACCACTCTGAATTCATGGAAATAGGCTTTTAAAATAAAGCACAGTGCACTGCAAAAATTTTTACTTTGACAGTGATTTCAAAATTTTCAAATGTATTCTACATTTTAAATTAGATAAAAGTTATATTCATTCTTGATTATTGATGAGGTAATGCTGTTTCATGTTTAAAAATTGTTACCATTTTGAAGTAAAAAAAAACTCTAAATGGAACTTTAATTTTAACATTGTGAAATAGTTGTTTAAATATATATAAAGAAATATAAGCAATATAAACCAAAAACTAATTAAAATGGAATAGAAGAGCCATAAGTCAAAACATGTCTTTTGCATAGAGTAGCAGAAATTTCTTTAAGGGTAAAAAAGTAATGTGCAAAGGTGAAATGGGGCTAAAAGATCATTTTGGCATTGTCACAGTTCCATAAGAAAAGTTTAGCCAGGCCTCAGGTGGGCACTAGAAAACCACTAAAGGTGGGACCAAGCATTCGTAGAAATTACATTGTCTCATTGTAGTTGTGCCATTGTTTTCTTATAGAGTTTTCCATTTTCTTTCATAAATTTCTACCCTTTTAAGAAAGACAATTTCATTGACTCAACTCAGCCATGATTTGTTTTTGAGTCAAGTATTCCCACCCTGCTCCTCTAATCTGGGGATTATGGGAGGGACAGGAGAGCTTGGGGATCATGTCTGGTTTTGCTTTGTCCTTCAAAAGGGCATAGGTGTTAAGTAAGAGTGAGAAGTTATACAGGGTAGGAAGATTTGTTCATAAGTTCATAACATTAAAAATTACCCTATAATACTGAGCAGAATTCTCTGTGCTGTACAGTAGTAAACCTTATTGGTTACTCATTTTAAATATACCAATGTGTGCATGTCAATCCCAAACCTATTCCTTCCCCTCCACCCTTCCCCCTTGGTAACCGTAAGTTCATTCTCTTAGTCTATGTTCTATTGGGAAAAGAATTTGATTAGATGCATGTGAATATGTATAATTGGAAAAGAAAATGTTTTACAATCCTAGGGGGAAGAAATCATTGAATTGTACACTTAAAAATGGGGGAATTTTATGATATATGAATTGTATCTCAATAAAGCTGTTATTTAAAAAGAAAAAAATTACCTAATAGGACAAGGTATACAACAGTTATCAGCATACATTAACTTTTTTCTTCTTTTTGCTCCTCATGTTAAACAGAACAGTAATCCATTATTTAAAATATAAAAATTAAGTAACATTTTCACTAAATGAATCCACTTTTGGGTATATGTATCTGTTAGCTATTGTCACAGTAATGTTGCATAACAAAGAGCCACACAATCTCAAAGGATTACTGCGTGCATGCGTGCTAAGTCACATCCGACTCTGTGCACCCCTTGAACTGTAGCCCACCAGGCTCCTCTGTCTGTGGGACTCTTCAAGAAAGAATACTAGAGTGGGTTGCCATGTCCTTCTCCAGGGGATCTTCCCAACCCAAGGACTGAACCCTCATCTCTTATGTCTGCATTGGCAGGCAGGTTCTTTACCATCAGCACCACCTGGGAAGGACAAAGGACTAGCGCAGTACACATGGATTCTCATGCATCTCTGGGTAGGGGCTTCCTTGGTGGCTCAGAGGTAAAGAACTCGCTTGCCAATGCAGGAGACATGGGCTTGATCCTCGGGTCAGGAAGATCCCCAAGAGAAGGAAATGGCAACCCATTCCAGTATTCTTGCTTGTAAAATCCAATGACAGGGGAGCCTAGAGGGCTACAGTCCATGGGTTAACAGAGTCGGGCACAACTGAGCAGCTGAGCACACGCACGTCTCTGACTAGGCAGCTAGGTTGATCTAGGCTTGAGCTGAGCTGGAAAGCCTGCTTCAGTCTACATCTCTCAATGTCAATGCCTCCTCTATTCAACATCTGTTGTCCCCTTTCTGGTACTAGTAAACTTGCATGGATATGGTATTCTAGTAACTATGGCAGAGGTACAAGAAGGCAAATAGCTTTCGAGTCTTTACCTGGGTTGTATTTGTAAATATCCCACTAACTGAAATAATTATGGATGAACTCAACGTCAAGAGGTGGAGACAGAGACTCCCCCTAAAGTTGGGGACTGTGGAGTCACTTGTAGGAAGGGGTGAAGAATTGGGGTCAATAATTCGAACTACCGTAGCTAGTATCTTTCAGTTCAGTTCAGTTCAGTCGCTCAGTCATGTCTGACTCTTTGCGACCCCATGAATCGCAGCACGCCAGGCCTCCCTGTCCATCACCAACTCCCGGAGTTCACTCAGACTCACGTCCATTGAGTCAGTGATGCCATCCAGCCATCTCATCCTCTGTCGTCCCCTTCTTCTCCTGCCCCCAATCCCTCCCAGCAGCAGGGTCTTTTCCAATGAGTCAACTCTTTGCATGAGGTGGCCACAGTACTGGAGTTTCAGCTTTAGCGTCATTCCTTCCAAAGAAATCCCAGGGCTGATCTCCTTCAGAATGGACTGGTTGGATCTCCTTGCAGTCCAAGGGACTCTCAAGAGTCTTCTCCAACACCACAGTTCAAAAGCATCAATTCTTCTGCACTCAGCCTTCTTCACAGTCCAACTCTCACGTCCATACATGACCACAGGAAAAAACCATAGTCTTGTATCTTTAATATAAATCAAACTATGTTTCTATTTTGCAGCAGTCTTAATAGAAGAAGCCCTTTCTGTTAAAAAAAAAAAATTACAGGATCTATTATGTCAAAAAAAATGAGGAAAAATTTGGTGGAATATTTTGTTTGTTTTTCTTATACTAGCTTTTCCTTTTGAGGTAGGTTTACCACGTTCAGATGAACAACTGTTGAAAAGTATACTCTAGGATGGGGTGTTTGTTTCGAAGAATGGTATAAAAATTTCCATAGGTTTCATATGCAACCACAGATATTTTAACTTGATCCGTTATCCTGCATTTACTTTTAGGCGTCCTTAAGAATCTGTTAAAATGCAGAAATTATGCAGTATTGATTTCAGGAAAAGTTGAAGTGGTTACACATGATTGCCTCTGCCTTAAAAGAAATCCTTATTTGGTTCTAATTTGAACAATATTGAAAGCACAACAAAACTAGCTTTTTATTATGTCACCACACATTTGGTGAGTTATGGAAAGCATTTTATTTCAGGAACGGAGTTAACTGTATCTTGTCCGCACTTCAAGCCATTCTTGTCATTTCTGGCTACTGTCCAAGCCTGCTTGTGACTCATACATATTTCTTTTCTGGTAAGCAATGCACTGAAATCCCAGGAACATATGCTGCTGACTGCTAGATGAGTTTTTGTGGTGAGAGATTAATGTAATTGCTTTTGTTTGAGAAGTATAATTGGTCACAGTTACATACATGTAGCTTATATGTAAAATATGTTCTGTTTTAAAACTCATTAATTTTTACTTTGCTTTTAAAAGATAATGTTTTAAAAATCTAAATATATATGCTTCCTTCTTCCTCTTATTCCAGAATACTTGGAATGGAAAAAAGTACAAATTTATGTGAAATAAATGCAGATATCTAAATATACACAAAGCTTAATTTAAATTTCAGGTATAAAGTTTGAAATGACAAAGTATTTGTTAGACTAAAATTTAAAAAAGGGGTATTCTAATTAATTCCCAAATTAAATGTTGCTTCCTCAAATATTATCAATGTTTCTTTTACTAAGCTGTTTTCTTTATAAAAATATAGTAAAATAACGTTTGTGTGCTAAGTTGCTTCAGTCATGTGCAACTTTTTGCAACACTATGGACTGTAGCCCTCTAGGCTCCCTATCCACGGGATTCTCCAGGCAAGAATTTTGGAGTGGGTTGGGTGCCCTCCTCCAGGGGATCTTCCTGACCCAGGGATCGAACTTGTGTCTCAGGTCTCCTGCATTGACAGGCGGGTTCATCACCACTAGTTCCACCTGGGAAGCCCAAATAACATTTAGTATATAACATTTTACTGCTCAGCTTCTGTGAAATGCATATTTTCTATTCTTTTTGTCATTCTGAAGACAACCTATACCTATATACAAAGATTCACTTTCTGATGATCCCTGAAACTTCAGTAAAGGTGGGTCCTGCAACAGACCTGTATTCTCAAGAATTTCTGGGTCATGTTTATGTGTAGCAGTGGCTCTAGTGATTTTTTTCTACTCAGTTACATCTAACCCCTGCTGGCCTTTCATAATATAAAACCATAGGTCTTTTTTCCGTAGTTTTATTTCCCCCATTTTCTTCAAGATTTCAGTTTCAAAAGTACAGAAATACCACCAAGATGAGACAGTACACTATTATTATAGCTACCACAGACTCTTGTGAAAAAGTTTGGTTATACATCATAAATAAATAAATACCTCAAAAAATTGTTTGCAGGGTATGACCGGACCTTGCATACCTATGCAGTCCAAAGATTACATTCCTGACATTTAGGACTTTTAGATGTAAACTGTTCTTTGCTAGGGCTCTCTCATAACTAAAATATGAGTCACTTGCAAACCATAATAGATTTTGGCTCTGCAACATGATGAAGTGTTCTGGATGTAGTGACACATTTCGCCGAGACTCATGGCAGCAGAATTCCCAGTGGTCACCCAAAATAGGGAAAGAAATGAAGAACAAAATTAAAGGAAATATGCAAACCCTGGCATCATCCTTTCATGGCAATACAGCTCTATTCTTGTTGTTAAGAGGTGGAAGTGCTTGGAGATTAAACTCATAAATGATGGTGCAAGTAGGTGTTGAATTTTCTTGTTCTTAAAGACTGAACTTAACCTCATACTTGAAATCTTAAAAAGAAGTGAGATATGGCCCTTCCAAATGAAGTTATGTGATTAGTTCTCCTACCAAAAAGCTAATGTAGAATGCCAAGCTTTCTCCTGAGATGTAATTAGACCTTTTGCTATATTAGTTGCTCAGTTGTTTCCAACTCTATATGCAATCTCATAGGCTGTAGCCTGCCAGGCTCCTCTGTCCATGGAATTCTAGGCAAGATTACTGGAGTGGTGTGCCGTTCTTTTCTCCAGGGGATCTTTCTGACCCAGAGAGTGAACCCTGGTCTCCTGCATTGCAGGCAGATACTCTACCATATGAGTCACCAGGGAAGCCCTTCTATCTCATCTCAGTGTATATACAGGATTTAACATAAATTTACTAAATAAAGCCTTGTGATTGGAAGCCAGTATAACATGCAAAATACGTCAGTCCCACTGACTTGAGTGAATCACATAGTACTTGGCTTTATTTGAAGTGAGCGAATGGGAAGTTATTGTCAAACATTTAAAATTTAAGGTTGATTATTTGCTTGAGCCATGGCTTTCATATTTCTAGCCTGATGTCTTTTTTAACAAATGTTGCTTTTGATTCCCAAGTTTAAAGTCAAGTCATAGAATGTTTCTTTGCACACACAACCCAGACGTCCCCCAGAACAGAGCCTTTCACTGCAATGCAGGCAGACTCATGTTCACACACAGCCTCCTCTCAGACAGGAAAGGTGGAGTTTTCCTTTTCAGAGCCAAAGGAAGTGACAGCTCAGGGGTGATGGTTGTACTGATCTTGGTGTGGATTTCAAATTGGTTAATTTGCTTTCAATTTCAACTCCTCACTTGAACCTCCATACAGAAAAGTTAAATGCTAGATTTCAGCATTTTGTTTCACTCTGATGAAATAAAAAATGTTTTGAGTGTAAGATTAGACTTTGTCCTCACTCAATTGCAGTAGCACCAACACAGTATAAACTAAGACATCATTTAGTAAAGTGTTATTGGAATGACATTGTAATAACCTATTAAGGGTAATGCACATTTGAATGACCGCATTTATTTTTGTAGGTTATTCATGACTTTGTGATGTTTAGTGTAGTTGTTTCTGAAACAGTGATGGGCATTTCATAGGATCCTATATTCTAGTCTTCCAGATGGGAGACTTCCTGAATTGTTATTGTATATGTTTTTACAACAGATGGTTTTTCTGAAGTTGTTTTAAATCATCTGAGTATAAAGTTATTGAATTATCATCAAATATGATTTTATGTCATAAATTATAGATGATAACATGATGGAGACACAAGAACTAGGAAATCAATGGGATTGGATTGATCCTAAATATTATTGTAATATAGGTCAATGCTGATTAATGCATTTTTATATACCAGTGTTTGTGTGTGTGTATTAGTTGCTTAGTCCTGTCTGACTCTGTGACCCCATGGACCATACCCCACCAGGCCCCCATATCCATGGAATTCTCCAGGCAAGATACTGGAGTGGGTGGCCATTCCTTTCTCCAGAGGATCTTCCCAACCCAGGGATCGAACCCAGGTCTCCTGCTTTACTTTCTGAGACACAAGGAAAGCCCACTCCAGTAACATACTTAATTTTTAAAAATTTGCTGAACCTGTGACTCTAATAAAATGTCAACTAACCTGGGTTTGCTTTGAAAACAAATATTTCTGGAGAAAAAGTTACATGCAAGAGATGGATAAGTTGTGAGAACGCAAAAATAAAGAAGACAATTTTTGACCTCAAAATTCTGAAAGTCACAATTTTGAACAGTATAAATGATCTGTTACCCTGAGAAGTTTTGCAAATGACCAATTTCTGTAATTTGTAAATGTATTAAAGAAATCAGAGCAAAAATACTTCTGGTGAAATAATTATTAGCAGACTTGTTAATTAAAAGATTGTTTAAATACAACTTGGTGGCATTATCATAGTGTTTTTGGAGGTAATACATGTGAAGTCTAAGCATTATTTTTGGTGCAATGCTTTGTCACAATTCATATGGTAATAGTCATATTTGAGAAATTTGGAGTGTCAATTTCATGAAAATAAAAAGGCAATAATGTAAATAATTATATTGGCACTAACAAAAAGCAACTGATCAAGTACTATTTGCTGTGATACATCTTCTTTTACTGTTCTATAGTATATGTATTTTATATCTGTCTCACAAGCCATTTAAACCTTTGTCATTTTTGAAAATGATTCTTATTGCATCTTTTGAGAAAATAACTTCTTTTCTTATTTTTAATTTAAATTTATTTATTTTAATTGGAGGCTAATTACAATATTGTATTGCTTTTACCATACATCAATATGAATCCACCATGGGTGTACACGTGTTCCCCATCCT
>SJXQ01012270.1:0-159461 GCA_006408695.1 Aepyceros melampus
GATTAATTAAATAAAACTGATTTTACAACTTCAAAACTAATTTTACAACATCATAGTTATGCTTCCTCATTGGTAAAATGAAGATAATAGTACCTACTTACAGGATTTTGTTTGATGAATAAATGATATGAAATGCACAAGGCACTAAGAATAGTACCTAGCACATAGGAGGCACTCAAATAAATATTATTTATTTTTGTTGATGTTAGTTATTATTATTCATAGTGGTAGTAATAGTAGTGGCAAATAATAGTATTATATCAACAGAATTGCATGATGGTTAAGTCATAGGATCTGGAATTAGACAAACTTCTGGTTTCACATTAATGATATGAATGATCTTGGGACAGCCTTAACATCCAGTTTATATTGTTATTACTTCTTATTTACTTTTCCAGATCATTTTTCAGTGGCTGTTTGAGGAAGACTTAATATGATCTGGTATTGGAAAGAAAACGTGTTCACAGTTCATTTTTGCTATTTTTCATTGAGAATTCCAATTTTATACAATTTTTATTTTTTGTACAATTTAATCTTAGTAGCTGTTCTGCTTGTGTCCCTTTTCCACCATGTAAACTTTATTTTTGCTTTATAGCCCACAGCCTGTAAAAGAAGATATTGCAACCCCTCTACCTTCTGAAAAAACGCCAACAAGTGTTAATCAAACTCCTATTGAAACAAATGAATTTCCTCAACTACCAGAAGGTTTAGAGAAGAAGCCTATCGTCCTTAAGTTCAGTGCCATGTTAGATGGTATAGCCATTGGAGCAGCACTTTTACCATCTCTGAAAGCAGAATACAAGATGGGACGAATGAGAAGCCACGGAATGACAGGTAACACTGAAGTTTGAATTCATTCTTAAAATTTATTAGTGGATTTGAGTGTTAGTAATATTTTGGTGAAAGGCAAATTTGGTTTTATAGATTTATATGAAAATTTAAATAATTTTAATTAAAACACTTTAAAATTTCATTAAGTGTTTTTCATTCAGTCAAGTGAAAATAGCAACACACCTCATTGAGTGACCGTATCATGGACCCTGTTTTCATTCGAAGTCTTTAGAGTTATCCACTATTTAGAGACCATTTCCAACTTAAGTTGAATACATTTTTACATCTGTTAGGTTCCTATAGCCTGAATAACTTGGTTTATCTTCACATTGAGTACGTTTAGCTTTTATCAGAGGTTGTGTTTTGTGATCCTTACGTATCCTCTCCAAAAGTACTTTGCTTTTGTATTTCTTTCTGAAATGTACCCTATTTTTCAATCTGTTAAAATATTTTTCTCTTATTCTATCAACATTATAAATTACACTAATTAATAGTTTAAAAACATACATACACATATGTGAATCAGTTCAGTTCAGTCGCTTAGTCATGTCTGACTCTGCGACCCCATGGACTGCAGCATGCCAGGCCTCCATGTCAATCACCAACTCACAGTGCTTACTCAAACTCACGTCCATAGAGTTGATATTTCCAACTTAAGTTGAATACATTTTTACATCTGTTAGGTTCCTATAGCCTGAATAACTTGGTTTATCTTCACATTGAGTACGTTTAGCTTTTATCAGAGGTTGTGTTTTGTGATCCTTACGTATCCTCTCCAAAAGTACTTTGCTTTTGTATTTCTTTCTGAAATGTACCCTATTTTTCAATCTGTTAAAATATTTTTCTCTTATTCTATCAACATTATAAATTACACTAATTAATAGTTTAAAAACATACATACACATATGTGAATCAGTTCAGTTCAGTCGCTTAGTCATGTCTGACTCTGCGACCCCATGGACTGCAGCATGCCAGGCCTCCATGTCAATCACCAACTCACAGTGCTTACTCAAACTCACGTCCATAGAGTTGATAGTGCCAACCAACCATCTCTTCCTTTGTCTATGCCTTCTCCTCCTGCCTTCAATCTTTCCCAGCATCAGGGTCTTTTCCTATGAGTCAGTTCTTCACATCAGGTGGCCAAAGTATTGGAGTTTCAGCTTCAGCGTCAGTCCTTCCAATGAATATTCAGGACTGATTTCCTTTAGGATGAATGCTTGGATCTCCTTGCAGTCCAAAGACTCTCAAGAGCCTTCTCTGACACCATAGTTCAAAAGCATCAATTCTTTGGCACTCAGCTTTCTTTGTATTCCAACTCTCACATCCATACATGACTGCTGGGAAAACCATAGCTTTGACTAGACAGACCTATGTTGGCAAAGTAATGTCTCTGCTTTTTAATAGGCTGTCTAGGTTGGTCTTAACTTTTCTACCAAGGAACAAGCCTATTTTAATTTTATGGCTGCAGTCACCATCTGCAGTGATTTGGAGGCCCAAGAAAATAAAGTCTGTCACTTTCTCCATTGTTTCCCTATCTTTTTGCCATGAAGTGATGGGAGCGGATGCCATGACTTAGTTTTCTGAATGTTGAGTTTTAAGCCAACTTTTCACTCTCCTGTTTCACTTTCAAGAGGCTCTTTAGTTCTTCTTCACCTTCTGCCATAAGGATGGTGTCTTCTGCATATCTGAGGCTACTGATACTTTTCTTGGCAGTCTTGATTCCAGCTTGTGCTTCATCCAGTCCAGCATTTCTCATGATGTACTCTGCATGTAAGTTAAATAAGCAGGGTGACAATATACAGCCTTGACGTACTCCTTTCCCGATTTGGAGACAGTCCATTGTTCCATGTCTGGTTCTAACTCTTGCTTCTTGACCTGCCTACAGATTTCTCAGGAGGCAGTTCAGGTGGTCTGGTAGTCCCATCTCTTGAAGAATTTTCCACAGTTTGTTGTGATCCATACAGTCAAAGGCTTTGGCATAGTCAATAAAGCAGAAATAAGATATTTTTCTGGAACTCTTGCTTTTTTGATGATCCAACAGATGTTGGCAATTTGATCTCTGGTTCCTCTGCCTTTTCTAAAACCAGCTTGAACATCTGGAAGTTCACGGTTCACGTATTGCTGAAGCCTGGCTTGGAGAATTTTGAGCAATACATTACTAGCATGTGAGATGAGTGCAGGTGTGTGGTAGTTTGAGCATTCTTTGGTATTGCCTTTCTTTGAGATTGGAATGAAACATACCTTTTCCAGTCCTGTGGTCACTGCTGAGTTTTCCAAATTTGCTGGCATATTAAATGCAGCACTTCCACAGCATCATTTTTTAGGAATTGAAATTGCTCAACTGGAATTCCATCACCTCTACTAGTTTTGTTCTTATAGTGATGCTTCATCAGGCCCACTTTACTTTTCATTCAAGGATGTCTGGATCTAGGTGAGTGATCATACCATTATGGTTATCTGGGTCATGAAGATGTTTTTTGTATAGTTCTGTTGTGTATTCTTGCCACCTCTTCTTAATATCTTCTGCTTCTGTTAGGTCCATACCATTTCTGTCCTTTATTGTGTACATCTTTGCATGAAATGTTCCCTTGGTATCTCTAATTTTCTTAAAGAGATCTCTAGTCTTTCCTATTCTGTTGTTTTCCTCTATTTCTTTGCATTGATCACTGAGGAAGGCTTTCTTGCTATTCTTTGGAACCCTACATTCAAATGAGTATATCTTTCCTTTTCTCCGTTGCCTTTGTGTCTTTTCTTTTTTCAGCTATTTGAAAGGCCTCCTTAGACAGTCATTTTGCCTTTTTTCATTTCTTTTTCTTGGGGATGGTCTTGATCACTGCCTCCTGGACAGTGTCACAAACCTTGGTCCATAGTTCTTCAGGCACTGTGTTTATCAGATCTAATCCCTTGAATCCATTTGTCACTTCAACTGTGTCATACCTGAATGGTCTACTGGTTTTTCCCTACTTTCTTCAATTTAAGTCTGAATTTGGCAATAAGGATTTGTGAATAAATGTATGTATGTATTTATATAGTGTGTGTGTGTATGTATTTATTCCTGGCCACAGATCTTGATTTTAATAAAGTTTCTGCTTCTCTTTAATTCCCTTATAAGGAATTGCAGAAATTTGACATGAATAATGGTTTAGGTTGTATATTTATAATTGAACAACTACACGCCAAATTGTTGATTTAAGTGTTCAGAACCAGCAGTAAACTGCAACTCATGCCATATCTTTATTTGGAATACGGTCCCATTATAACTATTGTTAAAGTCAAAGATACAGGCGATTATATAATTTTATACTTAATGAATGTTTTCATTGAGTATAATTTAATTGATTTGACAGTTTCACTGTTTCCTTCCATACCAAATCGGGATCAGGAGGCAAGTTATCAACTGCTAACTTTCTCACACAATGAAAACATTGTGTGGATTAGTGTTTCCTGTTTTTTTGTTTTGTTTTTGCACTTAGTGAATTTCTCTTATTTTAACTCTTGTAATAAGGGCAGTTTCTTTCCTACCTTCTGTGAGATAAAAAACATTTTAAAGTGTTTCTCCAACCAGTCCCAATTTCTTTGGAAGGAATGATGCTAAAGCTGAAACTCCAGTACTTTGGCCACCTCATGTGAAGAGCTGACTCATTGGAAAAGACTCTGATGCTGGGAGGGATTGCAAGCAGGAGGAGAAGGGGACAACAGAGGTTGAGATGGCTGGATGGCATCACTGACTCGATGGATGTGAGTCTGAGTGAACTCCGGAAGCTGGTGATGGACAAGGAGGCCTGGCGTGCTGCAATTCATGGGGTCGCAAAGAGTCGGACACGGCTGAGTGACTCAACTGAACTAGCACCAATGCTGCACACTTATTAGGCTTAATAAGTGATATTTGCTGGCTTAATAATACTAACTGACTATTTATAGTAACCATTTGTTGTTATTCAGCTACTAAGTCATATCTGACTCTTTGTTACCCCATAGTCTGCAGCACACCAGGCTCCCCTGTTCTTCATTGTTTCCCAGGGTTTGCTCAGATTCATGTCCATGGGAGTTGGTGATGTTATCTAACCATCTCATCCTCTGCTGCCCCATTCTCCTCTTGCCTTCAATCTTTCCCAGCATTAGGGTCTTTTCCAGTGAGTCAGCTTTTTTCAGGTGGCCAAAGTATTGGGGCTACATATATTTAAAGACAGGAAAATTTTCTAAGCAAATTTAAAGTACCCTTCTCATATCTTTAAACATAGGTTTTGAGAAATGCATACTTTTTTTCATACTCACCATTTTTGGACATAGTAATGAATGAATGAGCACCTGAACAACAAAAATAATTTCTCTTTTTTTCTTACAGGTGCACAGACCAGGTTTACATTTGAGCTGCCAAATCACAGACTGCGTTTTACTTCAAAAGTTTCTGCCACAGATATGTCAACCATTCCTCCTTCTGCCAGTCTTAACCTTCCTCCGGTTACTATGTCAGGGAAATATATAATGGAAGAGCATGATAGTTACTCAGATCAAGTGTGGAGTATAGATGAACTGCCTTCTAAACAAGGGTATTACTTACAGGGAAATTATCTACGCTGTGTGGCAGAAGTAAGTTCACTTTTAAATTTTCTTATTCTTTGTAATTCAGGAGCCTTTGGGCTTGAGGTATACCAAAATATGTAGTGATCCATATTTTTGAGAGAAATCATCAAATCATTTATTCCTACAGAACTTTGTACTGTGTCTGGTGGGAGTGTGTGTGTGTGTGTGTACAGGTGTCTCTCTCCTTATAGTTTTATTTAAAAATATTTTTCTTGTTTTAGTCATCTTTGGATTCATATTTGTTATATTGGTTTTCACATGCATCTCTGCAATATTTTCGTTATTCTTTTGATTATAAAAAAGCTAATAGTATTTAACATTTGTCAGGTGCTACATGTGCACTGACTTGTACAGTTCTTACATCAGCCCTTTGAGATAGATATTTTATTCTCATTTATAAGTAGAGAAACTGAACCTTTAGGGTGCTTACATGATTCTCTAGGTATACATACTTATTAACAATATAAAGGTCACACAGAGAGAGAAAATAATTATAAGCACATTCACAAACTAATTTCTGTACTAGGGCAAGTTGAAAATAAGCATACCTGAGTCCATCGTTATTTTTTCCCTTTATATCTGTACAGTTATCACAAGTTTAAAAAGCATTTGGGTATGTTTTTCATTTGATTCATGGTAAGCAGGTCATTTGTTACTGTCCTAATTTGTTACAGTAGAAAATTGAATTTAAAGAAATTAAATGACTTTCCCTAAGTCCCCAGCTATCAATTGAGAGATGCCTGAATCAAAGGCATGCTTGTCCCTCAGCTTACTTTGTCAGAAAAAACTGCAACCTTTTCAGAAATCAATTTGACAACTATTTGTTTTATAAATTTTATTCTCTAGAATCTGAAGCATCTATAAGAATGCTCTTTGGCTTCTTTCTAGAAATATTACAGCTTGTAGCATATAGTTAAATCTGGTTTGTCTTTAAACTTTGCTTGTCCTAGAACCTCTCATGTACAACATGCTAGAAGTCTAATATTTACTTACTAAAAAGTAGATTATAAAGCCTATTTCATTTGTGCTTTCTACTTCTGAAAAATAAGTGTCCCAAACTCTAGTTTAGCAATACTATTATTAATATTTCATTTGACAGAAAATAAATCCAATCCAGTATATTGCATAATTCCTTACTAATATTAGCTATTATAAAGATATTAAGTTTATAATTGGGGCAGAACACCATCCTAACTTTACTGAGAATGCAGTTAATTATAAACATTTGAAAGAGTCTAAAGTTGCATCTGTCTGAGAGTTGCCCATTTTAGTATGGCCTGAAATAGACACATGTGAAAATCATCTTTACCCATTTGATACTACTCTATCCACAATGAACATAAACAGTGCAACTTAGACTTTATGTGACTTCTCATTTAAGAAAAGACTGCTTACATGTATTTTGCACTTAACTTTTGATCAACATATGAACACTATCAAAGTGACACATGTTGAAGAATTTGACTTACTCAAAAAGATGCTTCGATTCATTGTAAATAAACTTGAATCCAATTAAGGCCTGCTTTCTATTTAATCTATTAGTTAATTGTTGTCAGAAATTCTTTATACTAATCATGGGACATGCATTATAGTAAAGCTGAGTTTAGTATAACTGATTTGCTAATTCAGCTTCATGTAAGCTAATATAAGTTTCATGAGAACCATAATTTCTTTTTTATTCACAGTTGTATCCTTAGCATCTAATGCAATACACAGAGTAGATGGTCAGTAAATATTTAATGAGTAAAAACATTTTCTTTCACTTATACTGGTCCATTGTTCTAACACTAAAACAGTGGTCATTAAAAATAAATATTACTCCACATAATCGGTATTGAAATCAGCAGGTTACATAGTTAAAGTATAATTTTCATTCATTTTCAAAAGATTTCTCTTATTGGCTACTGTTATTTTTTAAAAATAAGGGAAAATGGTGCCTAACAATGTCAGACTAGTAGAGTATTAAGGAATCTGAGTATTTTGACCCTTCTTCAGTATATTAATTTCAAGTATCATGTAAGTAATTGTTCTTCCTCAGAGTTTGGGATGACTTATGTGAAATGTATTTAAGATTAATATAGTCAATATGTTAATCTAATATTCTATTTTTTTTTTTTGTTTGGCAGGTTGGTTCTTTTGAACATAATCTTACAACTGATCTTCTAAATCATCTGGTATTTGTACAGAAAGTATTCATGAAAGAAGTTAATGAAGTAATACAAAAAGTTTCTGGTAAGATCATCTGCTACCTTACAATATAGTACATTCTCACTGGCTGTAGGATGGTCCACGTACCAATGATATAAACATTGATTCAGTCATTTAGATAAAATTGTTAACTTCCTAAAAACTCTATTCCTTTCATGGGTTTCTCACCTACAGATGCTCCTGCTTATTTATTACTTTTTTTATATGTAATATATACATTTACAATTTATTTAACTACACAAGGCTCCTTTTGCTTCCCTTCCAAAAAAAAAAAACAGCTTAGTGAGTGTCTATTAATTAACTAGTCTTAATCATTGTGGACAGAATTTAGATCACTGTTAAAATTTTGATTTTAATCTACATCAGATGGTGACTATATGCTGGCTACATGGTAAATTGTCTATTCAGTTCAGTCACTCAGTCGTGTCCGACTCTTTGCGACCCCGTGAACTGCAGCATGCCAGGCCCCCCTGTCCATCACCAACTCCTGGAGTTCAACCAGACCCACGCCCATGGAGTCAATGACGCCATCCAGCCATCTCATCCTCAGTCGTCCCTTCTCCTCCTGCCCCCAATCCCTCCCAGCATCACAGTCTTTTCCAATGAGTCAACTCTTTGCATGAGGTGGCCAAAATACTGGAGCTTCAGCTTTAGCATCATTCCTTCCAAAGACATCCCAGGGTTGATCTCCTTCAGAATGGCCTGGTTGGATCTCCTTGCAGTCCAAGGGACTTTCAAGAGTCTTCTCCACCATAGTTCAAAAGCATCAATTCTTCGGCATTCAGCCTTCTTTACAGTCCAACTCTCACATCCATACATGACTACTATAAAAACCATAGCCTTGACTAGACAGACCTTAGTCGGCAAAGTAATATCTCTGCTTTTGAATATACCATCTAGGTTGGTCATAACTTTTCTTCCAAGGAGTAAGCATCTTTTAATTTCATGGCTGCAGTCACCATCTGCAGTGAAATTGTCTGTAGCAACCCTTATTATATTTTTGCTGTTTCTCAAGAGTAGATTACAAGTAACCTTCTTAATCCCTATTTTACATTTTAACAGGAAATATATGTCTCATTTAAAAATGTTTATTTGATTTTTAATTCACAAGATAGAGTATTAAGAGGAATTAGGGTGGAAAACAAGTTAACTGTATAACCGTTCTTGAGGCTGAATATTTCCAAAGTGAATATAAATAATCATGTTAAAATAATAATTAAGCTTTACCAATAAAATGGCATCAAGAGTTGATTCCTCCATTGTTGATGAATAAATTAATTCATTTTACAAATTTATTAAGTATCTATTCAATTATAATTGTGTTGAGTTCTCTGAATGACAAGAAGAGGGTGCTGTGTCTATGCTAAAGGAAAAACTTTAAGGAATCAGAAAAGGCTTCACACAGAGGAAGTCAAATTCAAAATCTCACAAGTGAAGTCTCATTTGGCAAGAAAGGAGAAAGACAAGATTCAGGCAGAGATTATGGACCAGTATTTGATAAGGCTTTGAAGGACAGAACATGGATTAGGAAATTGAATTATATATAGTAGCTGTGTGTGCAAGAGATTTTCCTGGTCTCCTGGGTTGGTTCTGATTGTGTCTGAGGTTAGGAAGCTACTTGATGGTCACACTGATGAGGCCTAACAGGTATAGAAACTTACAAGTGAAGTAGAACAATTAAATCAGTTGGGAGTCTTGGAATTTTTCTGAAAATGGTTGAATACAAACCGTTAAGGAAGGGATGAATATATAGCAGAAGCCCTTTCTGTCACTGAAGGTGTCTCTTCTTGGATATATACAGAGTTTTTTTTGTTTGTTTATTTGTTTGTTTGTTTTATGGCTCTTTTCAGTTTATTGCATGAAGGAGTTACACTAGTCCAAGTTAAAAGCAGACCCCAAATGGTTACATTATACAAGCTGTGAGGTTTTTAAACTTGTGACAAGGAACAGAAGGGAAATTCTACTCATTGCAAGGAAATCCTCACTTAAGCTTCAGTGAGCCAAAAGCACTTAAAACCCATGAACCTTCAGCTGGTCGTCCTTAGCCAGTCCAATCTCTACCAGGAACTGGCATATGTTCTTGCGCTGGTCACCCTGTAGCTGAATCACTTCTCCATATTCTGGATGCTCAATTACAGTACCATTGCAGGCAAATTTCTTCTTAAACGCCTTCACTAGTTCCTTTTTATTGTAATCATCAGCGATCCCTTGGACAGTAGTAAGGGTCTTCCTGCCGTTTCTCTGTTGAATTCTTATATGGATATAATCCTCAGTGCCAGCAGGAAGCAGATCATCACCCTTACTTGCATCAGCAAAGGGGTCGAAAGAGTGGAGGTTCTGGATAGCGGACATACGATACGATTCCTTTTCCTTGGTGGAAATGGCCTGCGGAAGGCGGCGGCAGGAGAAGGCTGGCAGGGGGGATGGAGCGTTGGGAAGCGAGGGAGCTCAAGGGGGAGGCTGCTGAGTCCTCGGCGGTGGCTCAGTGACTGGGGCCTATACAGAAGTTTTGATGTGGCCCATTTACCTGGTTAAAGTCACATTAGAACATCGTCTGTACAAATTAAGACTTTTTCAAGACTGCTATTGCTAAATATGATAACTAAAAAAACAAACCTGCCGGGGTCCAGCCCCGGTGGATCCAGGGATGCTCAAAGGTGGGACGGAGCAGGCGGATAGGAAAGGATAGGACAGGATAGCTCAGGACAGGATAGAACAGTAGGAAATTAATGAAAATTAGGAGGCTGAATAGCTTGGTTTACAGGGAAAGCCAATAAAACCTCAAGACAAGAGGTTTGCACCATCTACGTGGGCCACCGGCGTCCGCTTGCATCTCTAAAGGGGCCCCACCGTGGGTCCACTTTTCTCGCAGAACTTATAGCCAAGGCAAGTAAGTAGACATGGTGAGCCTCCCGCTCCAGATGGGAATTCAGCCTGGAGTTAAAGTACAAGAGGACAGAGAGATAGAGAGAGAGAGGTGTGGGAGCCAGATGTCCCTAAAGAACGAGTCTAGGAGAGCGAGTCGTCGGAGAGACCAGCCTGCAGAACTGGTCTGAGAAAATCTGGTCCGAGAAATAAAAACCGCTCTGAGAAACTGTTCCTGAGAGAAACTGGTCCAAAAAGACTGCTCAGAGAAAACTGTTCTCGAGGAAGCTGGCTCCGACAGACTGCTCTGAAAAAACTGCTCTCGAGGAAGCTGGCTCCGAACTTTATTTTTCACATCCCCTTTTTATACCATGAAGATCAATGAGTTTCACAAGTTTTTGCAATGACAGCAGCCCTGACTCTTATCAAGAGCAGGCTTAGTCTCTGCATACCTGATTGTATACACAAGTCTTAGGTAATTTACATCATCTTCCAGCCAAAAGGCCAATTCAACAATTTACAGCCCTTTTCTGATAAGTGTTATTTTTTTCCAAGATCTGGCGCCATTCTCGGGAGGTGCTAAACAAGGTTGGATTCTCATAAATGCAAGGACACCGCAAACAGGAGTACAAATGATTTATAAAAGAAACAATTAACTCAAAAGCCTAGTGTTGCTAATAGCTCAGGACAGGATAGAACAGTAGGAAATTAATGAAAATTAGGAGGCTGAATAGCTTGGTTTACAGGGAAAGCCAATAAAACCTCAAGACAAGAGGTTTGCACCATCTACGTGGGCCACCGGCGTCCGCTTGCATCTCTAAAGGGCCCCACCGTGGGTCCACTTTTCTCGCAGAACTTATAGCCAAGGCAAGTAAGTAGACATGGTGAGCCTCCCGCTCCAGATGGGAATTCAGCCTGGAGTTAAAGTACAAGAGGACAGAGAGATAGAGAGAGAGAGGTGTGGGAGCCAGATGTCCCTAAAGAACGAGTCTAGGAGAGCGAGTCGTCGGAGAGACCAGCCTGCAGAACTGGTCTGAGAAAATCTGGTCCGAGAAATAAAAACCGCTCTGAGAAACTGTTCCTGAGAGAAACTGGTCCAAAAAGACTGCTCAGAGAAAACTGTTCTCGAGGAAGCTGGCTCCGACAGACTGCTCTGAAAAAACTGCTCTCGAGGAAGCTGGCTCCGAACTTTATTTTTCACATCCCCTTTTTATACCATGAAGATCAATGAGTTTCACAAGTTTTTGCAATGACAGCAGCCCTGACTCTTATCAAGAGCAGGCTTAGTCTCTGCATACCTGATTGTATACACAAGTCTTAGGTAATTTACATCATCTTCCAGCCAAAAGGCCAATTCAACAATTTACAGCCCTTTTCTGATAAGTGTTATTTTTTTCCAAGATCTGGCGCCATTCTCGGGAGGTGCTAAACAAGGTTGGATTCTCATAAATGCAAGGACACCGCAAACAGGAGTACAAATGATTTATAAAAGAAACAATTAACTCAAAAGCCTAGTGTTGCTAACATAAAAAAAAAAAAAACTACTACATTTCTATCCCCAAATATAGTTTGTATAGCAGAAACTTCCAGGTGCAGATAAGGAGGTCTGGCAACAGTCATTGAAGCAACAGTGAAATAAATCTATTAAGACTTTGGCTCTTAGGAAAGGTTTGTAACTTAAAAAAACTTCGAGGCTCTTTTGCCCCTCACAGCTGGGGGTTGCGAGCAATTCACAAGCTTGTAAAAGGTCAGGGGAACCTGTTTAGGCAGGCTAGAGCATTATCAAAGCGGGGTTGGGCTGCAGCACTCTTTTCAAATGCAGGGAGCTAAGACACTGAATTAACTTTTCCGAGAAACTGGCAGAAAACAGTGGAGAAACAGACAAATACAGAACAAATTTTTATTATTGGGGCACGTACTCAGGAAAAACCAGGGAGAAATCCGATGACTCAGATTGTTCTGCCATCTGAGTGTGCCTCGTGACTCTGTCACGGGTGGGATTCCTCACGCTGGCCATTAACACAAACCCTTCCAGTAACTAATCTTGTATCTCTTACAGTACAAGTGTAGAGTTCCTGGTATTAGTATGGTACTGTAAGCCATACTTAAAGTCGTCTTGATGAAAGAGAAAGGCTTTTCTTAACCTTTGAATTACATCGCTAGGAGTTATAAGAAAAGTAGGTCTATGATTAATGAAATGGAAAAGAAAACTGGAAATTAATGTTCTACTCATGAAGACTTGCCGATCACTGTGAAAAATAAAGAGCTCAGAAAATGATGCCAACGTCATTTAGTGGCTAGATCTGCTCCCTGAACCTTTCCTTCCTGACTGCAGAGACAGGATGAATCCTAGGAAAATAGCTGAAACATAAGTCACATATCATCCAGCTGGTCCAGGGCCCCATGGAACACAGATGTTCCCTTCTCTTTCTCAAAACCAGAGAATGTAACAGATTATTGAGAGGGAATGCTTTGAATCCTTGTAGCCCAATTTCTTAGTATTCTAATGTCTGTATTGCTTCCTACTCTCCCATAATCCTCACGATTATTTTCCTTATTTATTTTTAAAACTTTTTCCTCATGCTTTCCCTTTATGTTACATTTAGCTTTAGGATATTTTCTGTTGCATAGGAATATTCATGTTCACAACCATCATGAAGTTTGTTAGGAAAATTCTTTTTTGAAGAATCAGTTCTTAAAATCTTAATTGTGCATAGATTGCCTGGGTTACAGAAGGCTGTAGGTAAGCACTGACCTGGTAAAGAGAGGAGATCTATCTTTTATTATGTACAGCCCTATGTGTGTAATGTATTTGTAATGTATTAGTAATATTGACATTGAATTGACATTGAAGTCGCTCAGTCGTGCCGACTCTTTGCAACCCCATGAACTGTAGCCTACCAGGCTCCTCTGTCCACGGAATTTTCCAGGCAAGAATACTGGAATGCGTTGCCATTTCCTTCTCCAATTTATATATATATGAAATAGGTTACCATTTTTATAATTAGATCAGGTATATGTTTAATTCATAACAAGGTAAAAAACTGTAGAGTTAATGTAACTAATAGTGTCTGATATTTCTATAAACTAAAAGGATTGTGTAATACATTTTGTAAGAGGCAGAGCTTGTCTTTTAAATTAAAATTTTTTGAAACTATGTAAAAGATATTCAGCTTTCTGGTTTGTCCTTCTATTTCAATATTTTATTGGCTATTCTGGGTATTTTATCTCTTCACATACACCTTAGAATGAGTTTGTTGATATCCACAAAAGAAGTTGGTAGGATTTGGATTTGGATTGCATGGGTTGAATTTAGAGATCAAGTTAAGAAGAACTGATGTCTATCTTTTATCAGAGTTTTGTAGTTTTTCTCATGTAGATCTTGTACAGTTCAGTTCAGTTCAGTCGCTCAGTTGTGTCCGACTCTTTGCGACCCATGAATCGCAGCACGCCAGGCCTCCCTGTCCATCACCAACTCCCGGAGTTCACTCAGACTCACGTCCATTGAGTCTGTGATGCCATCCAGCCATCTCATCCTCGGTCGTCCCCTTCTCCTTCTGCCCCCAATCCCTCCCAGCATCAGAGTCTTTTCCAATGAGTCAACTCTTCGCATAAGGTGCCCAAAGTACTGGAGCTTCAGTTTTAGCATCATTCCTTCCAAAGAAATCCCAGGGTTGATCTCCTTCAGAATGGACTGGTTGGATCTCCTTGCAGTCCAAGGGACTCTCAAGAGTCTTCTCCAACACCACAGTTCAAAAGCATCAATTCTTCGGCGCTCAGCCTTCTTCACAGTCCAACTCTCACATCCATACATGACCACAGGAAAAACCATAGCCTTGACTAGACGGACCTTAGTCGGCAAAGTAATGTCTCTGCTTTTGAATATACTTCTAGGTTGGTCATAACTTTTCTTCCAAGGAGTAAGCGCCTTTTAATTTCATGGCTGCAGTCACCATCTGCAGTGATTTTGGAGCCCAAAAAAACAAAGTCTGACACTGTTTCTACTGTTTCCCCATCTATTTCCCATGAAGTGATGAGGCCAGATGCCATGATCTTCGTTTTCTGGATGTTGAGCTTTAAGCCAACTTTTTCACTCTCCTCTTTCACTTTCAACAAGAGGCTTTTTAGCTCCTCTTCACTTTCTGCCATAAGGGTGGTGTCATCTGCATATCTGAGGTGATTGATATTTCTCCCGGCAATCTTGATTCCAGCTTGTGCTTCTTCCAGCCCAGCGTTTCTCATGATGTACTCTGCATATAAGTTAAATAAGCAGGGTGACAATATACAGCCTTGACGTACTCCTTTTCCTATTTGGAACCAGTCTGTTGTTCCATGTCCAGTTCTAACTATTGCTTCCTGACCTGCATACAGA
The DNA here is from genome assembly GCA_006408695.1 of Aepyceros melampus. Classification (NCBI taxonomy): domain Eukaryota; kingdom Metazoa; phylum Chordata; class Mammalia; order Artiodactyla; family Bovidae; genus Aepyceros; species Aepyceros melampus. The sequence continues at coordinate 14,861 of SJXQ01012270.1, forward strand.
TTTCTCAAGAGGCAAGTCAGGTGGTCTGGGATTCCCATCTCTTTCAGAATTTTCCACAGTTTATTGTGATCCACACAGACAATGGCTTTGGCATAGTCAGTAAAGCAGAAATAGATGTTTTTCTGGAACTCTCTTGCTTTTTCCATGATCCAGCTTATGTTGTTAATTTATATTAATACCTAAGCATTTTAATTTTTGTGAAAATGTAAATGATATTGGGTTTTAAATTTCACATTCCACTGTTTATTGCTACTGTATAGGAAAGTGATTGATGTTTGTATATTATTAAACTTCGTATCCTGTAACCTTGCTGTAATCACTGATTGGTTCCAGGAACTTCTACATAGATGATCAAGTCATTTGTGAACAAAGACAGTTTTATTTCTTCCTTCCCAATTTGTATATCTTTTATTTCCTTTTCTTGTCATATTGCATTAGCTAGGACTTCTTGTATGATGTTGAAAAGGGTTGGTAAGAGGGGCTATGCTTGCTTTGTACATTATCGTAGTGGGAAAACTGAAAGCTTTTCACCAATTAGCTGGTTTTAGCTGAAGATTTTTTTTTTTTTAGATATTCTCTATCAAATTGAGGAAGTTTGACTCTGTTTTTAGTTTATTGAAAGTCTTTATTATCAGTAGGTTTTGAATTTTGTCAAATGCTTTTTCTGCATCTCAATATGATCATGTGACTTTTATCCTTTAGCCTGTTGATGTGATGAATTACATTAATTTATTACCTACTGGGAAGAAACTTCTCATCTCACTTGTATTTGCTCCCTTACTGTTACTGTTAAGTCACTTCAGTCGTGTCCGACTCTGTGTGACCCCATAGACGGCAGCCCACCAGGCTCCCCCGTCCCTGGGACTCTCCAGGCAAGATCACTGGAGTGGGTTGCCATTTCCTTCTCCAGTGCACGAGAGTGAAAAGTGAAAGGGAAGTTGCTCAGTCGTGTCCAACTCTTAGCGACCCCATGGACTGCAGCCTACCAGGCTCCTCCGTCCATGGGATTTTCCAGGCAAGAGTACTGGAGTGGGGTGCCATTGGATGATGCTAAATTAAATACACATAGAAAAAGAGGAATCATTTTGAGATAGAATATTTGAAAGATAAACATGCAGAAAAGCTTTTAAAATAAGACAAAGAGAAGTGGAAGCAAAGATTGGATTTCAAAATATTAGAGAATTATTTCCTGAATACCACATAGCCTGAGTAACAAATGGTTTATTAATAGGAACTTTATCCCCAGGGTCCTCTACCCCAATTTTTTCTTAAATGTATAGGCCAAACTTCTTTATCATACTCTTTGTTATTAAAATCTGTTATCTTATTTTTCATTTCTCCACATTTAGTTTTTCTTTCATTCTTTTTTGTTCATAAAACATGTAGAAATAAATAACCAAGATCATATTTTTTGATTGAAGAAATTTTTTCATTGTATTTTTTCCTTCAAATATATTTTCTGAGATGTATAATCATGTTTGGTATAATTATATGGATAATGTTTTAATTTAGGCCATATAAAAAGTTCTTAATTTTCTATATATGTAGTACTATCCCTATCTATATCTTCCATCTGCCTCAGTGAAATGTGCCATGGCTAGAGTTCCCTGTTAAAGATTCAGTTAATGATCAGTAAAAAGAGAATGTGTCTGTGTGTTTAAACACATAAGATAATTACTCTATTCCTTTTGAAGAAATTGCCTCAGACCTTCAATTATTTAATTTGTTTACCTCTTTAGGTGGGGAGCAGCCTATTCCTCTTTGGAATGAACATGACGGAACAGCGGATGGAGAGAAGCCTAAAATTCTACTCTATTCATTGAACTTGCAGTTTAAGGTAACATAAATAATAATATAATAATGATTCCTTAAGAAGTATTTTTCCACTTAATGTATGCTTATAGAAAACTCATATGATACGTGAATATGCCAAATAGAAAATAAAATTGAAGTATTAAATATAACCCTATCCACTCAGAGAAGAAGCTTTAACAATTGAATATCATTTAGGATTTTTCCTGTGTGTGTGTGTGTGTGTGTGTGTGTGTGTGTGTGTATTTCTGCCTTTTTAAAAACTTTGAATACCTCTCCACTTCAGAACATTTAGATCTACTTTATCTTTTTAAACAGCTGTGCTATATATTATACAGTTGTAACAATTTAAGTACTTCCTTCTAATGAAATTTTTATTTGTTTCTGATTATTGCTATTATAAATTACTCTGAAGAAATGTTTTGTACACTTGTCCAATTAACATAGTACCTTAATGTAAATATTATTGATTCTAATCTTTATGATATTAGTGTTCTTAAAAATTATTCATACCAAATAGTTACTTGTAGTTAATGTATTTAACCCATGAAGAGTCTGTATTTTGAATACAAAATACTGAAATGAAATTTAATGGCTAAAAAAGTTCCTACTGTCATGAGAAATTAAAGGATGTTGCCAGTTTTATCAGTTCAATAGGCATCCAAGATATTTTAGAACACAGTATTTTATTTACCACGTATTGAAAGATTTCATTTGAATGGGTGTATATTGTTGATTTAAGATTCTTTTTTCCTCCAAACATATATAAACACTAGGGTATTCAGGTAACAGCCACAACTCCCTCAATGAGAGCTGTAAGATTTGAAACTGGGTTGATTGAACTGGAACTTTCAAACAGACTTCAAACCAAAGCTTCCCCAGGAAGTAGCAGCTATCTGAAACTGTTTGGTAAATGCCAAGTGGATTTAAATCTGGCTTTAGGACAGATTGTCAAACATCAGGTGAGTGCTGAATATGTTGATATTAAAACTGACTTTTAAACGCTGTATATCATTTTGCACTACTTTAAGTATTATTATACTTTAAAAAGTATTTAGTTTAAGTTCTGAAAATTTGATTGTGAATTCTAATGAAAACTCATTAAAGAACACTCTTATAATTTTATCTGGCATTTCATTTGAGTATTTTGGCAGTATATTGTTTTTACAAATACAATCACATGAAATTTAACTAGTATCTTCATGAATACTTATAATTTCTCTTGATTTTGTTAACACTGTATTAACATTGCATGCGTGCTAAGTAGCTTCAGTCACGACCAACTCTGTGTGTGACCCTATGGAGTGACCCTATGTGTGACCCTATGGAGTGTAGCCTACCAGTCTCCTCTGTCCATGGGATTCTCCAGACAAGAATATTGGAGTGGGTTGCCGTGCCCTTCTGCAGGGGATCTTTCCGACCCAGGGATCAAATCTGCATTACCTGCATTTGCCAGGCAGGTTTTTTACCACTAGTGCCACCTAGGAAGCCCCCTGTATTAACATTAGTCAATCCTTAAAATGTTACTGGGCTTCCCTGGTGGCTCAGATAGTAAAGAACCCACCTGCAATGCAGGAAACCTGGGTTCAATCCTGGGGTTGGGAAGATCCCCTGGAGGAGGGCATGGCAACTCAATCCAATATTCGTGCCTGGAAAATCCCCATGGACAGAGGAGCCTGGCAGCCTACAGTCCATGAGGTCACAAAGAATCAAACACAAATGAGCGACTAAGCTCCTGTTTGAATAATGGCAAATTTTACATGCCATAATGTTAAACATGTAAAGTTAAACATTATAAACACACACACACACACACACACACACCTAGAATAGTAAATCAGATGCTGTTTTGTAAAAACTTAGCTTTCATAGCTCATAAGGGAATTTCTGTTTTGCTAAAAATTAGGTAGATTTTTAATCATTTTCCTTCTTTACTTTGAAGACCTGATTAAAAGAATACCAGTCACACTTTTAAAACTGAATGGCTATATTAAAGATTATGTGGGGGAATAAATGAACAAAAATTTCATGTCATCTCTAGAAAAATAATTTTTTCTAATAGAAGCACAGATTGAGAGATCTAATTATCTTGCCATTGAGGATATGAACCTAATCCTAGCTGTTATATGAATTTTATGTATCACTTCCTATTTATTTCTTATATAACCATTCATATTGTACATTAATTTCAAATGTTATGGTATAGAGTATCAGGAATTTATCATTGAGAAATGAAATGAAGAAAAGTGTACTGTAGTTCTTTTGGTGAACAATACCAGCTTCCCTGATAGCTCAGTTGGTAAAGAGTACATCTGCAATGCAGGAGACCCTAGTTCAATTCCTGGGTCAGGAAGGTCTGCTGGAGAAGGGATAGGTACCCACTCCAGTATTCTTGGGCTTCTCATGGCTCAGCTGGGTAAAGAATATGTCTGCAATGTGGGAGACCTGGATTCAAACCCTGGGTTGGGAAGATCGCCTGGAGGAGGGAAAGGCTGCCCACTCCAGTATTCTGGCCTGGAGAGTTCCAGGGACTGTATAGTCCATGGGTCGCAAAGAGTCGGACACAACTGAGTGACTTTCACTTTCACCATTAATGGTGTTAAAAAAAACTTTTAATTTAATATACAATGGATTAAAGACAATCTCTTTAACAAGTGGTGCTGGCAAAACTAGTCAACCACTTGTAAAAGAATGAAACTAGAACACTTTCTAACACCATACACAAAAATAAACTCAAGGCAGAGTGGCAATGTAACATGTGTGATATCATAAGCGAAACGAATTGCCAGTCCAGGTTTGATGCAGGATGCAGGATATCATTATCAGAGAAATGCAAATCAAAACCACAATGAGGTACCATTTCATGCCAGTCAGAATGGCTGCAATCCAAAAGTCGACAAGCAATAAACACTGGAGAGAGTGTGGAGAAAAGGGAACCCTCTTACACTGTTGGTGGGAATGCAGACTAGTACAGCCACTATGGAGAACAGTGTGGGGATTCCTTAAAAACTGGAAATAGAACTGCCTTATGACCCAGCAGTCCCACTGCTGGGCATACATACCGAGGAAACCAGAACTGAAAGAGACATGTGTACCTCAGTGTTCATCACAGCACTGTTTGTAATAGCCAGGACATGGAAGCAACCTAGATGTCCATTAGCAGATGAATGGGTAAGAAAGCTGTGGTACATATACACAATGGAGTATTACTCGGCCATTAAAAAGAACACAGTCTAATCAGTTCTAATGAGGTGGATGAAACTGGAGCCTATTATACAGTGAAGTAAGCCAGAAAGAAAAACACCAATACAGTATACTAATGCATATATATGGAATTTAGAAAGAAGGTAATGATAACCTTGTATGTGAGACAGCAAAAGAAACACAGATGTATAGAACAGTCTTTTGGACTCTGTGGGAGAGGGAGAAGGTGGGATGATTTGGGAGAATGGCATTGAAACATGTATAATATCATATATGAAACAAATCACTAGTCTAGGTTCGATGCATGATACTGGATGCTTGGAGCTGGTGCACTGGGATGACCCAGAGGGATGGTAGAGGGAGGGAGGAGGGAAGGGGGTTCAGGATGGGGAACACATGTATACCTGTGGCAGATTGATCTTGATGTATGGCAAAACCAATACAATATTGTAAAGTAATTAACCTCCAATTAAAATAATAAATTTATATTAAAAAAATAAAAATTAAAACATTTCCGTTATTTGATTTTATTGAGCTTTTCATTTTATCTTAGGTTTATGAGGAAGCTGGTTCTGATTTTCATCAAGTTGCCTATTTTAAAACTAGAATTGGATTAAGAAATGCCCTGCGAGAAAAATCAGTGGTTCTTCAGATAGGGAAGCGGTGCTTATTACCTTGAATCGACCAATTGTGTACGCACAGCCCGTGGCCTTTGATAGAGGTAAGATAAAATCTATCAATACTACTTTGTCAGATTTAGAAATGTTTTGGTAATACTAGAGAAAGTCATCTGTAGTTTACCAGCATAAGTGCTTGACAGTATACGTCTCTTAAATTTGAAATGTGAGCATCCAAAAAAAGTTTCTTGTGTATTCTCATCAGTTTTTGAAGTTACTTTACTTTTTAAAGTTATTTGCTTTTTGCATGAATCTATAGGAATGTCTGATTTAGAATTTTAATATTAATGCTAAGTTTTTTGGTTTGGATAACTATTGCACCCATTCTTCTTGGCAGTGCCTTTATTCGTTTATTCTATAAACATTTATTGTTCACTATATATAAGTGGAATATACATAACGGAAAACAGGAACTCTGCCCTCAAGGAGCTCTCAGTTCAGTGGAAAGAGAGCAAAGTAGACTGCAGAGTTGAAATATATATATATATATATATATATATATATTCTTTTTTTTCTTCTGAAATATTAGGGAGTTCTCTAACTTTCTCTGTGCTTCTCAGAGAAGAAACTAATTTTTTAGGTTCAACTTGGAGTTAGGAGTTTACTCACAAGATAGGAAATTCAACCTTGTCCTATTTTATCTCTGTAGTTAGGAACTAAATAAATATTTGCCAAGTGAAAAAGAAAAGGAATATACATATATAAATATATATTAGCACAGGGGCCCAAGGAAATATAGCAGCAACTTTCATAAAGGAAATGATGAGAAATAAGGCTGAATGATAGGGTCTAATTAATGTCTCTTGGGCAAATAGTAATGGTTATTTTAGAGGTAATAAAGAACCATTTATGAAGCCATAAAATAAACTGGTGATGGGCATTGGCTGTTGATAAGATCAGTTTGTTAGAAAACTACCTCTAACATTTTGTTTTGTTAAATCTGATACACTTTTTTTTTTTTCATTTCTCATCTTACCATCTCTGGTAAGCTTCCAATGATTCCTTGAAAGTACTTTCTACTCTTGTGTCCATGTCATAACTCTTGCTTTTCCTTCTACTTCTCTGACCTCTTCATCTTTATCTTCTCTTAAGACTCCCCCTCTGTATATAGCATTAAATGAGTTTATTTACCCTCGGATTTCATTCTTATTACAAACTCAAATGTTTTTTACTCCTCTCTCTAAATCACATTTTTAATATGTATACTTCTAGTACTACATACCTCTCCTTCAAGAATTTTTAACAGTTGTAACAGAAAGCTTTGTATGGTCAGGGACCATGTTTGTTTTCCTTTGTGATTCCGTCCCAGTGCTTAGCATATAGTAGGCATTTCACAAGTAATTCATTAAATGAGTGACTAGACCTGAATTATCTTCTGTGGTTTGCCATTTTGCAGTTTCCTGCTTTCTGCTTTTTTCATTTGTCTGGTTGACTATATCCTCTTAGATTCTTTCTAGTTCTAATGCTACAATTTTCTGGGGCTAATTTTTATTAATCAACAGGATTTTATAGTTATACAGTTTTACTTGCCGTGTCAATGTACAGCTTTGATTTTCATATTTCCTTTGCCCTGTCTTAATTATCAAAAGCTGTGCTGTTTTGGCTGAATTATAAGGCTGCATATGACAATTGGAATGAACAACGAATGGCTTTACATAAAGATATTCATATGGCTACAAAGGAAGTAGTAGATATGCTGCCTGGTATCCAGCAAACGTCAGCCCAGGCATTTGGGACTCTCTTCCTGCAGCTCACTGTGAATGATCTGGGAATTTGCCTGCCTATCACAAATACTGCACAGGTATAAAAAAGAATCATAGTCCAAGATTTAGAACCAAACATTTCTACTAACAATTTTTCTTGTGTGTACAGAGTATAACAATAAATATTTTCAGGATAACAGTTTATAACTTGAGTTTAATAAACAGTAAGTAAGATTGAATTCCTTCCAACATTATTCATCCACGGAGTATTAAATGTGGATCTCATGAGTCCTTTCTCGAATCATTTTGATGTGCCTCATAACAGTAATGAGATTGACACCCATCTAATAAATCTTTATATTTACTTTGTATTTAGCAAAGACATCTTTGGCATATACTTGTTGATAAAATAGAAACATATTTAAGAATATGATATAACATTTAATAACTTCATCTAAAACAGGGTAGGGGATTTCTAAAGTCTTTTAAACTGTAATATTTAATGGTAACAACAAACTTCTAAGGTATGTGTACTGGATAAAGCAGAAATACTCTATGGTTTAAGAAGATTTCTCAGGAATGTATATTTGCATGCTCACTTGTATAAGAGAAAAAGCTGTGAACCCCTATTATGCTAAGAAGTTGTGATTATAACAGATATGGAGGTTTGTGTTTTATTGTTACAGTTTACCTTAACCTGTATTGTTTGACAGGAAAGTGTTAAGAAAACTTCTGGGATGAGCATTGGCAGTATGTGTTATGTTTGTGCCTCAGGAGTTGAAAAATGATAATACAGCATGTTGGACAGAGTTGAGGAAGGCTATACACAGCAGGGATGGTTGTCAAAATGAATGTTCCCCACAACTAAAACAGAGACTTGAGATTTAAAAAAAAAGATAATCAGCCTTTTACACGTTTAGTTTTTAAAAAACTAAATGGCAAGTGCATATCACGTGGGCAGTTTAATGTTTTAAAGTAGCATCTTTCTAAGTTGCTTTTTAACAAAGCTCTCTAAGGTTGACTTTATATGTGGGGTCTTCTAAATCTTAGGAGATTTCCAAACTTTAAAAGTTGTCACTTTTTGTCTCATTAATGTATTTTGCAGTCTAATCACACTGGAGACCTTGACACTGGTTCTGCCTTAGTACTGACCATTGAAAGTACTCTGATCACTGCTTGTTCTTCAGAATCTTTAGTCAGTAAAGGGCATTTCAAAAACTTTTGTATCCGTTTTGCTGATGGCTTTGAGACGTCATGGGATGACTGGAAACCAGAAATTCGTGGGGACCTAGTGATGAATGCCTGTGAGTGTCTCATTTTTGTATGAGCTTTATAATTTTTAAAAATTAAAATAACCCCAACATCATTAGTAAAACTAAAGGATGTTCGTATATAGAAATTTTATTGGACTTTGTGAAATAAAGACTGTTTCTAATTAAGATACCAGAACATATTTGTGAAAAACTGCAGCTTTCAGTAGTTTGGGTAAGTAAACCAACTTGACATTCTTATTGATGGTATAGCATTTGCTCACCCTCTGATATTTCCTGTAATTGATTTATGAATGACCAGGAAAAGTATCTTTGTTCTGTGGGAATCTTGAAAGAAAGTACTATATGTATAAGATCCAGTTCATTCTATAACATAATATAGGATAATCAGGAACTTGAGCCATAAGTAAATCCACACTTCCAAATATGTAGTATACAGAGTATAATTTGGGTGAATTCCTCTGATTCCATAATGCTCAAGGTTGGGAATAACTGAATGTTTAATATGCTATTTTGAAGATACAGGGGTTTGTTTTTATTTTAATACTTTAAACATTATAGTAGATTTGATAAAGTATCATTAATCTTATAATGAAAAATTGTATTTGAGAATTAAAGGTTGTGAATTAAAATTCCTCAGTTAATCTGTAGACCAAAATTAATACTTACTTTTCAGAAGATGATATGCTATTATTTAGCAATTTTCCCCTCTCTCCGTTGGAAGAAAATCCCTCCAGTTGTGGGTTTTCTTTAGGTATTTGGAAGACTTTCCAGTGTTTTCATATCAAAAAATTAAAGTTTTGGTATTTAATTTCTGTAAAATTTTAGGTGAAATTCCTGGATTTGAATGCTTTGCATTTAGATAATTAATAGGTAAAATACTAGGATGTCTTTGAAATACTGCAGGTTACTAAGAAAACTTGCTATCGAAGTACTCAGGCTTAATACCCAAAAGACCAAAAATAGCCTTCATCAGCGACCTTTACAAATAATCATTTTACATGATAGTTATATATATTTTAAAAAGTCACCATAACTGTCTTTTGTTTGTGTGTGTGTTTTTTTTGCCTTAAATAAATTTAAACCTATTGACTTTTATTAAGGTGATATTTTGTCATCATTGTAGTCATATTGGATAAAATATATTTGGAAGCAAAGGATAATACTGTTTCCTTAACAGTTTAAACACAGGGAAAATGTATAAGAATATACGTCTGACTTAAAATCAAAAACATATTAAGAATATAAACAGTAACAGCACTTCAGTGGACATTATACCAACAAAGTAGAATACTAACATGCTATAAAAATTGTGAAAATCATAATTTATTTTGAGTTTTGGAGGTTATCAAATGACTTGTATTTGTAACATGCTTATTGTTGGGTGTCTTGGGAGGATGGCAAAGGAGGTGAGTAGAGTAGTTGTTTTGTTGATAAAAAAGATTTCCAAATTGCAAATTTGCCAAGTAGTTTACTATTTTGTAGTTTTTATTAGTAATAAGTATACTTGCATGTAACTGATAATTTTTTTTTTAAAGAGTCGAGTTTAGGGCAGAGAAATAAAAATTAGGATTTTTTTTTAATAATTTTTATTTTTTAGTTTGTTTTGCTTTACAATACTGTATTCGTTTTGCTATACATCGACATGAGTCAGCCACGAGTGTTTTTTTCAAAGATCATTTAAAAGTCATGCCCTAGAAAAAAGGTGACCCACTGTTATTTATTCTCTCGGTAATTATATTTGGGGGAAATGTAATTAAAATTAGAAAGCACCATCTGTAGAAAGTGTTCCATGGACCATTTAAATAAATAGTAAAGATTAGATTCTTTTCATTAACATGTACTTAGAGAAACTAAACAATTAAAAGTTTGAAAAATTCCAGTCTTTTTGCTAACACCTGGATAACAGCTTTTGTTTGTCACAGCAAGAAAACTGCCATCCTGTATTTTGGTTGGTCCAAAGATGACAGGTACAATGGGAAGGAGCCCAGTTGGTTTCCTACTTCTCACTTTGAGGATTCAGATCTAATCCTAAGAATTTTAATGTTCCTTATTAATACACCATGACTCTGTATTCTATGAATTTATATAATTTTTTTTTAACTTTTAAAAATTCTCTTCCATTTCTTTGGATTGGAAGTCTTCAATGTTTTCTACCCTTTGTTAATTTACTAGCCTTATTATATTTCTCCAATTTCAAAGTGTTTTGTTTTCATTCTAGCATATTTAGATTGGCAAGGGTTGTTTAGTTTTTTTTTCTATTTTGCTATGTTTTATAACTATGACATTAAAGGTGAATTAGGTAATGTAAGTTGTAGAAAAACTTTATTTGGGGAGAGTCTATTAAACAATTTAGGCTTTATTTTCTTTAAAAGTTGTTTCAAGGATGGTATGTCTCTCCTTTTAAAACTGTTGATTAACCTCTTAAAAAAAGCTAAAGTTATCTGATTAAAGCTAAGTAGTAGAAAATTCTTCAAAGTTAAAGTCAGATGTATTCCGAGGATAAGTCAGTGAGCTCAGGAGACTGATCTTGTGAGACTGACATCATGGCAGTCAGTCTTTTTTTTTTTTAATTCTCATAAAAAGGTCCTTGTCAACATAAAAGACAGGGCTGAAGAATCATGTCTGTGAACTGATGTGGCAGTTCTTAGTTATCAAAAAATCAGTTTTAAAGCATTTGCATTCTCAAAGTGCCATTTACTCATGATGGTACAAATTGTCACAGCATCAAGAAACTAGAGTTTCAGAGTTGGCCAGATATTGGCCAATAGATGAGGAATTTACACATAGAATGTAGAGGTAAAACTACAGTTAAATTCTTTTTCTTTATTGAAGTATAGTTGATTTATAATCTGTTAATTTCAGGTGTATGCAGTTTAGTTCTTAATAAGAATAAAATATTGTGAGATTTGAAGTAGATTTTGCAAGTCATCTAAGGTCCTTTTCTTTCTCCAGATTAAAAACTGAAATCTAGAGAGACTAGTAATCCTATTTAGATAATAATTTTTGAAAGAAAAATTACAGTATATTTAACCACAAGCATAATTTTGTTAATTTGGGGGTGATTTTTGTGCAGGTGTAGTTCCAGATGGTACCTATGAAGTATGTTCCAGGATACAGGACAAGCAGCTGCTGGTGAGTTCACATTTGGTATTACTTTTGCTATATGTATCAGGTAGAATTCTGCTTTAATCTATTTTTCCTACCTTTGTATTAGAGGATCTTTTAACTAAAACTCATTCTGTTATTCCCTAATTTTTAAAAACTATTTTGCAATAATATTAGTATATTTTTATTTATTTAACAATTAATTAGACACCACCAGTGTATAACATAACTACAAAATGTTTGGGGAAAGACAAAGATGAATAAGATACACTTTCTACTCTATAAATTTAAATTCTAACAGTATAGTTATGGCTCTACAGTACAACTATAAACTGTAATAAGTGATAAGCTCAATAAAATATTGATATAAAATTCCAACTGCTATTGAAATTTATAGGAGGCAAATAAAATGTCTAAATTACAAAGGATACTAGAATAAGAGAAAGCTTTATGGAAGAACTAGCATTTCAACAGGGACTTGAAAGATGGATAAAATTGTTTCTTAGGCAAAAATGGAAAATATATATATAGGGAAAATTCAGGCAAAGAGAAAAACACCTGTTTTGTCAGAACACGGGTTCTAATTAGCGTTGCCCGAATTGGCTGGAATAGTTATGTGAAAATAAGATGGGAAAAATCTTAAATCCCAAAATAAGGAGTTTGGACTTGATCTGGCAGACAGTGAGAAAAGCTCTGAATATTTTTGAGCAAGAAAGCAGAGGTGGCAGTATCAAAGGGATACTTTCATAGGTTAGTTAGAAAAATCTAGGAAACTGGTTAGGAGATACTATAGAACTAATAACCTGTCTTGTCTCTGAGATAATAGCATAGTGTAAATTTTTATTATTTTGCCTGGTATAAAATTAGGGTAAGTACGAGATATTTATTTAAGAGCTCTTCAAATGTTGAGGAGCAACTGATTAAGATTAGTAGATTTCCTTTTCTCCTTATTATTCCCTCTTATCCTCTCAAATGTAGTCCAAGTGCCCATCCTAAGTAAATTGTCCCAGAAAATAGCAAGGCCTGAAGCCCCACTGACTGAAAAGGTTAGGAAATTTCCAGCAATAATGTTAGAATAAAAATGTGATAACTGAAGTAAACATACATAATGGGAGGAAGAGCGCATAAAAGTCTTTGTCAGGACTCTGGCTTTTTAGTGAAAACAACACACTCAGACTAGCTTAACCAAAAGCAGGAACTTATCAAAAGAATTACTTGCAGATCACAGTTAAACTTAAGAATGGCTATCTCAGTGACGAGAAGGAACCAGGTCAGTTCAAGCTAGTCTAGAAACAAGATTCCAGCTGTCACCAGGGCGCTTTCCAGCTCTTTTCTTCATTCTGGCTGCCCACTTTTTCTTACTGCTGACGTCCTTACACATGGCATGAAACACAGCTGCCAATAGCTCATGAACCTCATTTCCCCACCCTCAGTTACTAGAAAGGGACCATATTTTCTCAAGTCCAAGAGAGGATTCTTAGTTTTCCAACTTTGACCCTTACTTAGACTGATTATCTAATTAATTCTGGCTAATGAGGGAGGGTCATCCCAATCCCACTATAGACACAGGAAGGCAGATGAATGTGGGGCTTGGGGAGGGGAGAATTCATAGGTCACAAGGGGAAAGTAGAGTGCTGCACAGAGGGAACAGTAATTACACACCATATAACAGGCAAATCAGCCCCATAGTCTCATGTTTCTGACAGAACTATGAGAGGTATTAGTTATTACACAGGGCCATCATCCATTTTATTCCTTGAATATAGAATTATTTAAATTTCCATACTTAAGACTTACCAAAAATGCCTCTTCTTTATTTAAACAGAAAGTAGTAGTGCTGGAACCTGGACACTCAACGTATTGTGGAAAATGTGTGGGATTGATGTCCACATGGATCCTAACATTGGAAAAAGACTGAATGCTCTGGGTAACACCCTTACAACCCTGACAGGAGAAGAAGACATAGATGACATTGCTGATCTAAATTCAGTGAATATAGCTGACTTGTCAGATGAGGATGAAGTTGACACTATGTCTCCCACTATCCATACGTGAGTAAATTCACACTGTTAGACTTTTTCAAGACTGGCTTTTACCCTGTGAAAGGGATATTATTAAGTCATTGTTACTTATTATAGTTGCTAACTGTGAAGGAAGAAAGGGAGTGGTGGTTCTTTGTACCTACATTTATATAATTTTTTTTTATTTCATAATATTGTCTTTTAATTGAATTGCTTGTTTCATAATGACTGTCAGCCAGCTTGTGCCTTAACCTACAGATTACACATTAACAAAAAAGCAAAGAGCAAGCAAATCTGGAGAGAGAAAGTAGATTAGTGGTTGCCTAGGCCTGGAAGAGTTTAGGGGTTTGGGAGAGGGGAGGGAAGAGACTGCTAATGTTATAAGTTTTGTTTGGGAGGTGTGAAAATCTGATGGTTGCACAGTTTTATGAATATTCTAAAAACCACTGCACTATACATTTTAAATGGGTGACTTTTAAATGGCGTGTGAATTATATCTCAATAATGATTTTAAAAAATGAAAGTCAAAAGCAAAGTGCACACACAAAATATACATTTTAAAAATATATATTTCCATGTATACTCTACATATTCTGTCTTCAGTATCAGATTATTTGATCAGTAATTATTATTTATTAGTTAAAAAGAAAGTTTCTCTCTGCTTTCATTCCAGTATTAATTTTTTAAAAAATCTGAAACCTCTTTTAACTACTGTATCATGAATTAGTTTTGTTCTTGGAAAGAAATTTTTATTTAAAAAGTTAACATTACTGTTTATTGTTTAGAGTTCAGATGGAAGTGCAGTAAGTGGAGATGACCACAAGCTCACCTTTGGGCAGCGACTTGTAAATCACCTACTAGGCCTCAGGCCCCCACATCAGCGCTATTCTGTTCCTGCAGAGTATCTTTGTGACCCAGAGATGTGGGCCTCCCCTCAGTCTAGCCAGTCCCATTTGAAAGCATGCAGAGCTCACTCATGGGGAAACGTAGGTAGCAACTAGATTCCTTATGAAAATGAAGGGGTTTGAATCACTGGAGATTTCAAATCATCTACTTAACATAGATCGCTTTGATTCCTGCATGCTGCTTTTGATTTAAGGTGCTATTTCTGTGATAAGATTTGCTTTGTGACCTGGGGGTGTTACTGACAGACATGCTTTGATTTTTCAGGAAGCTGTTGATTATCGAAGACAAGGAGCATCTGGTAGCCAGCCAGGAGAACTTAGAGGCAGAAAAATTATGAAGCGTATAGTAGATATCCGAGAACTGAATGAACAGGCCAAAGTAATAGATGATCTTAAGTATGTATAATGATTTTTAATACAGTATAACATTCCCTAATAATAGAACTGAGATTTTAAATGAGAGGGGAACTGGATTAGAGCTAGTACAACCCCCTTTAGTTAAGTAAATGAGATCACCAAGGTCCAGAGAAGTTTGGTAATTTGTCTGAGATCATACATTCATTAGTAATAAAGCTGAAAACATTAGTGCTTATCATAGCTCCCCATTTCTGAGCATTTTAAGACTGACTTTCTGTCGCATATATGCATTCTACATGTCTGTTTACATGTATCTTTATGTATGTATATATGTGTGAGTGTTTTGCTAGCAATATTTTTGGAATGCAAATGTTTGAAGAAAGGAAGCAGGTTTAGAATTTATTAAGTACTTATTGTGAATCTGGCATCTTATCTCAATTTAATCCTCACAACATTTCTGTAAGATTAGATGGCATTATCCAAACTTTATAGGTAAGAAAATTGGCTCAGGGAGATTTAAAAATCAAAATTTGAACTTGTCTTTGTCTGAATTCAAACTTCATAGTTTTTTTTTTTTTGTTTGCCTGTTTTAGCAGGTCACTAGAACTGAAATGAGTCTAGGGCAAGAAGAGCAGGGAGTTCAGTTCAGTTCAGTCATTCAGTCGTGTCTGACTCTTTCAGTTCAGTTCAGTCGCTCAGTCGTGTCCGACTCTTTGCGACCCCATGAATCGCAGCACGCCAGGCCTCCCTGTCCATCACCAACTCCCGGAGTTCACTCAGACTCACGTCCATTGAGTCTGTGTTGCCATCCACCATCTCATCCTCGGTCGTCCCCTTCTCCTTCTGCCCCCAATCCCTCCCAGCATCAGGGTCTTTTCCAATGAGTCAACTCTTCGCATAAGGTGGCCAAAGTACTGGAGCTTCAGTTTTAGTATCATTCCTTCCAAAGAAGTCCCAGGGTTGATCTCCTTCAGAATGGACTGGTTGGATCTCCTTGCAGTCCAAGGGACTCTCAAGAGTCTTCTCCAACACCACAGTTCAAAAGCATCAATTCTTCTGCGCTCAGCCTTCTTCACAGTCCAACTCTCACATCCATACATGACCACAGGAAAAACCATAGCCTTGCCTAGACGGACCTTAGTCGGCAAAGTAATGTCTCTACTTTTGAATATACTATCTAGGTTGGTCATAACTATTCTTCCGAGGAGTAAGCGTCTGGTGCTACTAATTTTTTTTGTCTGTTGCCTACTATATAGTACTGACTAGGTCATACTTGTTCTCTAAAGGCTAAATATTCTTCTTGCCAAACCTCATAAGTTTGTTTCCCCCCAAGGTGGTAGTCATACTTCAGCTTTTCTAATCTTTGTATACCTGTATCTGTGGGGTTTTTTGTATTCAAGGATTTAACAGAAATGCATGTAATATATGGTGAAAGTTATTCTCTAAAAACTTTTCTGTAAAATCAGTTACGATTCATATTTTCTTGTTGACTTAGAGTTTGAGTTCTATAATCAGGGGAAAAAATGACTTGTAGCAAAGTATACTTCCTCTAAAATTTTTTCTGAAACTTAAAATTATACATAAAATTTTAGATACAGATACTATTCTGCAGAGCAGTTCCATAGCTTTCATAAGATTATTAAAGAGACTTCTTGATATAGAAACAGATAAGAACCATTTCCTAAAACATTAAAGACAGTTTTTCCTTTTTTTTTTTTTTTTTACAGTTTTCCAGGTATGAGTGTTAACATTATGGAGGGTTTTGGTCTGTCCATACATAACCTTTGTTATTCTGATAAGTTAAAGAATCCAAAAGGAGCAAGTAAAACTCATTTTTCTTTGTTAACTTTTTACACTAACTGCCATATTTGTTTTGCATCCAGAAAATTAGGTGCAAGTGAAGGAACTATAAACCAGGAAATTCAACGTTATCAACAGTTAGAATCTGTTGCTGTGAATGATATTAGAAGAGATGTTCGTAAAAAGTTACGGAGGTCCAGTATGCGAGTGAGTAAACAAAGAGGATTTTATTAAATTATACTATTTAAAAAATGCTTTTATTTTATGAAAGTTATGATGATACTTATGTTGTTCTCTTGCCTTCTCCATTGCTGGTAATAACACTTGATTTTTATATCTCATGTCTACTATGTACTAAGCACTGTTTAAAGCACTTTACACTTAATAACACATTAAATCTTTATAACAACCCTATGTGTTAGCTTGTGTATCATTGAATATTTTCCCCATGTTAAAGATGAGGAAACTGAGGCACAGAGAACTCAAGTAATTTCACCGAGGTTACACAGCCAGTAATCCCAGTGGAGCCAAGATTCAAACCCAAACAGTGGGATTCTACAGGTTATGCCCTTAGCCACTGTGTTTTGTTTGCCTATCATAAAGTCATACTCTCTTTTTTGACTCTAAGTCAAATGTGAAATCTTTAAATGTCCATTCTACCCCATCCCATTTTCCACAGCTGACATACTCTCAGCACTATATTCTTACCTTTATTATTTGCATGTTTAGTTGCCCTTACTAGAGTTTGAGTCTCTTAAAGGACAAGTTATTTATCTTTGACCCTACCATCTACCACATTCTCGGATTTAGCCTAGTTACTGAACAACTGAAATAAATATAGTAGAAAATAATTATAAAACTCATTCAAGTAGAGGTAGGTTGCTTTGGGTCAAAGTGGTCTTCTTAGTAGAAAAACTAATATTTTAAAATATAGTCAGCAGAACCCTCCATTTTTCTAACCAGAATAAGGTTTTGAGTACCACCGCAATGCAAAAGAACTGATCAAATCAGAGCTGCTAAGGTTAGAGGAAGTGGGGAAGGCTTCCGGGATCCTTCTTCATTGGCTTGAGCTGTCTTTCCTTGGTCACCACCAGAGTCCCAGACAACCTTATTTGAATACTGTTCTAAATTATTTAAATTAGGGATAAAATTCAACTTAATATTCATCGCTGGTTTCTGATGGTACTAAATGAACAGTGATGATCGGTAATATATAACTTTAAAATTTATGACGCTATGTACTTCATAGTCATGTGACATAGTGTTAATGTTCCTTGCATACTATTTATAAGTTAGTTTATACTTGGCAATTAACTTTAAAAAATAAAACTAGGTAGAGAGGATTAGGGAAATTATTGAAATTACATCTATGTTCTTAACATTTATCAAATTTGTCAATTTCCTTTTAATTCCACTCAATTCCCTTTTAATCCTCTTGCTTTCTTATCTCCATTATTAGACTTTTTAATATCCAATCTCTCCAAACTACAAATTTGAAGAAGGATTTAGAGACAAGGAGGGTGTTCCAGTTGGCACTTCCTGTCCTTTTCTGTAATTAAGAGCTCTCTTGGTGGGGTAGTACTTGAAATGATTAGTGTCACTCTCTCCCTCACCTTTCTCCCAGAGTCCTTCTGTTCAATTCTCATTTTCCTTTCTTACTGTTTTCTTTTTTCCCCCTGATTTTTGTACCTCTCAGCCTTGTTCCCAATCTTTCCTGTCAGGCCAGCTAGTGGCTCTTATTTTCCTTTTAAGAGGAACTGACCTGTGGACTAAAGAGTAGCTGATTCCTGCTGCATTTTGATCCATCTCTGTTGTTAAGTGATATTTAAAGTCACAATTTAAGATAACTTGTTATTGATCTGAAGGAGACTAACTTGTTAACTAGCAGAAAATTTTATCTGAAGTCAGATATTATAACAGCTAAAGTCACCCTATTTCTTTCCCCTTTCATTAGGCTGCTTCTCTAAAGGATAAATGGGGTTTGGGTTACAAACCAAGTTACAGCAGATCGAAGAGCATTTCAGCTTCTGGAAGACCACCTCTTAAGCGAATGGAAAGGGCAAGGTAATAGATTTCAATGATGAAACAAGTAATAAAATTGCTGACTCTTTTGCCAAAGTTCACTACTTATTTATTTTGTTCTAACTGGGCAAATTACAAAATTAAGGTAGCAAATGGATGCTGTCAATATAAGAAGTTTGAGGAATTCTGTCTCATTTAAATATACTTTTATTTTATAAAAGTCATTATGTACTTTTTAGTATTGAAGTACATTGCCATTTAGACAAATTTATGTGTAAACTTACAGACCATCCAAAGAAATGAATATTTGCATATTCATAACTATAGCTTTAAATTTGTCACTGTAGAAAAGGTTCTTTTTTTGTGTGAAATAGAAAATTAGCATATACTGGAGGTTCAACAGAACCGAAATTTTTTTTTCTTTTTTTATATTATTATTATTTTTTTAACTTTACAATATTGTATTGGTTTTGCCACACATCAGTATGAATCTGCCATGGTTGTACACGTGTTCCCAATCTCGAACCCCTCTCCCACCTCCCCACCCACAACATCTCTCCAGGTCATCCCAGTGCACCAGCCCCAAGCATCCTGCACCCTGCATCGATTTTATATGGAAAAATGTAAATTTTATATACTATAGAAAAATATACAAAAAAACATAGTTTTACTAGTAAAATAAACACTATAGGGACTTCCCTGGTGGTCCAGTGGTTAAGACTTTGCCTTCCAATGCAGGAGGTGGAAGTTCGATCCCTGGTCAGGGAACTAAGATCCCACATACCTCGTAGCCAAAAAAAAACAAAACCTAAAACAATAGAAGCAATATTGTAACAAATTCAATAAAGATTTTAGTCCACATCACACACACACACATAAACTAAAAAAACCGAAGAAAGAAACCTTAAAAACACTATACAATAAATTGTTTTTTATAAGGTTTGGTTTTAGAAAATCTTGTGTTAATGAAAGCCATGAATTTTGTTTTATGCAATGCTAACGATTAAGGAGTACCAAAAGTTCAATCCTTGGATGAAGTAAATATTTAGAAATAAAGTGTTAATGTCATTAATCAGACTTTATAAAAGTCCAGGGTTTTGTTAAAGAATATTAATGTTTAATAACCTTATATTTTACTTACAGTTCTCGAGTAGGAGAAACTGAGGAGCTCCCAGAAATCCGTGTGGATGCAGCATCTCCTGGACCCAGAGTCACTTTCAATATCCAAGATACAGTAAGAGAAAGACTATTTGTTGGTGATATACAATGCTAAAGAATCTTTAGTAATTACTAAATTATGAGTTACTCAGTGAAATACTAATTTCCTACAAGTGGAAGTATGGATTGTGATGGTTAAAGTCTCTGTACTTTACCAAATAGGGCTCTGCCCAAATGCTATCATTTGAGAGCCGTACTGCAAGTATTATAGTGTTATACAGTAGTC
This sequence comes from Aepyceros melampus, assembly GCA_006408695.1. Taxonomy (NCBI): domain Eukaryota; kingdom Metazoa; phylum Chordata; class Mammalia; order Artiodactyla; family Bovidae; genus Aepyceros; species Aepyceros melampus. Next base: position 35,185 of record SJXQ01012270.1, read on the forward strand.
TCCATACTGCTTGCTCATACGTAGAAACATTTTGTCGAATAATTTCTTTCAATTTCAGTTCCACATTAAACTAAGTATTTTATATAAATGTAAATGTATATGTTTTTTATTTATTTAATTATTTATGTACTTTAGCTCAGAATATATCGAAATAATATCAGAAACTAGTAGTAAAAAAGTCAGTTTCAAAGTTATATTATAATTTTATAGCATGTTAAAATTTATGTTAGAATGTTTGTTCTTATTTTGTTGTTTACTTTTAAAACATTGGTTTTTTACTTTTCATAAATTTTTATAAATTTTCTTATTATTTTAATTAAGTTGAAAAAAACAGTATGGGGAAGTGCACCACAATCCAGCTGTCCTGGGGAAGGGTATTTTCAGGTACTTTTTAAGAACAACATAAGTTTTCCTTTAAAATTATTTAACCACTCTGAAAATCTGCTTTCAAAATGTCTTCCTCTCATTTCATACTAAACTCAGGTCTTGAAAATATTTTACATAAAGCTTCAAAATGATTGGTTGAATTCTTTTTTATCATGTATATTTCATAAACTCTTGCATGAATATATTTTAGTTCCATACTTATAATTTAATAGTAATTATTTAATCTCAAAAATTAAAGGACTAAATCAGTGTACCAAATTAATGAAATCTAAACCAAAAACTGCCATATATTAGTTATTTGGTAATCTTTAAGTGAATCTCTTTCTCCCTACATTCATCTATAAAAAGAATCTTTTAAAAAAATGAGTTACCTAATTCAAGCTAGAATCAAACCTATCTTGGAATAACAAATTAATCATTGAATGTTTTTTATTGAGTCACTGATATAAAAAAGCATGTATAAAAGTATTAAAAATTATGTTCAAAACAGTATGGAATGTGCTACAGAATCATTTATAAGTTAAATTAACACCTTTAACCACATGTTTTCCGTAAGTACAGTTTTAAGAGTAAAATTTAATTTTAAAATTGTATTTGTATAGTAGGTGTATAAATCTTTGTCTAGAAATTTTCCGCCAAGTTACATTTAAAAACTGGAACTTACTCCACATTTGTTTTGTTTCACTTCCCCCACTCTTTTAAGATAGCCTCAATATATATCCCATAGTTCCACTGAATTTAGTCAAGCTGAATTATTTTAGAATTATTCGGTTGTAATAGAGTAAGCTTGACAGACATGTCCTTTTTTCTAAAACTGAACTTGGAAATAAATTATTTATAGTGAATTGAATAGATTCTACTAATTTATGTTTTCACCTTCCCAACATTTTTTAATCAAGAAAATTGACATGTAACATTATTTTCAAATGTATAGCATAATTATTTGATATATGTATATACTGTGAAATGACTGATTTATTCTTAGTGAAAGTGAAAGTGAAGTCGCTCAGTCGTGTCCGAGCGACTGGGTCTTTGTGACCCGTGGACTGTAGCCCACCAAGCTCCTCCGTCCATGGGATTCTCCAGGCAAGAATACTGGAGTGGGATTTATTCTTAAAGGCATTAATATTTGAATTGATTTCAGTCCTGTTTCTAAATTGTGTATGCTGTTTATAAAAAACAGTATATAAAAATAAGTTACAAAATAGATCATTAAGCATGGTTAAATAGAAAGTGAATGGTGAAGAAGCTTAGTTGTGTCCGACTCTGCAACCCCAAGATTATACAGTCTTGGAATTCTCCAGGTCAGAATACTAGAGTCAGTAGCCTTTCCTTTCTCCAGAGGATCTTCCCCACCCAGGGATCGAACCCACGTCTCCCACATTGCAGGCAGATTCTTCACCAGCTGAGCCACAAGGGAAGCCCGGTTAAATAGAAAATAAATATAAAACACAGGGATATTTATCTATATAAACTCTTAGCACAGCTTTAAAGAATCAAAGATTTTCTTATAAAATATGACTTATTTACTAAATGATGTTTTGAAGAAAAGCTATAAAGAAAATCTAGATTCTGCAAATGTTTGAAATTTTGATTATAGGATTTCACTATGCATCTAATTGTAGTATCAATAAATTCACCTTGCACATTATATATTTCAAAGGCTTGTCACATTCTCAAAAGATATATAAGCAACTTTCAAAACTTGGAATCAAAATTAGGACACAGAAGTTTGGGTTTTTTTTTTTTTTTTTTTTCCTACTTAAATGGCCTCATGGTACAGTCCTCAGGGAGCAAAATTATATTTATACAAACTATTCACCTTAAAATATAGGATTCTTACATTGGGTTGACTGATATGCTTAATTATGTAACTAGTTACACATCTTTCTTCAGCCCTTTAGGGCCCATTTTAAAAAGATGTATCCACAAAAAGTATTCTAGAAGCACAAAGTGCATCTGTACTAACACCTGCATGCTCTTGCATCACTAATTGCTCTCTTGACCTTCTGATTTAAAGTTGATCAACCTACTTAAATGGCCTCATGGTACAGTCCTCAGGGAGCAAAATTATATTTATACAAACTATTCACCTTAAAATATAGGATTCTTACATTGGGTTGACTGATATGCTTAATTATGTAACTAGTTACACATCTTTCTTCAGCCCTTTAGGGCCCATTTTAAAAAGATGTATCCACAAAAAGTATTCTAGAAGCACAAAGTGCATCTGTACTAACACCTGCATGCTCTTGCATCACTAATTGCTCTCTTGACCTTCTGATTTAAAGTTGATCACATTGTTTCCCCTTGTCTCCATACTATGATTAACTATTCTTTAAAGAATTACACTATGTACTAATCAACATGATGCTGCATGCTTACATAAAGTAAAATTTCACTCTGTGATTTTTAGTGTGTCAGTGGTATGACTTTCTATGGTTTGAACTTCTTCCTTCCTTGTTTTGTATGCCATTTCATATGTTCACAGAGCTGACTTTTCAGTTCAGAGTGAGGAAATCCAATTTTGAGATTTTAAATGCTTAAACATGTATTTTTCTTTTTCTTTTTTAACTTAAAAGAGGTTTGTAATATAAACCTGATTCATGTTTTCTCTCTTTACATTCAGTTTCCAGAGGAGACAGAGTTGGACCTCTTGTCAGTAACTATTGAAGGTCCTTCCCATTACTCATCAAATAGTGAAGGATCATATTCCGTGTTCAGTTCTCCCAAAACCCCAGGAGGCTTTTCACCAGGCATTTCTTTCCAGTCTGAAGAGGGCCGACGGGATGACAGTTTGTCTTCTAGCAGTGAAGATTCTGAGAAAGATGAAAAGGATGACGACCACGAGAGGGAAAGGTTTTATATTTACAGGAAACCCTCGTGAGTAGTAGCTCTTTTATTTTAAGATCCTTAGACAGTACCTTAGAGCTGAGCTTAAAACATTTTACAACTGTTAATGTTTACAGAAAAACAAATAAATCTTACTGTGCCTAGCCAGAGTGTGACTGAGACATATCCATGATTTACTAATATAATCTAGCTCTATATGGCATTATTGTTTTCTTACCCCCCCTTTTTTTAATAAAACCTGAAAGTAGCATTTAAATTTTACAGTTTGTGAAATGAAATCTCCTCCAAAATGTAAATGTAGGTCATATTCTGATATTCAGACTCTTTATTAGCCAGTGATTATGCCTGTGTCCCAAGTACTTAGCACGTTGCCTGGCACATAATAATTCCTCAGTACATAGTTGTTGAATAAAGTATGACTCCATTAAACTTAGGAAACACCTCAGTTAGTAAGAGCTATCTGGGTAATTTGTGTGAATTTATAAAATACTAAAATTTATTTACAGACTTTATTTCCAAAGTTATTTGGCTCAAACAGTAAAAAATCTGCCTGCAATGCAGGAGACCTGGGTTTGACTGGGTCAGGAAAATCCCCTGGAGGATGGCAAGACAACCCACTCCAGTGTTCTTGCCTGGAGAATCCCATGGACAGGATCCTGGCAGGCTACAGTCCATGGGGTCACAAAGAGTTGGAACCAACTGAGCAACTAACACTTTTATTGCTCACATAACATGTTGGAAAATGTTTGCTGAAAACTCTTCCCATTTTACTACAATATAATGACCAACTGTTCTTTCTCTAGGCATACATCTCGTAAAAAAGCAACAGGCTTTGCTGCTGTTCATCAGCTATTTACAGAACGCTGGCCAACAGCCCCAGCCAACAGAAGTCTTAGTGGCACAGCTACAGAGAGAAATATTGACTTTGAACTTGATATTCGAGTTGAAATTGATAGTGGAAAATGTGTGCTTCACCCAACCACCCTTCTACAAGAACATGATGATATAAGCTTGAGAAGGTAAGATATTGGTCAGGAATACTATTTATATATCACTAATCATAACAAACATTTCTCCCCACATCCCAAAATGCAGATTTAAAGAGTATTTTTAATCATAGTTGGAATGTTTGAGTGTTCATTTGTATAACATTCTATTTCTTTAAGCAAATGTATATTTTTTGGTGATTAGAAATGGATGACTGATTTAGATTCTGCAAATGTGTTAAACAGTTTTATCTTTGGAATTCTCCAAGTATGAATTCTCACTTAGTCCCTATCCTTTTATTCACATTTCTGTTTCAAAGAACGGTACAATACTCAAAGGTGTCTTGTTATTGAGAGTTTGATGAATTCATAAAGAAATAAGAAAGATTGGGAAACAGTTGAACAAAGAGGCTTCAGTAAACTGGAATGTTGCTCAGGCTGTAACTGTAGCTTTACCATGTTTCCATCATTGAAGAAATAGTTGTATAAACAGGTCTAAAGTTAGATTAGTTTTTCTTTGAATTTCTGTTTTGCTTTTCCTTCCTAATCTAAAAAAAAAAAAATTAGAGAAAATAATAATAATCTAGTGGATGAATAAGAAATGGGTGGAAATACAGTAAAACATGTAGGAAGAATGCTGACAATTGTTGATGCTGGGAGATGGGTCCATGGGGGTTCATTCTACAATTCCATTTACATTTATATGTTTGTAATTTTCTATAATAAAAGATTTTTAAATGTCTCATTATCTAATGAAGATTTTTATACAATGAGGTGACAAAAAGGCAGTTATAACCAGTTAAAGTCTTAGAAGTGTAATAGTGATGATAAAAAGAATGTTAATTTATTTTTGGTTGAACTGCAATAAGCCAAAATAAACTTCTGGTATTAAGCTGTATTTACCCACATAAAGAGTAGTTTCATTTGGTTCAGCCTTCATTTTGAAAAGATTTGTGACCTCAGGAAAGGACAAAGGTAACTGCCTTGTATAGTTATGGAACATACAACATAAACCTCATCCGTGCAAGGATTAGCCAGTTTAGCTAGAGAAAATGACGAGCTTCACTTTTTCAACTTTATTAATAGAAATTTGACTTTAAACAACATAAGAGAAATGTCTTTCAAAAAGATAAAAAAACACTTTTTTTTCTTTTTATAGGAGTTATGACAGAAGTTCCAGGAGTTTAGATCAAGAATCTCCTTCCAAGAAGAAGAAGTTTCAAACTAATTATGCTTCTACCACCCATTTAATGACTGGCAAGAAAGTGCCATCATCTCTACAAACAAAGCCCAGTGACTAGAAACAACAGTATTTTATATTCCTGGAGTTGATGTAAAGGTAAAAACCTAAGTATCTAGGATAAGGAAATTAGATTATTAGTAGCCAGGTTTATTTCCTATCATATATATTCTTCCTTCACTGCTGCTGCTGCTGCTAAGTCGCTTCAGTCATGTCCAACACTTGTTACATTAAAATGAGACTTTTTGAAGTTTTCTCTAATGTAGCTATATTCTGAACATGAGACCTTCTAAATTGCACATTGCCCCATGTGCATGAAATTTTCCATGAAATTTTGACAGGAAGAAGTTAATTTTCTTTTTTAAACATTGATATTCATGTTTGCAAAACATTGCCTAGTGCAACTTTTTTAGATTCTAGAATTATACATTCTTAGAATGTTAAGCTAGAAAGAACTTAAAATAGTATCTGGGATGACCTCTTTTCACCTTAAAAATGAAAAAAAGCTAATAAGGAATTTGCTAGAGTCACAGAGCTAACTTGTAAAATCTTCTGGTTCCTGGATCAGTGTTCTTTCTGCCGCATTTTATTTCATTTTTTCCTCCTGTGCATAATTTTAATTTTGGAAGTTTATTTGTTTCAATACAGTTGCATTACAATTCCAAGACTCTAAAGACTGAATCACCTAATGCCTCCAGAGGATCTTCCTTACCACGAACACTCTCTAAAGAGTCCAAGCTGTATGGTATGAAAGATAGTGCAACATCTCCTCCTTCTCCTCCTTTACCTTGCACTGTCCAGAGCAAGACTAACACCTTACTTCCTCCCCAACCCCCACCTATTCCCTCAGGTATTTAAGGAAAATATACTTTAATTTTTTTCATAAATTAATTTCAAGTCATCACCTACTTGCTCTAGTAAGACTTTCAAATTCACATGTTTAAGAAAAAAGGACTTAGACTTGCCAATAATGACTGTACAAAATTCATGTATGGAAGTGTAAGCTAATTCCTTTTGCCTAGTTTTCAAACTGCTATTACTGTAGAATATCAGTTTCTACTTAATTTTTTAGATCTATGTAATTTAGAAAGTCTTATATAGTTCAAATTTGGGAGCTTATGATCTAGATGGAAACATCACACTTATTTAAGACAGAATACATTGAACTTAGAAATTATCCCAAACTTAGTGGCTTATAATCTTAGACATAGTTTCTGTGGATCAGAAATTCAGAAGCAGTGGGGCTGGGTGCATCTAACTTCACAGTTTTCTAGGAAGTTGCAGTCAGGATGTTGGCTAGGGATACTGTCACCCAGATGCTTGACTGGGTCTGGAAAATCTGCTTCCATCATATCCCATTCACATGGCTGACAAGCTGGTGCTTTAGTTTCTTCCCACGTGATTGGGCTGCTTTAGTGTTCTCATGACATAGCAGCTCACATTCCCTCAAAAGGAGTGATACAAAAGAATACATGGCTGAAGCTGCAATATCTTCTATGCCTTAGTCTCAGAAGTCACATACCATGATTTCCACAATATCTTGTTCATCATATAGGTGACCCTTATTCAGTGTGGGAGGGAACTACACAAGAGCATTAATACCAGGAGGAAAGGACTGTCAGAAGTTACTTTTGAATCTGGCTACTATAGCACATGAATAATACCTTATATATATAATAGAATTTCCAAAAATGGGAATATTGGGTTGGTAAAGAATTAGTGAAAAAGCTTTATTTGAGAGATGGAACTTGATACATAAAATTTTCAAAGTAGCCGTAATTATGATAATAATGCCTAATATTTTTATATCACTTTTAAATTGACAAGACCTATCTATGCCCATTAAGTACGGGGCAGGTAGTATTATCCCCATTTTATATATGAAGAAAGTTAAAGCTCATAAAAGTTGAATTTCTTTCCTAGGTTTACAAACTAATACATGGTAGACTTGGAAACCTAAGCCAAAGTTATCTAAAACTTAGCTGTTATATCATTCTGTTGACATGGAAATATTTAGTCAGGTAGAAGGAAGGAGAGATGCAGCCCATGTAAGGAGGCATGTAAATATTTACCAGGTAAGAACAGCAAAAACCTAAGAAAGTGGAAAACTAATGTTTTTCCTCACTTGCCACAAATTATCATTAGTCAGAGTTCTCTATATCTTCTTAAGTCGACAAATAATACTAAATGAGAGGCTAAATGCTAAAATAGTAATGAAAGAGTTAGCGAAGTATAAATTTGAAAAACTGAACCAAAATTTGTGACCTAGAGCAAGTAGGATTAACTGTTGTATTTATATACATCACTGATCATCTCTGTATTCTAACAATAAGATTTCTATCAACCTATTTTTATTGCATTCTTGTATGGTTTTAAGTACAAGGTGCTTCACCTGATTAAACTCATATAATTCTAATTTCTCACAAAATTATGTTTTCTGGAAACTATTAAATTCATCTCACATCTGTACATGTTCTAGCCAAAGGAAAAGGAAGTGGAGGAGTAAAAACAGCCAAGTTATATGCCTGGGTAGCACTTCAGTCATTGCCAGAAGAAATGGTAATCAGTCCCTGCCTGTTAGACTTTCTGGAAAAGGCTCTGGAAACTATCCCAATTACACCAATTGAAAGGAACTATACAAGTGAGTGTCCTCTTAAATACCTAACTGCCCATCACATGTATTTTGGGGTCCTGTTACTAGAAGGATTTTGTAATGCTTTTATATGGACATTTAATGATAAAGGAATTATAGAACTGAAAAAGAACTTGAGAGACCATCTAGTCTTGGTGGGGTTTATGATTCCTCCATGGCTACACTTACTTAATGACAAAATTAATATCCTTAGTCCTGTGTTTGAAGAAGGAAATGGCAACCCACTACAGTATTCTCTCCTGGGAAATCCCATGGATAGTGGAACCTGGCGGGCTGCAGCCCACCCGTTCACAAAATGGACATGGCTTAGCAACTAAACAACAGGTCCTATATTAGAGTGACTCTTGGACTGGAAACACTCCTTGAGAACAATGGCAAAATCACTGTTTTCTTTGTACATTGTTTGGTACAGCAGCAGGAATCAAGAGTTTGAAGGAATGAGTAAGAGGTTTGAATAGGGAAAGACGTAATTATAATGGGCTACAGAAGCCAATGTTTTTATGCATTCATATCCCTGATCTCAGGACTAGCAAAAGAGAAAAAGATGTTTTAATAAATAATTTGCCTTTACCCTAATAGTAAAACTTTAAATATTTTAACAGCTGTCAGCTCTCAAGATGAAGATATAGGACATTTTGAAATACCAGATCCTATGGAAGAATCAACAACATCACTAGTATCATCTTCAACATCTGCTTACTCTTCCTTCCCTGTAGATGTTGTGGTTTATGTACGAGTTCAGGTAATATATTTCATCTATTCCTTTTATTTTAAAGAGAAAATGTTTTCTTAAGTTTATTTGAACATTTACAATATTAATTCCTTTTAAAGTTTTCTTAAGGTTCATGGACCTTTAGTATGTCTATGATGGCTTGGAGGTTGCCTGAACCTCTGGAAAGTATGTGTACAATTTTATGTGAATTTATTTGTCTGCTGAGGAAGTTCATATCTTTGAGTGTTCAAAATTAGAGATCTCATTATTTTGTGTCAAAGGTAAAGATATGTAAGTTAAAACCCTTTTTTAGCACATTATGCCTCTCAGAAATTATATCATGGCACCTGTATGTCTTGTCATTATGGTTATTTGTGGGCAGACATAAAGTGAAACTGAGATACAAAGTCACAATAGTACCTTAACACTCAACATCTACAAAGCACAGTAAAATGAGGTATGTTATATTAGCATTCAGTTGAGTCTGTTTGGAAACAAGTTAAATCTTCCTTAATAAACAGACTTCAAGGTTTAGTTTATTTTCAATTAAAACTTTATGATCAGTCTCAAGATTAAAAGAAACACTAATGATCATCTCTTCAGTAATTTCTACAAAAACAATTTGGCCAAAAGAATTTCAGTCTGATCTTCTGGAGTTTTTCACTAGCTTTTCTGAAGATCTGATGAAAACATGTAATAAGTGAGGGCTTGAGAGTTTGTAAAACTTCAGTTATAAATGCAATAGCAGCCTTTTAAAATTGCAGCATAAAGAAATCACTTCCTTAAAATACTTGATTATGAACAATATGGACATAAATTATATTTAATGTTCTGAATTATCTAAATGTCTACATATTTATTGTTTAGAATTCCTCAAATATTTAGTTTTAAAAGTGATATGATTTTGTTAATGCATTTTGGTTAATGTATCATGTGTCTGTTTGAAAAAGGTAGGGCATTGAACTAAAAATAATAAATTTGATATATGTAGACTGAGATGGAAACTGAATGTAATTTCTGGAGTCCAATAGAAAAATTTTTAATCACTTAGTTTTAGAAACTTTTCTTTCTTTGTCTTTCTGTACTTTTCAGCCCTCACAGATCAAGTTTAGCTGTTTACCAGTGTCAAGAGTAGAATGCATGCTAAAGCTGCCATCCCTGGATTTGGTGTTTTCTTCAAACCGAGGAGAACTGGAGACTTTAGGGGCTGCATATCCTGCAGAGACTTTATCCCCTGGAGGTAGTGCTCCTCCAAGCGGAACAAAAACCTCCTCGAGCAAAACTGGAGTACCAGGTGTGGAAACATTTGTTTATTCAATTAGCATAAAAAGCCAAGTACTATTTTAATAGTAATTAATAAACATTTCCAAATAAATACATTTGGAATAGGAGAATATTTGACAATTAGGGTATTTATAGAAAAAATCTACAGTGGATCAAAGTTTTGAGTGTATTTCTTATACCCAAGGAATGGCAGTTGCATAGCGTTTTGTTGTCCATTCATGTGCATATTACATGTACTGTGAAGTGTGAATGATAATGTGTTCAAGTACTTTTGAATGTTTTATTTTATGCTGTATTTTTACATTATGAGTGATCAGTGTTGCAAACGGTAAGTAAGAGCTGTAGTATTATCTTGCAAGGGATTTTATCACACTGAATTAAAAGTATATCAAATTGTGTGTATATGTATAAAAAAATTTTAGGTAAAATTTTGTTATTTAACTCAAATGTCTGTTTCATGAAGGATTTCGATATTAAAGTAGAACTGGTGATTTCATAATGAGATAGTCACTTTTCACTCGTGTCATTTCTGCCCTAAAAATCATCTGGAGATCACAAATGCAAGTAGTAAAGATTTTATGGGACATTTTAAAAAAGAAAGACCAGAATGAATGAAAATGTAAAACAACTGATAAGAGAACTAATATTAAGACAGTTTAATACTTCTACCCCTAAAGCAGACATTGGAATATTCACTTTTTTCTTAATATCAAAATGTCATGAATTAACACAATTTATTATAGCAGTATATATGCACTATGCTAGGAATATATAATGAAAGGAATATAAAATGAACAGCTATTTTTATGCCCTCCTTTCTTTTAGAAAATGAAAAGGTGAAGTAGCACCCCTTACTTTATCATAATAAAACATGCAGGAAGGAATGATGATGAGAATAAATGTGTAAGAAATACAGATTATGATAATTTCCATTCTATGAAAGGGTCTCTATGAACTTGAGTGAGTTCTGAATCAGTGCTCAGTTCAGTTCAGTTGCTCAGTCGTGTCCGACTCTTTGCGACCCCATGAATCGCAGTACGCCAGGCCTCCCTGTCCATCACCAACTCCCGGAGTTCACTCAGACTCACGTCCATTGAGTCCGTGATGCCATCCAGCCATCTCATCCTCCGTCATCCCCTTCCCCTCCTGCCCCCAATCCCTCCCAGCATCAGGGTCTTTTCCAATGAGTCAACTCTTCGCATGAGGTGGCCAAAGTACTGGAGCTTCAGTTTTAGCATCATTCCTTCCAAAGAAGTCCCAGGGTTGATCTCCTTCAGAATGGACTGGTTGGATCTCCTTGCAGTCCAAGGGACTCTCAAGAGCCAACACCACAGTTCAAAAGCATCAATTCTTCGGCGCTCAGCCTTCTTCACAGTCCAACTCTCACATCCATACATGACCACAGGAAAAACCATAGCCTTAACTAGACGGGACCTTAGTCGGCAAAGTAATGGCTCTGCTTTTGAATATACTATCTAGGTTGGTCATAACTTTTCTTCCAAGGAGTAAGCGCCTTTTAATTTCATGGCTGCAGTCACCATCTGCAGTGATTTTGGAGCCCCCCAAAATAAAGTCTGACACTGTTTCTAATGTTTCCCCATCTATTTCCCATGAAGTGATGGGACAAGATGCCATGATCTTCGTTTTCTGAATGTTGAGCTTTAAGCCAACTTTTTCACTCTCCTCTTTCACTTTCAACAAGAGGCTTTTTAGCTCCTCCTCACTTTCTGCCATAAGGGTGGTGTCATCTGCATATCTGAGGTTATTGATATTTCTCCCAGCAATCTTGATTCCAGCTTGTGTTTCTTCCAGTCCAGCATTTCTCATGATGTACTCTGCATAGAAGTTAAATAAGCAGGGTGACAATATACAGCCTTGACGTACTCCTTTTCCTATTTGGAACCAGTCTGTTGTTCCATGTCCAGTTCTAACTGTTGCTTCCTGACCTGCATACAGATTTCTCAAGAGGCAGGTCAAGTGGTCTGGTATTCCCATCTCTTTCAGAATTTTCCACAGTTTACTGTGATCCACACAGTCAAAGGCTTTGGCATAATCAATAAAGCAGAAATAGATGTTTTTCTGGAACTCTCTTGCTTTTTCCATGATCCAGCGGATGTTGGCAATTTGATCTCTGGTTCCTCTGCCTTTTCTAAAACCAGCTTGAACATCAGGGAGTTCACGGTTCACATATTGCTGAAGTCTGGCTTGGAGAATTTTGAGCATTACTTTACTAGCATGTGAGATGAGTGCAATTGTGCGGTAGTTGGAGCATTCTTTGGCATTGCCTTTCTTTGGAATTGGGATGAAAACTGACCTTTTCCAGTCCTGTGGCCACTGCTGAGTTTTCCAGATTTGCTGGCAAATTGAGTGCAGCACTTTCACAGCATCATCTTTCAGGATTTGAAACAGCTCAACGGGAATTCCATCACCTCCACTAGCTTTGTTCGTAGTGATGCTTTCTAAGGCCCACTTGACTTCACATTCCAAGATGTCTGGCTCTAGATTAGTCAACACATCATCATGATTATCTGGGTCATGAAGATCTTTTTTGTACAGTTCTTCCGTGTATTCTTGCCACCTCTTCTTAATATCTTCTGCTTCTGTTAGGTCCAGACCATTTCTGTCCTTTATCGAGCCCATCCTTGCATGAAATGTTCTCTTGGTATCTCTAATTTTCTTGAAGAGATCTCTAGTCTTTCCCATTCTGTTCTTTTCCTCTATTTCTTTACATTGATTGCTGAAGAAGGCTTTCTTATCTCTTCTTGCTATTCTTTGGAACTCTGCATTCAGATGCTTATATCTTTCCTTTTCTCCTTTGCTTTTTGCTTCTCTTCTTTTCACAGCTATTTGTAAGGCCTCCCCAGACAGCCATTTTGCCTTTTTGCATTTCTTTTCCATGGGGATGGTCTTGATCCCTATCTCCTGTACAATGTCACGAACCTCATTCCATAGTTCATCAGGCACTCTATCTATCAGATCTAGACCTTTAAATCTATTCCTCACTTCCACTGTATAATCATAAGGGATTTGATTTAGGTCATACCTGAATGGTCTAGTGGTGTTGCCCACTTTCTTCAATTTAAGTCTGAATTTGGCAATCAGGAGTTCATGATCTGAGCCACAGTCAGCTCCCGGTCTTGTCTTTGTTGACTGTATAGCGCTTCTCCATCTTCGGCTGCAAAGAATATAATCAATCTGATTTCGGTGTTGACCATCTGGTGATGTCCATGTGTAGAGTCTTCTCTTGTGTTGTTGGAAGAGGGTGTTTGCTATAACCAGTGCATTTTCTTGGCAAAACTCTATTAGTCTTTGGCCTGCTTCATTCCGCATTCCAAGGCCAAATTTGCCTGTTACTCCAGGTGTTTCTTGACTTCCTACTTTTGCATTCCAGTCCCCTATAATGAAAAGGACATATTTTTTGGGTATTAGTTCTAAAAGGTCTTGTAGGTCTTCATAAAACCGTTCAGCTTCAGCTTCTTCAGCATTACTGGTTGGGGCATAGATTTGGATAATTGTGATACTGAATGGTTTGCCTTGGAGATGAACAGAGATCATTCTGTCGTTTTTGAGATTGCATCCAAGTACTGCATTTCAGACTCTTTTGTTGACCATGATGGCTACTCTATGTCTTCTGAGGGATTCCTGCCTGCAGTAGTAGATATAATAGTCATCTGAGTTAAATTCACCCATTCCAGTCCATTTTAATTCGCTGATTCCCAGAATGTCGACGTTCACCCTTGCCATCTCTTGTTTGACCACTTCCAATTTGCAAACAAGTATATTTTCAGTGAAAACATGAAGGTGGTAAGTATGAGTTAGCCACATAGACAGTTGGGGGAATAAAGGACTCCAGGTACAGAGCGTAAATTCTATAAAGTACGAAAGAGTTTGACAGGTCTTTGAAGTCAGCCTGTTCCACTCATGGTTGCCGCTGCCGCTACTGCTAATTCGCTTCAGTCGTGTCCTACTCTGTGCGACCCCATAGACGGCAGCCCACCAGGCTCCCCCATCCCTGGGATTCTCCAGGCAAGAACACTGGTTGCCATTTCCTTCTCCATTGCATGAAAGTGAAAACTGAAAGTGAAGTCGCTCAGTAGTGTCCGACTCTTAGCGACCCCGTGGACTGCAGCCCACCAGGCTCCTCTTATACGTGGGACTTTCTGGTGCCATTGCCTTCTCCACCACTCATGGTAAATGTTGCCAATAGGGCCTTTTTGATTTCTAAGACAGAGACCTTTAACTCTCTACATTTGTGTACTTTGCTCTGTTCCACTGTTTCTGTGGAAATGTGGACTCCAGTGTATGATTTGGATTTTTTACAGTTCATTCTCCTCCATTGCTTAAAACTCAGCTATTTTGTACCTCTTCCAACTACCTGCTTCCAGTAGAAAAAAGGAGAAATTAAACAGGAAACTTTGGAGTTGTCCAGTCATGTATAAATAATTATTTCAACAATGAACAGATATTCAGCCCTGGTTTATACAGTAAATTAACTGGAAAATACATGTAAGCCCTCACATTTAGGATTTAAATCTACTGATCGGTTAATGTTTGACTATTTCCATTTTATTTTCAAACCATGTTTGGTTCTTGAGACTATATTAAGGACAGTTTTTCTTTAATACTTTCTGTGTCTTATTCTATTTTGGGTTTCTTGTGTTCCCCATAGGTTCATCAGGATTAGGCAGCCCTCTTGGCAGAAGTCGACATAGTAGCAGTCAGTCAGATCTGACCAGTTCCAGCAGCAGTTCCTCTGGGCTGAGCTTCACTGCATGCATGTCTGACTTTTCCCTTTATGTATTTCATCCATATGGAGCAGGGAAACAAAAAACCGCTGTTTCTGGCCTTACACCCGGATCAGGAGGATTAGGTATACTTAGCATGTTTGCTTTTCAAATTTATCACATCTTTTCAAGCTTTCATCTTTTTAAAAATGATGTTATTGTTAACAATGGATATAAAATGAGATCAGAAACTTTATTTTTCTTAATAATATCTATCCCGTCTCTACATTAAATAAATAGAAATATGAAATAAGTAATGTAGGTAAATCATATAAGATTTTAAAATTCAAAATATTTTATAAATGATATATACACTGTGTAATCTCTTCAGATATGAGGTTACTTATGTTAAGTGTTTAAATGTTTCATCAAATTGCTATTTGTATAAAAAATTTTATTTTCAGTAGTTAAAATTTTAAATTGTGTACATCATCACATTTGTTAATTTAAAGTGATATTCTTTAATATGACTATTTAATGAACTTAAATTCCACTGCCATTTTAAAGTACAGATTTACCACTAAAAATACATAGGATGTTGGTATTAGTGAATGTTATTAACTTATTTAGACAAATAATAGACACACTCCACATTAGTGCTAGTTTTTGTTGAGATGTAAAAATAATCAGTTATGGTTATGGACTTGAACCAATTATTGTTAGGAATGTCTAATGTTCATTAGGTCATTCTGCTTAAATTTTAACTTAATTTAAGTGATTTTAATTAATAGCATAGTATAGCCTATTGAATAACTTCATGTAATTAGTTGTTCGGGATTTGTGTATATATATATGTGTGTGTGTGTGTTCACATGTATTTTTTTTTTTTTAAGGGAATGTAGATGAAGAACCCACTTCAGTCACTGGTCGAAAAGACTCACTCAGTATAAATCTTGAGTTTGTAAAAGTGAGTTTGTCTCGGATAAGGCGCTCTGGAGGTGCCTCATTTTTTGAAAGTCAGTCTGTAAGCAAGTCTGCAAGCAAAATGGATACTACACTAATAAATATATCTGGTATTCACTTATATTTTTAATTGAAAGATTGCTTTCCCAGAATTAAATAAAGGCCTCCTTTTAAGTGTTTAAATATTAAATAATTTAATAATATTAAGCATTTAGTGATAAACTGATTTAAAGGAGGAGAATAACGTCTAGCCAAGTACTATCTCAGTCCAGTGAGATATCAGTGTTAGAAATAGGATTTCTAGATACATACATGGAAATATCACCCAAGGGCCAAAATATGCCTATTTAAGTTGCTAAAAACTGCTTCTTCACTTCTCTACCATGAGTTGGTACAACTTCTGACTTATTTTTTTATTTTTTAATTATAAAATTTTAAAACACTAAGGAAGAAGGGGTGTTGAAAATTTTTTACTTGGTATCATAAGATCTTGAGTTGTGTACCTGTGTATCACTAGCTTTATTATAAAGCTAACTAGTTATATATGATGGACAAATCACTTGCTCATGTACACTGTGATCTGAGTATTTAAAATTGAGTAGAACATTTTGAAGAATTCAGAGTACTAAGTGAGTAAAAACTTTAAAAATTATTAATCCAACAAATATAGTTAAGTACACTTAATCTACTCAACACAATATATATTTGGTCATTCAGCAAACATATAATTGAGGCTGTATTTTACAGTGAACTTGTGCCAGGCACTCTGCTAGGTACTTGAAGATGCCCACATGAATAAGGCAAGGTCATGAAGTGAAGTGCTCAGTTGTGTCCGACTCTTTGTGACTGTAGCCTACCAGGCTCCTCTCTCCATGGGATTTTCCAGGCAATAATCCTGGAGTGGATTACCATTCCCTTCAGGCGATCTTCCCAACCCAGGGATAGAACCCAGGTCTCCCACATTGTAGACAGATGCTTTACCGTCTGAGCCACCAGGGAAGTCCAGGCAAGGTCTTATGAGTAGACAAATTACAGTGCAGTGTGACAAATCCTATAATGGAAGTTTACTTAAAGAGGAGGAAACAAATTCTGTTTTATATAAGAGATCAGAGAAGGTTTCACAAAGGATATAATGTAAGGGCCAATCTTCAAAATTATGTAGGAATATACTTGGCTATGGCAACATGGTATTTAATGGTCAGAGCATGAGAAAGTATGCGTTTGGATCATACTTTGATTCACTGAGTTAACCATAAGTATAACTGAACACTGAGTTAGTTGTACAAAGTAAATGGGTCTAGAGACAGGGAGGACTTGACTAGAGGTAGAGCTGATAAAATAGCCCAGGACATGACTATGGGGTGGGGGGACCCATACCATGCTAAAAAATGGGGTTCTAATCCTTTGAGCAAGGAGAAGCCATTAGCAGTTTTTAAGAACTGTATGACAACATTGTCCTTAAAGATAGCAATACTGTTATATACACTGAAAAATCTGTTAAGAGGATAGATTTCATGTTAAGTATTTTTGCCACAAAAAAGAACCACCAAAATTATACATGGATGATAAAATCTATGTTTTTTAAAAAAGGAATGATCCTTAAGATTGATATTTTAGGAAGAGAGCCAACGGGAGAATGGTAAGAGATGGTAGAATGGAAAGATGCTTGCGGACGCTGTTGAAGTAGACTAAGAAATAGGGGATGAGGGCCTGAATTGTGACAGTAAAAAAAGAGGAGAGAGAATGGTTTCAAGATAAATATGAGAATCTACAAGCTTAAGGACAAGTTGTATGAGCAGCAATAGAGGAGACAACGATGCCTCAGGGTTTTAGCTTAGGTAATCAAGGGGCATTGAGGTCACTGCCTTTAGAAAATAAAGAAGGAAATGCTTATGTGACACTGAGGTGGAAGGATCTGATAGGCAATTGGCTATTGGGCTGTGTGGATATGGGCTCAGGCTGAAACGGAAACTTCAGATTTAGGGGACACTGACATGTGAATGCAACAGAAGCTCTGGCGAGGACTGGAGGAGGACCTGAAGCAGAAGTAGCAAAGCAAAACCCCCAAGACAGCCATCAGAACACTGACAATTCGCTGCTTAGCTGGTAAAGGGTCCACCTGCAATGCAGGAGACCTGGGTTCGATCCCTGGATTAGGAAGATCCCCTGGAAAGGGAAAGACTACCCACTCCAGTATTCTGGCCTGGAGAATTCCATGAACTGTACAGTCCATGGGGTCACTGCCGGGGACCAGCCCCGGTGGATCCAGGGATATTCAAAGCGGGGACAGAGCGGGCGGGATTAGGAGAGGATAGGAGAGAACAGGATAGCTCAGGATAGAATAGTATAGTAGGAAATTAGTGGAAGAAAAGAAGGCTGAATAACTTGGTTTACGTGGAAAGCCAATAAAACCTCGAGACAAGAGGTTTGCACCATCTACGTTAGGCCACCGGCGTCCGTTTGAATATCGGAGAGTGCCCCGCCCTGGGCTCTCTCTCTCACAGATCTTAGCAGCCGGGACAGGTAAATAGACATGGCGAGCCTCCGCGCCCCAGATGGGAATTCAGCCGAAAAAGGGGAGAAAAAGAAAAGAATGACATGGGGAAGCCCAGCGTTGGTGTAAGGCTCCAAAGGGGAAAAAAAGGGGCCGTATATTTTTCAAACTCAGATTATATACCCCAAGTTGTACATAATGGAATATGCAGAGTTATACAGGGGCAGCAGTCCTGACCCTCATTGAGACAAGGCTTTCTTTTTTGCATACTCTCCCGTTACAAAAGGTCTCAGGCGGTTTACATTATCTTCTGGCCAAGAGGCCTGTTAACATTTCTATGGCTCTCATCTGATGAGGTTTTGTTAACCAGAGACTCATTGTGTTAACCTTTCCAAAGTCTGAAAGCCACTCTCAGAAAACACTAAAAAATACAGCAACTTGTAATATAAGGAAGTACAGTAATTTATAGCAAAAGAAAAGTAATTTACTCAAAAGTTCAGTATTGCTAATATCAAAACTACTACATATCCCTTTTTCCATATCCCATTTACATAGATTACATCTTCCTGGGTGCCTGAGAGATAAGAAATAAGGAGGTCTGGCAGCAATCATTGAGTCAACCGTGAAATCCTGTCACCAATATCAATTTAAAAAGGCTCTGAAACTTTAGGCTTTTGTGCCCCTCACAGTTGGGAGGTTGTGAGCAATTCACAAGCTTGTAGAAAGATAGGGGAACCTGTTTGGGCAGGCTAGAGCTTTATCAAAGGGGGGTTGGGCTGAAATGGGAAAACAGACAAATTTTTGTTTTGTGGGGCACATGTTCAGGAAAAACCAGGGAGAAATCCGATGACTCAAATTGCCCTGCCAACTGAGTTTGCCACGTGACCCTGTCACGGGTGGGATTCCTCACTCTGGCTCCCGAGAGGTCACAAAGAGTCAGACATGATTGAGCGACTTTCACTCACAAAATACTAACTTCTGCCATACAGTTACTTGGTTTGCAGCTGCTTTTGAAGAAGTCTGTATTCTAGCTAATCCTGATGATTCATTTTCCATATTTGAGAGGGGCCCTATGTTAAAGCTGGAAGCTGTCTGTAAGACTGATCTTAGATCCTGTGTGAGAATTTCATGATAAAGTGGTAATAGAATTCCAGTTTGCTCTCACCTCATAAATGGAAATGGAACTAGTGGTGTTAGAATGTGCTATTTTGATCAGCTGTGAAAGGAACACATTATCACTTACTGATTATACTATATACCTCATTTTGATATTTCAAGAATTGTAACAGAATTATAATTCAGTTGTGTAATATTATATCTACCATGTGAAAATATTAAAGGTTTGGGAAGTATGTTCTAACAAATTTTATTTATGTATCAGCTGTTTGTGATTAGGGTCTGCTTCCTTTAAATATGACATGCGCCGCCTCAGTGAAATTCTGGCATTTCCAAGAGCCTGGTATAGGAGGAGTATTGCAAGACGCCTATTCCTTGGAGACCAAACTATTAATTTGCCAAGTAAGCTTGTTTATGTAATTATAGATTATACTTAGGCTGCTTTTAATTTTGATTATAATAATAATAAGATCCATGATTGATAACACAAACTTTGTCATACTTGGTAAACTACCCTGCAGTTCTTTGACTCATTCAACAAATGTCAGTGAAGCCCCTTTAATGTGCTAGTAACCACTGGGAATGTACTAGCATTGGAGGTCACAAAATGCTTGCTCTCTCAGGGATTATTTTGTTCTGTGATGATTACCCTGTAATCTCTGTAAAATCTGGAAATGCATAAATAAATTTAACCAACTTAATCATGGTTAAACATGGAAAATAGAAAATATTGGGGACATGCTACCATATTTCATTTTTTCTCTTTGACATAGATATTGCTGTAGTATTACATTGTGTAAGTGAAAGTTAAGAGTTAGCATTATCCAGTAGAAAATATTAGTAGAAAATATTAGAAATTTGGATTCTAGGTCTATTCCCTCAACTGTAATATGGGACAGAGTGCCTGTCCTACCCTTCTCATATATTTTCTGTGAGAATTAAATAACATGTTGGAATTGTACAAACTGGACATTGTATAGTTTTCAGAGAACTTGAAGAAATACAAAATGTGCTTAGAAGTGGTGGAGTGGTGAATGTTTTATAGCATGGAGATATTATCCTGTTAATTTTGTTTTTGTTATCTACTTTCCTTTTAGCATCTGGCCCAGGGACACCTGATTCCATTGAAGGTGTAAGCCAACACCTTTCTCCCGAGTCATCAAGAAAAGCTTACTGCAGGACTTGGGAGCAGCCTAGTCAGTCAGCCTCCTTCACCCACATGCCTCAGTCACCTAATGTGTTCAATGAGCATATGACGAACAGCACCATGTCACCAGGGACAGCTGCACAGAGCCTAAATCCCCAGCTTCCATAAGGTCAAGGAGTGTGTCTGATTCTTCAGTTCCCCGAAGAGGTAACACTGTTCATTAGCCCTCTAGAGCTCCTAATATAAAAATCTTAATTAGTTACTCCCAGATTTTTGCCCCAATTGCACAAAGAGATTCTTTTACAAGTTTTTATGGAAGATGTGGCTGGGGGAGGTTGGGGGGTGGGTAGGAGTCCCAAACCCAACAACACACACATACACACACTTGATGGTATTTGCTAGCAGATGAGACAGCTGGACGGCTAGTTGCTTTGAAAAGGGATAGAGAGAAAGAAATGAACATAGTGTTAGCGTGCTCCATATGGTAGTTAGTGTTAGAAGTAAAACAAACCTACAGTGTTGTAAAAGGTACTTCATATTGAAAAAGTGTGATAGCTAGTAAATGTTAGGTCTAACACAAAAATATCATAATTTTACTTTTTGGATTATAGTGATGAGTTGTCTTTGCTTTGTAATTGGCTGAACATCTATATAAATCAATGTACATTTTATTTTCTACTTTTAGATTCACTTTCAAAAACATCAACTCCTTTTAACAAATCAAACAAAGCAGCAAGCCAACAAGGGACCCCATGGGAAACACTTGTCGTGTTTGCTATCAACTTGAAGCAATTAAACGTTCAAATGAATATGAGTAATGTAATGGGAAATACAACGTAAGCTATTCAGATACAAAGATACAAAATATATTGTATATTTAATTATCATATATAATATATTTAATTATCATATATAATTTTTCTAATTGTTGTAAAGCAATACAAAACCTTTTTTAAATGCTTAAATGTTTGAGACAGTAAATAGATAAATTATAAATTGTTTTACCCTGAAAATGGTTTAATCCTAAAGATACTGTAACATAAAAACAGCATGAAATATGTGTTCTAAAAAGATAGAAAATAAGGAAAATAGCATAATTCTCTAGCTAAGAATAAAGCTTCATTATTAATGTTAATATTCAAATGTTTACCATAGTTTTTATAAGAAATGTATGTTTCATTGTCCAATTTTTTTTAATCATATAACTCCTGTTTTAATTCATGACATTGGAAGCCATATGTCTATTTAATAAGCCTTTTTCTTTCTGATAGGTGGACAACTAGTGGTTTGAAGAGCCAAGGCCGCCTGTCAGTAGGAAGTAATCGAGATCGAGAAATAAGCATGTCTGTTGGTCTGGGAAGATCACAGTTAGATTCTAAAGGAGGAGTAGTTGGAGGCACTATAGATGTAAATGCTTTGGAGATGGTTGGTATGTTGAAATTTTACAGCTGAAAAATATATTGAGAAAAGCATTTGAAAACTGATTTTGATGAGTTTTTATTATGCATTTCTGTGGAAAATAATTATTGTTTCTATTTTAGCTCATATTTCTGAACATCCAAACCAGCAACCCAGTCACAAAATTCAGATTACTATGGGTTCTACTGAAGCTCGTGTGGATTACATGGGCTCAAGTATTCTCATGGGTATCTTCAGTAATGCTGACCTCAAGCTTCAGGATGAATGGAAAGTAAATCTGTATAACACACTGGATTCAAGCATGACTGATAAAAGGTGTTTAGTGAAATATTACTTTTTGAGTACTTTACATGACTGCTGTTAACATATTTTCTATCATTCAGTGAAAAGACTCAAACCATTTTTCCTGCAATTACATGATTTTTCTGTCACAATTAATATGAATGAAAAGCTGGTGGGGAAGAGACTTTTTTGGGTACTTTTAAACTGTTTTCTATGAGATATATGATAAAGGCTCTGTTTTATGCTCTAGTGAAATTTTTGTCCATGGAGATCTGAAGTGGGATATTTTCCAAGTAATGATATCAAGATCAACTACACCAGACCTGATTAAAATAGGAATGAAGCTCCAGGAATTTTTCACTCAGCAGTTTGACACCAGCAAACGAGCTCTGTCTACCTGGGGACCAGTTCCTTATCTTCCACCTAAGACAATGACTAATAACCTAGAGAAGAGTTCACAAGAACAATGTAAGAGTTAGAAAACTTAAGACTTTTATATACTTTATCTTTCACTATGTGTTACAATTTTAATTTAAAACATTTAAATACCATACTTACAAAGGGGTCCATATGCTCTTTATCCTACTCACTCAGCAAAGTACTCCTGTCCTACCCACCAATGGAATTAGAAGCCATCATTTGGAATTCATTCATTACCTCCCCTGCCACAAACTATAATCATACCATTATTACAAACTACATCAGTATATTACAAATTAATACTTTTAACATAATTATAAGTTACAACTAATGATTATATTTTGATTCTGAATAACTTACATTGTATTTCCTATTACATTACTCATAATCATTTGATTGTTTAATACATTCCATTATACTCCATGCTCTTGAATACTAATTATGCTAACACCATGTTCTGGTTCAGAGCATGGGCTATGGAATCAGAATATCTGAATTTGGATTTATTGGCTGTGTCATGTTACACAGTTTATTATTTTCAGTCAGTAATTCAAATATTATGTATCAACCATGTTGTTAAGCACTGTTTTAGGCATAGGGGATCTACTAGTGGAGAAAGTTCCTATTCTCCATTAAATTTTAATAGGAGAGACAGACCATAACCAACTAACTGTGTAAGATAATTTCAGGTAGAGAGAAATGCAGAGAAAAGGAACAAAGCAGGGGAAGAATATAGAAAATGACAGTCTGCAAGGATAAATATTTTAGAAAGGGTGGTAAAGGAAACCTTTTCTAAAATGAAAGAGCTAGGCTAAGATCTTGCAAGAAGAGTTCTAGGCAAAGTGGGCTATGAAAAGGTGCAAAGCCCCTATAGTTGGCAGGAAACTTGCTTGTTTGATGATCATTGAGGTGGCCCACTGTGGTGAAACAGAGTGAGCAAGCAGGAAAATACTGAACATGAATTCAAAGAAGTCACAGATAAGATTTTTAATATGTTGGGGAGCTACTGAAGAATTCTGAACAGATGTGATACCATTTGATTTACTTCTTAAAAAAATAATCCTTTTTTAAAGCATCTCTCTGGCTTCTGTGTAGGAACAGACTGAGGCGGTTAAGAATGAAAGTAAGGAAATCACTGCACTAAGGCAATGGCATCCCACTCCAGTACTCTTGCCTGGAAAATCCCATGGACAAGAGGAGCCTAGTGGGCTGCAGTCCATGAGGTTGTGAAGAGTCGGACATGACTAAGCAACTTCACTTTCATGTTTCACTTTCATGCATTGGAGAAGGAAATGGCAACCCACTCCAGTGTTCTTGCCTGGAGAATCCCAGGAATGGCAGAGCCTAGTGGGCTGCCATCTATGGGGTCGCACAGAGTCGGACATGACTGAAGCAACTTGGCAGTAGCAGCAGCAGCAGTAATCACTATTACTACATTAACTGCTATTACTACACACTTATACTTTTAATACCATTGTAAGGAGGATATTCTGAGTCCAGGCAAAAGACAGTGGTGGCTTTAACTAGACTGATAGAGTTAAAAGTGAAAAGTAGGCTGTAGTAGGATAACTTTTAATGATTTTTATCACAGAAGCAGTACATGTGCATTAGGAAACAATGTGCATTGGGAAAGAATGTAAATATCCAAGCAAAAAATAAAAACCTCACATTCTTCCCAGAAGTCATCACTGTGATTACTTTATATACAGTATATATGCTCAGATACTTTTCTAGGCTTGCATGCATGTGCACACACATACATGTATACATGAATATGTATATATTTTCATATATATATATATATATACTGTTTACCAGAATATTATTCATATTGTTTTGTAAGCTTTTCCAGTCAACAATCTCGAACTTTACATTACATTAATTATCTCCTCTAGCCACATCATCACAGTTGACAACTGACCTTAAATTATCTTTACAACTGGGTTATCCAAACCAGTATATCCAATTCAAGACCACAGGTTAAAAACGGTTATGTTTCTTTACTCTTTTTAAATTCTACTGAATTTAGTCCCTTTTTTAGTGACTTGACTTGCTAAGAGACTTGGCCAATTGCCCTGCAGAATATCCTACTTTCTCAGTCTTTCAGTTGTCTTTTTGGGTTTCACTTATCTTGTTCTCCAAGTCCCTGCATTACCTTTAAACTGGAATTGGTATCAGACATAAACTAACAGATGGATGTTCCCCAAAATGTCTGGCCTGGACTTTTTGAAAAACCTTTGTCATGGGCAACAAACAGGCTTAAGGAGTTATCTTAGATTAAAGGAAACTAAAGAGATAATGCAAACTAAATACAACACGTGATCTTTGGGTGGATCTAGAATGAGAACTGTAGAAAACAGCCAGAAGGATATTACTGGGGAAAGTGGATAATACAGATACGGACTGTACAGTGAGACACGTGAACTCTGCAGGCCCACACACAGGTTTTTAATAGCAGTGAGTACTGTGCTACTACATGATCTATGCCTGGTTGAATCCTGATGGAAGTGTGGATATGGAGGGCCAGCTTTAAGTAATACATGGATTTTTGACTTTGCAGAGGTTCAGTGTCCCTGTATATCAACCTGCATGTTGTTCAGTGTTCAACTGTGTATCTCATAAGCTCTCCTTGAACTTTAATGTGCATCTAAAACACCTGGAGATCTTATTAAAATGCAGATCCTGATACAGTAAATATGGAATAGACATAAGAGTGAATTTCTATCAAGCTCCCAAGTGATGCTGATGCTGCTGGTTCTCAGACCTCACTTTTGAGTAGCAAGGTTATAAAAGATTTTTTTTTAAAGTACTTAAAATCAGGCATCTGCCTTTGATATCTACATCCTCTGATCACCAGTTTACTTAACCCCTCTTCTGTAAACTAGGTGTTTTCTCTAGATGACACACTTTGTTTATAAAGTTACTGTGAGAATTGCGTAAAATTTCATGCAGGCACTTTATACATCATTATTACAGAAGCATTAGTTGTAATTATTATTATAAGATTGTTACTTTCCTTAGTTCTATCCATCTTTACACAGCATCTTTTCCAAGACTGTATTCTTATTAGCTTCCGCTTAATGTTAACCAGGGACTGAACTGTTTTATCCCTTATCTGAGTCACTTTAGTTTTAGAAAGTGCCGTGTGCTGTCTTCCTACCCAGCACTCAGGATGTTCATGAGATGCTTTAGGATAAATGGTTCTTTGTTTCCTTGCAGTGCTCGATGCAGCTCACCATCGACATTGGCCTGGAGTATTGAAGGTGGTATCAGGATGTCACATATCCTTATTTCAGATTCCGTTACCCGAAGATGGAATGCAGTTTGGAGGATCAATGAGCTTACATGGAAATCATATGACACTAGCTTGTTTTCATGGCCCGAATTTCCGTTCAAAATCCTGGGCCCTTTTTCATTTAGAGGAACCAAATATCGCTTTTTGGACCGAAGCTCAGAAAATATGGGAAGATGGTAAACTGCCATTTTCAGCTTTCACTTTTACCCATCTTCTTATCTGATTATATACAACAGAGTAGTTTTCTTTTTGCATATCATTTGTCTGTTTTCTTATGATACTTCTGAAACCCATCTCTATTATTATGTACCTGACATGTTAAGGAGTTTACTGTCAGTGAGTCAGTATC
Organism: Aepyceros melampus; assembly: GCA_006408695.1. NCBI lineage: Eukaryota > Metazoa > Chordata > Mammalia > Artiodactyla > Bovidae > Aepyceros > Aepyceros melampus. The sequence continues at coordinate 61,509 of SJXQ01012270.1, forward strand.
TATAAAGACTGGCACATGTTAAAGGGCTTATTTCTGAATTTACCATCTTATTCTGTTTTTTACTTAGGCAGTTAAATTTCTGCTGCCATGGCTGGTCATAGTTAAGTCATAGTTACTGTAAATATTTCTTAGAGAAACATGAAGAGAAGACAACACACAGTGGTAGTATAAGGAAACTTAACTGCCAGTCAGGACTATTTTACGAAACTTTTATGGACAAAGCTGTACTTCTACCTCTATTTACAGTTTCTTTTAGCTTTAATTTTCTACTCTATGATTTCTTAATGATGAAGAAGTAAGTGGTTGATGTTCTTTTATCTTCTTGGGGATAAATCCAGTTATAACTAAAAGAAAAAGAATTTTATTTTTTTCTCACTTAATGTACCCCCTGTTTTTACACCCTTCTCTGTGTATGACTTACCTAGCTGAATCTATTGCTCTAGGGCCACAACTCTTCTTCCATCTAAAATATAGTTTGTTACATTAAGAAACTTGTTCCCCCCTCTAGGCTCTAGTGACACTCTACATATATTGTACAAACACTGGATTTTCATCTGGGCCATAATACCATGGTTACCAAACCATGTGGTGCTTTGGAAAGTCCTATGGCAACAATAACCAAGATAACCAGGCGTCGCCATGAAAATCCACCCCATGGAGTAGCAAGTGTGAAAGAATGGTTCAATTATGTTACGGCCACAAGGAATGAAGGTTAAAAGTTTGATTCCTTGGAAAGATCTGTTTTGTATTCTCTATTTTTGGTTCTGTTGACTGTGTTTAGAATTTAAGTGGAGGGAGCATTGAATAATTAAAGTGGAGGGAGCATTTCCATTTCTTTCAACAAGCTTCATTTTATTCCAGCGCCATAAGTACCAATATTACTATATGATTCAACACTCTAGCAGTGCCACACATCTCATGGACTAAAATTATTTTCAATGTAACTGAAAACATTCAAAATAAAATTGGTTTACATATGTGAAATTAAGTTTATTATAATTTGAAAAGATATTTTTATACTAATGTTCACAGTTGGAGGTTTGGGAAAGTTATTGCACAACTAAATAACAGAATAACACAAACAAAGTTCAGATGGCTGGAATAAAATGAAACTATTAGTATTCCAGTAAAGTTGTAAGTTTAATAAGGAGTGCTTTCCTTGAATTTTTCATTTGATTAGATTCACGGGCCTCACAGTAATGCAGTCATGAAAATTCTTATTCTGTGGTGGTTTTTCTGTTACAGTTTAGAGCACTGCTTTGTATCAATCATTTCATCTGTATTGAAAAGCTGACTAAACTGAGACATGTTAAGACTTGAATGTTTTGCTTAAAAATGACTTCCTTTCAGAGTGGAAAAGAAGATGGCTTGGGCCTAATGGAAAATAGTTGCTATGCACTGGCAAACCTAGGGATCAAAGACTGTTAAAAAATGTTCTGAGAACAAAGGAGGATAAGGAAGTAAATTAGAAAATTCTGCATGTATTGATTATTCTAACTTTTCAATAAGAGACTTTGGGGGAAGGAGTTCTTTTGGACTGGATACTGTGGAGGGACTGTTAGCATACTGAACTACTACCTGTGTAACTAGAAAATGCTAATTTTTATAAGACAACTCTGTTAGCCACATATAGCACAATTACAACATATAGCAACATAGCACATATATTGGGGAAACTCAGGACTTATACCTAGTCCCAAGATCGGGGTTGTATTTAATCATACCTTATAAGAGAGAATTATTTAACCTATGAAAAACTTTGAGCTCAATAAAGCTCTTAAATTCAGATATGATTTCAATTGAGAATAATATTCAAAGTTTAAGAAACAAAAATTGAAATGTATTGGATTTATCCAAAACCATGTTATAACAGCTTCAGTACTGAGAATAGTGACAGGTGCATTCTTTAGTCTGAGCCACCAAGGAAGTCCATTTGTGTATGGATGTATATATAAATATATGTGTCCATATTTATATCTGGGGGCTTCCTAGGTGGCGCTAGTGGTAAAGAATCTGCTTGCCAGTGCAGGAGATGCCAGAGACTCAGGTGCAATCCCTGGGTCAGGAAGATCCCCTGGAGTAGGAAATGGCACCCCATTCCAGTATTCTTGCCTGGAAATTTTCATGGACAGAGGAGCCTGGTGGGCTAAAGTCCATGGGGTCACAAAGAGTCAGACACATATGACTGACTGAGCTTTGGCTCAAAGCCAAAGCTTTAATATGCCTCTTTTTAAAAAAATGTCTTCATTTTCTGTCTTTTGAAATGATAAAAGTTCTATATATCAGTGTCATGACAGCTATATGCTTATCAATGCCTATTAATTTGATTCTTACTGTGTTTATTATTATGCTTGTAGAACTAAATCTGCTTCGTAATGTTGATGCTAATAACACTGAGAATAGCACAACAGTGAAGAATTCTAGTTTGCTCAGTGGATTTAGAGGAGGTTCTAGCTACAATCATGAAACGGAGACAATCTTTGCACTACCAAGAATGCAGCTTGACTTTAAATCCATTCATGTTCAAGAACCACAAGAACCTTCATTACAGGGTATGTGGAAACAATCTTTAGTTTCTAAAGTTAACTAAGAAAATTCCACAGGATCTTCAAGCTTCCTTTTTTCCCCAGAGATGATTTTTGGTTTATAATGAAACTGATTTTCTGGTTTAAACTGATTTATATTCTTACCAGTTATATGACGTCTGGCAAAAAGTGTACTCCATTTGTGCCTCTTCCTCAAATGGAGCTAACAGGACTTCATTCATTAGGTTTTTATGAGGCATAAATAACATATACTTCTATAATGCTTGTAAATTATCATCATCTGCCTATAAATCACATACAGAAACTACTGGTTTCTCTATAGTTGCATTTAATTACATGGACCCATGTAAATCCCTTGTTAATGGGAAGAGGGACTTATTTCAATAATCTTTTAATACAGAAGAACTCTGCCATTGCAGATGCCAGCCTGAAGCCAAAGGTAGAATGCAGTGTGGTGACAGAGTTCACTGACCACATCTGTGTGACGATGGATGCTGAGCTCATCATGTTTCTTCATGATTTAGTATCAGCTTATCTTAAAGAAAAAGAAAAAGGTGGGTAACACAGTTGGTTTTTTTCACTACCATTTATATGAATTTGACCCAGACTTGCCCGTGAGTGTCCATAAGTCTCTGGCAGAGGCATGTGTCCACGGTGTCCTGCTGCAGGGTTGGAGGCACTGAGTATAGCAGCACATGCATGGGACTTTTTGAAGGAGGTCAACATTATCTTCATTGGCCCATCAGAACCAGACCCAGTTTCCCCCTCAGTCAGTCTCTCCCATCAGGAGGCTTCCAAAAGCCTCTTATCCTTCTCCATTAGAGGGCAGACAGACTGAAGACCACAATCACAGAAAACTTGACCAATCTGATTAGTGAAACTATGAGCCATGCCATGTAGGGCCACACAAGACAGACAAGTCATGGTAGAGAGTTCTGACAAAACGTGGTCCACTGGAGAAGGGAATGGTAAACCACTTCAGTATTCTTGCCTTGAGAACCCCATGAACAGTATGAAAAGGCAAAAAGGTATGACACTAAAGATGAACTCCCCAGGTCAGTAGGTGCCAAATATGCTACTGGAGATCACTAGAGAAACAACTCCAGAAAGAATGAAGAGACAGAGCCAAAGCAGCACCACCACCCAGTTGTGGATGTGACTGGTGATAGAAGTAAAGCCCGATGCTGTACAAAGCAAGATTGCATAGAAACCTGGAATATTAGGTCCATGAAAGAAAAGTGAAAGTGAAGTTGCTCAGTTGTGTCCAACTCTTTGTGACTCCATGGACTGTAGCCTACCAGGCTTCTCAGTCCATGGGATTTTTCTAAGCAAGAGTACTAGAGTGGGTTGCCATTTAGGTCCATGAATCAAGGCAAACTGGAAGTGGTCAAACAGGAGACTGAAAGAGTAAACATTGACATTTTAGGAATCAGCAAACTAAAATGAACTGGAATGGGTGAATTTAACTCAGATGACCATTATATCTACTACTGTGGGCAAGAATCCCTTAGAAGAAATGGAGTATCCATCATAGTCAACAAAAGAGTCCAAAATGCAGTACTTGGATGCAATCTTAAAAATGACAGAATGATCTCTGCCATCTCCAAGGCAAACCATTCAACATCATGGTAATCCAAGCCTATGTCCCAACCATAGAGGAAGCTAAAGTTGAACAGTTCTATGAAGACTTACAAGACCTTCTACAACTAACACCTAAAAAAGATGTCCTTTATTATAGGGGACTGGAATGCAAAAGTAGGAAGTCAAGAAATACCTGGAGTAACGGGCAAATTTGGCCTTGGAGTACAAAATGAAGTCAATGTATAGGAAAACAAATACAGTATTGTAAAGCAAAACAAACTAAAAAATAAAAGTTAATATAAAAAAATGAAGTAGGGCAAAGGCTAATAGAGTTTGTCGAGAGAATGCACGGGTCATAGCAAACATCTTCTTCCAAGAACACAAGAGAAGACTCTACACATGGACATCACCAAAATGTCAGTACCAAAACTAAACTGATTATATTCTTTGCAGGCAAAGATCGAGAAGCTCTATACAGTAGCAAAAAACAAGACTGGGAGCTGACTGTGGCTCAGATCATGAACTCCTTATTGCCAAATTAGACTTAAATTGAAGAAAGTAGGGAAAACCACTAAACCATTCAAGTATGATCTAAATCAAATCCCTTATGATGATACAGTGGAAGTGACAAATAGATTCAAAGGATTAGATCTGATAGAGTGCCTGAAGAACTATGGACAGAAGTTTGTGACATTGTAGAGGAGGCAGGATCAACACCATCCCCAAGAAAAGGAAATGCAAGAAGGCAAAATGGTTGTCTGACGAGGCTTTACAAATAGCTGTCATAAGAAGAGAAGCTAAAGGCAAAGGAAAAAAAGGAAAGATATACCCATTTGAATGCAGGGTTCCAAAGAATAGCAAGGAGAGATAAGAAAGCCTTCCTCAGTGATCAATGCAAAGAAATAGAGGAAAACAACAAAATAGGAAAGACTAGAGATCTCTTCAAGAAAATTGGAGATATCAGATAGGGAACATTTCATGCAAATATGGGCATAATAAAGGACAGAAATGGTACAGACCTAACAGAAGCAGAAGATAATAAGAAGAGGTGGCAAGAATACACAAGAGAGCTATACAAAAAAGATCTTCATGACCCAGATAACCACAATGGTGGGATCACTCACCTAGAGCCAGACATGCTGGAATGCGAAGTCAAGTCGGCCTTAGGAAGCATCACTACGAAGAAATCTAGTGGAGGTGATGGAATTCCAGTTGAGCTATTTCAAATCCTAAAAGATGATGCTGTAAAAGTGCTGTTCTCAATATGCCAGCAAATTTGGAAAACTCAGCAGTGGCCACAGGACTGGAAAAGGTCAGTTTTCATTCCAATCCCAAAGAAAGGCAATACCAAAGAATACTTAACTACCACACAATTGCACTCATCTCACACGCTAGCAGAGTAATGCTCAAAATTCTCCAAGCCAGGCTTCAATAGTATGTGAACCATGAAATTCCAGATGTTCAAGCTGGATTTAGAAAAGGCAGCAGAACCGGAGATCGATTACAAACATCCGTTGGATCATCTAAAAAGCAAGCGAGTTCCAGAAAAACATCTACTTCTGCTTTATTGACTATGCCAAAGCCTTTAACTGTGTGGATCACAACAAGCTGTGGAAAATTCTTCAGGCGATTGGAATACCAGACCACCTGACCTTCTTCCTGAGAAATCTGTATGCAGGTCAAGAAGCAACAGTTAGAACCGGACATGTAACAACAGACTGGTTCAAAATTGAGACAGGAGTATATAAGGCTGTGTCACTCTGCTTATTTAACTTATATGCAGAGTACATCATGAGAAAGGCTGGACTAGATGAAGCACAAGCTGGAATCAGGATTGCCAGGAGAAATATCAATAACCTCAGATATGCAGATGACATCATCCTTATGACAGAAAGTGAAGAACTAAAGATCCTCTTGATGAAACGGGAGAGTGAAAAAGTTGGCTTTTTCAGCATTCAGAAAACTAAGAGCATGGCATCCAGTCCCATCACTTCATAGCAAATAGATGGGGAAACAGTGACAGACTTTATTTTTCTGGGCTCCAAAAATCACTGCAGATGGTGACTTCAGCCATGAAATTAAAAGACGCTTGCTCCTTGGAAGAAAAGTTATGACCAACCTAGACAGCATATTAAAAAGCAGAGACATTACTTTGTCAACAATGGTCCATCTCGTCAAAGCTATGGTTTTTCAAGTGGTTATGTATGGATGTGAGAGTTGGACTATAAAGAAAGCTGAGTGCTGAAGAATTGATGCTTTTGAATACTGGTGTTGGAGAAGACTCTTGAGAGTCGCTTAGACTGCAGGGAGATCCAAGCAGTCCATCCTAAAGGAAATCAGTCGTGAATATTCATTGGAAGGGCTGATGCTGAAGCTGAAACTCCAATAGTTTGGCCACCTGATGCAAAGAACTGACTCACTGGAAAAGATCCTGATGCTGGGAAAGGTCCAAAGATGTGAGAAGGGGACGACAGAGGATGAGATGAGTTTGAGTGTAATTCCAGGAGTTGGTGATGGCCCGGAGGCCTGGATTGCTGCAGTGTATGGGATCACAAAGAGTCAGCCACAACTGAGTGACTAAACTGAACTGAAAGTGAAGTCGCTCCGTCGTGTCCGACACTTTGTGACTCCATGGACTGTAGCCTACCAGGCTCCTCCCTCCATGGGATTCCCAGACAAGAGTACTGGAGTGGGTTGCCATTTTCCTTCTCCAGGGGATCTTCCTGACCCTAGGATCGAAGCCGGGTCTCCTGCATTCCAGGCAGACACTTTATGAATTTTTATAGTCCAGTGATAAAATGAGTGGAATGTGTCTCCTTCCTCTGTGAGTTACAAATATAAATAAAATGTATTAGTAAGACTGTTTGATAGGCTTTCTGAGTATCTGCTAGGTACAGGGCATTTTTTCCTAACTATACCTCAAACTGAATGGTGTTTTATACTTTACAAAATGTTTCCATATATGTCATGTATATTATCGTATCTGGTAAGATATTCTCACAAACTTGGAAAAGAAAACCTCTTTGAGGAAATATTGCTAGTTAAAATGAAATGATTAGAGAACCAACTACACTACATTTTAAAGTTAGCAAGTTATATACATAGTTGGGAAAAGTGAATTAAAGAAGATAAATCTGTTTGGAATGCACAGAACATTATTTTTAGAGATCAGTTCAGTTGCTCCGTCATGTCCGACTCTTTGCAACCCCATGAACCACAACACACCAGGCCCCCCTGTCCATCACCAACTCCCAGAATTCACCCAAATCCATGTCCATTGAGTCAGTGATGCCATCCAGCCATCTTATCCTGTCATCCCCTTCTCCTCCTACCCTCAATCTTTCCCAGCATCACGGTCTTTTCCTGTGAGTCAGCTCTTCTCATCAGGTGGCCAAAGTATTGGAGTTTCAGCTTCACCATCAGTCCTTCCAGTGAACACTCAGGACTAATCTCCTTTAGGATGGACTGGTTGGATTTCCTTACTTAGCTCTTAGTAGTGGTGTCTTGTTTTTAATGAGTAAAATAACATTGGTTTCCTTGCTGGAACTTAAATGTTTGCCCACTTAGAAACATATGGTCACCCTAATATCCATATGCAATTGGCTGAATATATTACAATGTGTCCATACAAAGAAATAAAATACTCTATAGCTGTTTAAAAGAATGAGATAGTTTGAAATGTCAGGAAATGGAATGCTCTCCTATATTGTCTTTATTCACTCAAAAATATTTAATGTACAACAATATATGAATATACAATGCTAAAACATGTGCTTTTAAAAAATGCTTGGAATAGGTCACACTGTAATACTTCATTTTTTTCAAGATAGAAATATAAAATTTATCTTGATATTTCAAAATAGCCTCACAATGAAATGTTAAGTGAAAAAAAATACAGATTATCAAAAGACCACGTGGAAAGAGTGCAAAAGTAGCATACTTAAATACTATTTAATCTAGATGTACCAAAAATTCAGGGAGAATGACATCAATAATATGGCTAAGAGAAATTTATGAGATATTTCAGGTAAAATGATTGCAAGTATATAATAGAAAATATTATATATAATATACATAGATATACATATTCTTGCCTGAAGAATTCCATGGACAGAGGAGCCTGGCAGGCTACAGTCCATGGGGTTGCAAAGAGCCAGACACGACTGAGTAACTAAGCACAACATCCATAGATCCCGTCTTCTAATAGAGCAACAGCATATACCAGACACTGTTTATTCTCCTGTTTTTCTCTCTGCCTTAATATTTAAACATCATGCAGAGAAACAGATTCTAAAGTTCTGTGAAGTTCAATATTATTTTAGTATACCTAAATATGAATGCCTGCCAGATTTCTTTCTCTCAGAAATTATGTGGAACCTTTGTCATTTTATGAAATACTGCGTTTGTCTTCCATAAACTATTTCTTTTCAAAAGTGTATTTTTATAGAAATTGTTCTAAGAACTTATTTCAGTAAGAAAGAGGAAACATTTGATTATCGAAATTACAATAACAAAATTACTACCTATGGGGATTTTAATTATAAATAAAAATATTTTAATAGCTTTAGTTGTTTTGCTTTTAAAAATTAAAGCAAGTTGTTTTGACCAAAATAAATATAAACATGCCTTAGAAAATTCTTAATAGCATGTTTAGAGCAGAATCAACATATTTCCAGAACATCAAGATTAATTATACTGCTGTATCCACCACAATAAACAAAAGCAGAGCAACAGAACAGCAATAACTGAAGACATCTGTATTCTGATGTGGTATGATAGTACAGCTTCATTCCTAGATTAATCCTAATCAATATATTATCACACTGCTGCTGCTGCTAAGTAGCTTCAGTTGTGTCTGACTCTGTGCGACCCCATAGATGGCAGCCCACCAGGCTCCCCCGTCCCTGGGATTCTCCAGGCAAGAACACTGGAATGGGTTGCCATTTCCTTCTCCAGTGCATGAAAGTGAAAACTGAAAGTGAAGTCGCTAAGTCGGTCCAACTCTTCACGAGCCCATGGACTGCAGCCTACCAGGCTCCTCTGCCCATGGGATTTTCCAAGCAAGAGTACTGGAGTGGGGTGCCATTGCCTTCTCCATCACACTGCTAGTTAACAGTTATCACCAGAGGTACATAATACATATCATATTTCATAATATTTTATGCCCAATTTGTGTCTTTAAAATCTGTGCCCTATAGACATCATACTGTATTTATTAAAGATGATATATAGGCTACCTTTGTCTCCAATTTTATTTTAAATGTATCTTTTATGACGTCTTCATTTTTCATGAAGCATTTATCTGAGTACTCAACTATGAAGAGTGAAAAAAACCACTTACCTAAAAAACTCCTAGGTTAGTACCACTGTTCAAATATATATATAGCCATTAACATTAAAAAACCATTAAATTATACACTTGAAATGAGTGAATTTTACCTCAATAGAGCTATTTAAAATAACTTTGATACTGTCTTTCTCCAAGAAATACCAAAAATTGGTACTATCTATGGCTTATTTTAAAATACTACTTTTTAAGAAATGTAATTAAATGAGGCTTTGGCCAGTTCAGAAATAAAAATAGAGCCATTACTTTGTTCATATAGTGATTTAAAATAAATTTGTAATATGTATTTGCAATATTAACATGTCATTTTCATTATAGCCATTTTTCCACCTCGGATTTTATCTACTCGACCAGGACAGAAAAGTCCAGTTATCATTCATGATGAAAATTCCTCTGACAAAGACAGAGAAGACAGCATCACTTACACTACTGTGGACTGGAGAGATTTTATGTGCAAAACGTGGCATCTAGAACCCACTCTTAGGTAAGTAATGGGTGTATATTTTTACCTATTTCCTATGAGATTATTATGAGAAAAAGGTTATAAATAATTCAGTAGGTTAAACGTGGTTTACCAACAAATATTTTCATGTTAATTACTTATAATCTCTATAGCTGCTGTTTGCTTTTCTGATGTGGTGTGATAGTACAACTTCACTCCTAGAATAATTCCTAATCAATATATTATCACACTGCTAATTAACAGTTATAACCAGAGCTACATAATACATATCATATTTCATGTTAGTTATCTGTATTTAATTGAATTTGTGGTAACCAAATAAAAGCACTTTGGTATTAGTAACATATCCTTATGAGAAATATTAACAGTGCAATATTAAGATACTGCAATACTCAGTATTACTCAATACTGAGTATTATTCAGTATTACTGAGTAAGATACTCAGGAGCAATATTAAGATACTGCAAAGGTCCTAGTGCAAAAATCTAGTATATGTAAATATCAAATATAGTAAAATTGACTATCTTTTAATTTAAAATGAGAATAAAAATAGTTAAACTTGCCATAAACATTTTTCTTCTTTAGAAAACTATCAAGAGACTAGTTAAGTTATATGATATAGTAGTGGAGAATGTGGTTAAGAAGCTCTGCTCTAAGCTCATCATATAGATGATAGTATAGTGGCTGAGTGACCTGGGCCAAAGGATCTAACTGTCTCAGCTGCTTCATGTAAAGATTTTGGAAAATGGTATTCCCTACCTTATACGGCTGTTACAATGGTTACATGAGTTAACTAATGCAAATGCTTATAACTATTACAGTTTTAGCAGACTAATGATAAACCTGTACGCGAGACAGCAAAAGAGAGACAGATGTATAGAACAGCCTTTTGGACTCTGTCGGAGAGGGAGAGAGAGGGATGATTTGGGAGAATGGCAGTGCAACATGTATGATATCATAAGTGAAATGAATCACCGATGTAGGATGCTTGAGACTGAGGCACGGGGATAATCCAGAGAGATGGTGTGGGGCGGGAGGGGGGAGGTAGGGGTCGGGATTGGGAGTTCATGTACACTCGTGGCTGATTCATGTCAATGTATAGCAAAACGAATACAGTATTTTAAAGCAAAACAAACTAAAAAATAAAAGGTAATTAAAAAAACACATAAAAGTTATCATCTTAATTATTAAGTGTACGTTTTATTAGTGTTAAGTATATTTTCCCTGTAGTACAATAACAAAAAAAAAAGACTAATGATTAATACCCTCTTTTTCCCTACCTGAGTTCAGGATCAATTGAAATAGTGAGAGGCAGCTAGAGATCAAAATGACACCTTTAATACTGATAAAGCTGATAATAGAGAATGTTGTTTAGTGTCAGGCAACAATGTCTATTACAAAGTCCAGGTTTGGACTTACCTAAAGGGTCTCAATGATACAGAGCTCAGGGGGGTTGGGGGTTGGGGGCAGAGGTATGCTAGAGTTGTGCAGTCAGCAGACCTGATTTCTCACCTAGTTACAGGCAGCCATAAACAGTCTTGAGATAACTATTTGGGGACCTGTTCTTGAAAAATCTCTGGCATGGAAGAACAGTTTAAGACAAATGGCTCCAAAAGAGTAGGTGGTAAGGAGGGTACTTAATTACCCTATTCATTTCCTCTGTTAACTTGCCAAGTAGATAAACCATCAGTAAGGGGGCAGAGAAAGACCAGGAGTATTCCATTAATGCTGTTCTTCTGTATGAAAGGAAATAATGGTTCTTCTTCAAAAGATTACAGTAAATTTTAGTCTTTTTTTCCCTCCAGCTTTATTGAAGTATAATTAGAAAATAGATACTTTAAGGGTATAACGTCATAATTGGATATACATGTACATCATGAAAGGATTTCCCTCGCCCCCATCAAGTTAATCATCTTTGAGTGAAACAGGTGTCCTTTAAAGATTTTAAGACCACATAACTTGAGGCCTAAAATAAATTAATCACAATGAAATACACTAAACTTCATTGCTGCGTAGGCTCACACACTTTTTGAGTGCTGTTATAGTGAATCTAGGAATTATAGGTTGTATCTACTGAAAATATTTTTCTTGAGCATACTGTGGAGGCTTAGTGATGTTCCTGAACCTACCTTCAGGATTTCCTTAATAATAATGATTTATAATTATTTTAGATTAATTTCTTGGACTGGAAGAAAAATTGATCCAGTAGGCGTTGATTATATTCTTCAAAAATTGGGCTTTCATCATGCCAGGACTACTATTCCTAAATGGCTTCAAAGAGGAGTCATGGATCCACTGGACAAGGTTCTGTCAGTTCTTATTAAAAAACTTGGGACTGCACTACAGGATGAAAAGGAAAAGAAAGGAAAAGACAAAGAAGAACACTAAAAAAAGTAACTTAATCTGTGAACAAACTTTGATTCTGTCCGTTAAGCTTTATTACACTGGAGTGTTGAGGGTGGGTGGGTTTGTATAATAAAATTATTTTAAATATAACTTAAAAAATTTTAATTTTGTGGCCATTATATTGTTTGTAACTTAACCTGTTTATTCTAGTTCCACCATTCTGTACACAGTGAAGTATTGCATGATAATGTAAATTTTGTGAAAAACTAGATTAAAATATACAAATCTGTTCAGTAATGTTTATAATTATATTATGTGCAATATGATTCCTGCATCTTTAAAATATTTTCAGAATAACTGTGAATTTCCTTTGTTATTGGCCATAACTTTAGAAAAAATCTTGTTGATACTGTGAGGGGTATTTTTTTGGACATTAATTGCTTTTTCTTTTTTATTTTAAATGTAGACTTGTATAAATACTTATTGTATATAGTATGAGAACTGTGATATGAATAAATACCACTAAAGTATTGTTTGTAACTATTGTAATAAAGTCACAATAATTGATTTCAGTGTATAGTTGAGATTTTTCTTCCTTTTATAGTTTACTTTTACAATTAATAGATGCCCCTCCTATGTCAGTTACTGTGTTAGTTAATTATTTCATATAAAATAATTAATACTTATAAAAATTAGCTCTGGGAGAGGCATAGAAGAGGCTTCAGAAATACTAGGTATTCTGTTAAGCTACTGGTGAGTACACAGCTCCTCTATTATACTGTGTTCTTTATACATTTATATGTATTCTTTGTGTATATGAATTTGTATACTATACATATAATAAATAAAAAACTGTAAAGGAATAGCAAAATATAACATTGAAAGGTAGCTATAATACTGTTAATCACAACTCAGGTTTTTTTTGAAACCAATTTTTGAAATACAGTCAGTTGGATCAACAGTAGAACTGAAGTACCATGAACTAGAAAACACCTCAAGAAAGCCTCTGGTGCAAACTTTTGTGCTTATTTTCTCGGACAGATTAAAAACAACTCAAGAGTCAAGACACTTAGCCACGGGTATGTGTGTGCAAGTATGTATGTAGATACGTACGTATGATAAGTGTTGGTGGGAGAATTAAAAAGTGCTATGTATGGTCACATAGCAATTCAGTAGCAGAACTAAAACCCTAGTGTCTAGAGTCATAATTTTGTATTTCCCCAAACCATCGTATGCATCATTTTCCTGATCTCTATTTTCCACTTGGCAGTTCTAGCATTGGGAGCTATATGTGTATAGTAATGCTATTGGTCAAGCTTATCAGAGAAGTATCTAAGATAGTTACTTTATAAAACAAGTAAAAAATTTTTAAATTAGTTCCTTGAGTTGTACTTCAGTTATTAACTCTGCTTCAAAGAAACAGTGTGCCAGTAGTAAGTTCTAAATGTTTAAAAAAATAATAATAAATAAATATTTCCCATGGTTTTTATGTTGATATTGAGATTACCAAAAAATGACAAGATAAACTCTTTTTCTGGCCCCTACTGTGATAATGCTTTAAAAAGAAAGCTGCTGCTGGAGCTGTGTGCATGTTCAGTAGTGTCTGACTCTCTGCCACCCTGTGGACTGTAGCCCACCAACCTCCTCTGTCCATGGGATTTCCCAGGCAAGAATACTGGAGCAAGCTGCCATTTCCTCCTCCAGGGGATCTTCCTGATCCAGTGACTAAACCCAAGTCTCCTGCACCTGGATTCTTTATTGCTGAGCCACCTGAAAAGCCCATAAAAAGAAAAGGGGAATATAAATCTAAAACTGTTCAAAATTCCTGTGGCTTTATTGGACAAAACTATGAGAAAAACATATTTTGGGGGACACTGCTAGTAGGAATGTAAATTGGCACAACCCCAATGGAGGACAATTAGGCAAGAGCTATTAAAGATATATAATCTCTTTTTGAACAGTCTCATTCATTACTAGGCATTCTTCATTATGTGTGAAATAATTATGTAAGAATATTCACTGCAGTATTCTTCATAAATGATTGGAAACAATCCAAATGTCCATCAATAGAAGATAGATTAAATGGCCCACTTAGTGAAATAGTATGCAATTGTAAAAAAAAAAAAAAAGAATGATCTCTAGTATTCTTGAATCAGAAAAGCATGATACAGCTCTGTGTAGATAAGTTTCCAGGCAGTCTGCCAAAATTATATTTTGAGTATCATGTACCTTACCCTAGTCTAGTAAATCACATTATATATCTAGGTTTTCTATAAAATTCCAATGATGTAACAAAATTAAAAGGATTCACAAACTATCTATAGTAAAGAACTATTTTTTAAATTACCTATTTGAAACATCAAATACAGATCTGCAGTACCAGTCTATTTCCCATGAAGTGATGGGACAAGATGCCATGATCTTTGTTTTCTGAATGTTGAGCTTTAAGCCAAATTTTGCACTTATCTCTTTCACTTTCATCAAGAGGCTTTTTAGCTCCTCTTCACTTTCTGCCATAAGGGTGGTGTCATCTGCATATCTGAGGTTATTGACATTTCTCCCGGCAATCTTGATTACAGCTTGTGTTTCTTCCAGTCCAGCGTTTCTCATGATGTACTCTGCATAGAAGTTAAATAAGCAGGGCGACAATATACAGCCTTGACGTACTCCTTTTCCTATTTGAAACCAGTCTGTTGTTCCATGTCCAGTTCTAACTGTTGCTTCCTGACCTGCATACAGATTTCTCAAGAGGCAGGTCAGGTGGTCTGGTATTCCCATCTCTTTCAGAATTTTCCACAGTTTATTGTGATCCACACAGTCAAAGGCTTTGGCATAGTCAATAAAGCAGAAATAGATGTTTTTCTGGAACTCGCTTGCTTTTTCCATGATCCAGTGGATGTTGGCCATTTGATCTCTGGTTCCTCTGCCTTTTCTAAAACCAGCTTGAACATCAGGGAGTTCACACAGAATTTTCCACAGTTTATTGTGATCCACACAGTCAAAGGCTTTGGCATAGTCAATAAAGCAGAAATAGATGTTTTAAGGCAGTTCTATTTCCAGTTTTTAAGGAAACTCCACACTGTTCTCCATAGTGGCTGTACTAGTTTGCATTCCCACCAACAGTGTAAGAGGGCTCCTTTTTCTCTACATCCTCTCCAGCATTTATTGCTTGTTGACTTTTGGATTGCAGCCATTCTGACTGGTGTGAAATGATACCTTATTGTGGTTTTGATTTGCATTTTTCTGATAATGAGTGATGTTGAGCATCTTTTCATGTATTTGTTAGCCATATGATGCCAGTTTCTATTTCTCCCAAACACCTTTAACCTTTGTAAGGGATTCCATTTATGCCCCTCTCTGCAAAGGAGGTGAAAACCTTCTTAGCAGAATCGACTAAAGTGGAAATAAGAAGTAGGAAAGGGAGGTGAAAGCACTCTCTTCTCTCCCCTCACAAGGCTTTGATGTAAATTGAGAAGCAGAGTGGTGTCGATGTAGCAGGGCTAATTAAGCCATCTTTTTCCAAACTTGATGTACCTAACTTAGTTAGATGTACCTAACTTAGTCTTTGTTTACAGTTCTTTTTATACTGGAAATGGCTGAGACAGTGCCTCTTAATTCTTAGCTTTGAGCTTTAGTTGAGAAATGTGGAGAAGAGAAAACCTCTAAGCATCATTTTGAGATATATATATATATATACACACACACACACACAGATATAAATATATAAATGACAACTATGTATCTATATATATGTATAGGACTGCATAAAGGGCAAATAAGATATGACACCAAAAGATGCATCCCCCAGATCTGAAGGTGTCCAATATGCTACTGGGAAAGAGCAGAGGAGAATTACCAATAGCCTCAGAATGAATGAAGCATTTGGACCAAAGTGAATGCGACCTTCAGCTGTAGATGTCTCTGGTGACAAAAGTAAAATCCAGTGCTACAAAGAACAGTATTGTATTGGAACCTGGAAGGTTAGGCCATAAATCAAGGAAAATTGGATGTGGTCAAATAGGAGATGGTAAGAATAAACAGTGACATCCTAGGAATCCATGATTTAAAATGGACAGGAATGGGTGAATTTAATTCAGATGACCATTATATCTACTACTGTGGGCAAAAATCCCATAGAAGAAAAAAGTAGCCCTCATAATTAACAGAAGAGTCCAAAATACAGTACTTCAGTGCAACCTCAAAAATAACAGAATGATCTAGGTTTGTTTCCAACACAAGCCGTTCAACATCATAGTAATCCAAGTCTATGATCCTACCACTGATGCTGAAGAAGTTGAAGTTGACAAGTTTTATGAAGACCTAGAAGACCTCCTAGAACTAACACCTAAAAAAGATGTTCTGTTCATCATTGGGAATTGGAGTGCAAAATTAGGAAGTCAAGATATACCTCAAGTAACAGGCAAGTTTGGCCTCGGAGAACAAAATGAAGCAGGGCAAAAGGTAACTGAATTCTGCCAAGAGAATGCCCTAGTCATAGCAAATACCCTTTTCCAACAACACAAGAGACTACTTTACACATGGACATCACCTCAAATTGATTACATTCTTTGTAGCTGGAGACGGAAAAGCTGTATACAGTCAGCAAAAGCAAGACTTGGAGCTGACTGTGGCTCAGATCATCAGCTTCTCATAGCAAAATTCAGGCTTAAACCAAAGAAAACCAGGGGAAAAAAAAAAAAAACACTAGGCCAGCCTGGTATCACTTAAATCAAATCCCATATGAATTCATAGTAGAGGTAATGAACAGATTCAAGGGACTAGATCTTAACAGTGTGCCTGAAGAACTATGGACAGAGGTCTGTAATACTGTAAAGGAGGCAGTGAATGAAACTATCCCAAAGAAAAAGAAAAGCAAGGAGGCAAAGTGGTTATCTGAGGAGGCTTTATGAATAGTGGAAGAATGAAGAGAAGGGAAAAACAAGGGAGAAATGCAGAGTTTCAAAGAATAGCTAGAAGAGGCAAGAAGGCCTTCTTCATTGAACAGTGTTAATAATAGAAGAAAACAACAAAAGGGGAAAGACTAGAGATCTCTTCAGGAAAATCAGTAACATCAAGGGAACAACCAGCCCAAAGATGGGTACAATAAAGGACAGAAATGGTAGAGATCTAGTAGATGCTGAAGAGATCAAGAAGAGATGGAAAGAATACTTGGAAGAACTGTATAAAAAATATCTTAATGAACTGGATTATTACAATGCTGTGGTTAGTCACCCAGAGCCAGACATTCTGGAGTGCAAAGTCAAGTAGGCCTTATAAAGCACTGCTGTTAATAAAGCTAGTGGATGCAATGGAATTCCAGCGGAACTATTCAGATACCTAAAGGAGAATGCCATCAAGGTTTTGCATTCATTATGTCAGCAAATCTGGAAGACCCAGCCGCGGCCACAGGACCAGAAAATGTCAATCCTCATCCCAATTCCCAAGAAGGATAGTGCCAAAGAATGTGCTAACCATCAGACCGTTGCACTCATCTCCCATGTTAGCAAGGTCATGATGAAAATCTTACACGCTAGGCTTCAGCATCATGTGGACAAAGAACGTTTAGATGTCCAAGCTGGATTTAGAAAAGAAAGAGGAACAGAGATCAAATTGCCAACATTCACTGGATTATAGAGAAAGCAAGGTAATTTCAGAAAAATATCTGTCTTAATTTCATCAACCATTCTAAAATCTTTGAATGTGTGGATCATGAAAAACTGTGAAAAGTTCTTAGAGAGATGGGAATAAGACAGACCATCTTATCTGTCTCCTAAGAAACCAGTATGTGGGTCAAGAAGCAACAGTTAGAACCCTGTATGGAACAACTGATGGGTTCAAAATTGAGAAAGGAGTATGATAGGGCTGTCTGGGGTCACCCAGTTAATTTAATCTATATGCTGAGCATATCGTGAGAAATGTTGGGCTGGATGAATTACAAGTTGGAATCAAGATAGGTGGGAGAAACATCAACAACCTCAGATATGCAGATGATATCACTCTAATGGCAGAAAGCAAAGAGCCTCTTGATGAGGTGAAGGAGGAGAGTGAAAGAGCTGGTTAAGACTAAATACTAAAGAAAAAAACTAAGATAAAAGGAAACACAAAAAACTAAGATCATGGCATCTGGCCCCATTCAGTTCAGTTGCTCAGTTGTGTCCAACTCTTTGTAACCCTTCGGACTGCAGCACACCAGGCCTCCCTGTCCATCAATGACTCCCAGAGCTTGCTCAAACTCATGTCCATTGAGTCAGTGATGCCATCCAACTATCTCATCCTCTGTTGTCCCCTTTTCCTTCTGCCTCAATCTGTCCCAACATCAGGGTCTTTTCCAATGAGTCAGTTCTTTGCATCAGGTGACCAAAATATTGGAGCTTCAGCTTCAGCATCAGTCCTTCCAATGAATATTCAGGACTGATTTCCTTTAGGAATGACTGGTTTAATCTCCTTGCTGTCCAAGGGACTCTCAAGAGTCTTCTCCAACACCACAGTTCAAAAGCATCAATTCTTCAGTGCTCAGCTTTCTTTATGGTCCAACTGTCACAATACATGACTACTAAAAAAATCATAGCTTTGACTATATGGACCTTAGTCAGCAAAGTAATGTCTCTGCTTTTTAATATGGTGTCTAGATTGGTCATAGCCTTTCTTCCAAAGAGCAAGCATCTTTTAATTTCATGGCTGCAGTCACCATCTGCAGTGATTTTGCCTCGTCTCTCATTGACATACAACTTGAAAAGTTCCCTTAGGTCTGGTAGTCCTAAGGCCAGAGCTGGGACTAACTTTGTCTTTATGGTAAAAGAGTTAATGATCAGGTAGGCCTCCAGGGTCCCAAATGAGCAGAGGAGGCAAAGGGACAAATGCTTACCTACCCCCCCCCCACATTCCTTTACTAGGCCTTAGTCATGTAGGAGGTGCCTTTAATCCTGTGTTGCTATGGCGACTACCTGAAACTAACTTTTTCAAACCATGAGCTTCTAATTGCTCAACAAACCCATATATCTTGCTAATGAGAATGTCCAATTGTCTGCATGTCCTTCTTAAGCTATGTTAATGAAACAATGTATCTTGCTCTGGAGGACATGTTTCTCCTTCTTAACAGAAACCAGTTCCTTCTGGCTAATCTTGCTATCTTAAAATTTATGTTTTGGGAATGGGTTTGGTAAGACATTTACAACCTTGAGCTATTATTAGTAACCAATTGAAAAAGTATATAATACCTTGCTAAAAACTAGCAAGGGGGGGGTTCTCTCCTTTCCCCTTCCCTCTTACTGGATGCTTTTTTTTTAATTTCTATTACTTTTAATCGGAGAAGGCAATGGCACCCCACTCCAGTACTCTTGCCTGGAAAATCCCATGGACAGAGGAGCCTGGTGGGCTGCAGTCCATGGGGTTGCTAAGAGTCAGACACGACTTCACTTTCACTTTTCACTTTCATGCATTGGAGAAGGAAATGGCAACCCACTCCAGTGTTCTTGCCTGGAGAATCCCAGGGATGGGGGAGCCTGGTGGGCTGCTGTCTGTGGGGTCACACAGAGTCGGACACGACTGAAGTGACTTAGCAGCAGCAGCAGCAGCATGGCATATTGGTGCAAGGCAAATTGCCCTGCTCCGGAAGTGGCTCCTGTCCAAACTGGGTTCCCTACAGGGTCTTGGATGGTGATGCCAAGCCAGGCTCCTGTGCCCTGGATATTAACATAGAAACCCCTAATTGATCTCCACAGGGAGGGAAAACAGGAACATGGACAGTTGGAACACCTGCCAATGCAACATGCTCGGCCAGTGGAGGAGTCCAGTTGGTCAGAGAGGGTTCAAGTTCTGAAACAACATATCCTTACTCTCACTTTCTCCCTCCCCTTCTTGTAGAGTAGGTGTTTCCTTGACTTTCCTTCCGATTGCTGCACCATAAGGCAGCACCCATTTGACTTTTCTTCCTGATGTAATACCATAAATGTCTCTACCTATGGAATCTCATCATTTTTACCTGCCCTTTCACAAAGCAATTTTAATTGTGAGATCATATAATAATTAATGGAGCCATTTAAGGGCCATCGATTCCCTGATTCTAGCGTATATTGGGACTACACACCATTACAACAGGATATCATCTCTTTCTTAGTCATAGGCCCACAGCTATATCTTGCCCATTTATTTAGGATACAGCCCAAAAGGCTTCCTTAGGGACAATGGAGTATTTCCCCTGCTGATAAGTTCAAGAATCACAAAACAGAAATTTAATACCAAAGGCACAAACAGACTCCATTATGAATGGACACAAAACCAAAAGCAAATGAACCAGTTCACAAAATCAGGTAAATTCAACAAGGTACCCTTTGTTGAAAGGGTACCCCCCTTTCAAAAAGGTACCCCACAAATTGGCTTTTCCTTTAAAGGAAAAGTCCAAATTGAGAGGGGGGAATATGTTCCCAGCTGTACACACCAGAGCAACTTACCCTACTATATGGAGCCCATCAGTTCCCAAATGTCAATTCCTTGCTCCAACTGCGAAACAGTGGGGCAGCCCATGCCACTTCAGGAAATTCTCAAGGGAAGATTCTCAGGACAAATGTCCTGGCAGCTGCTAGGGCCTTTCCTGAAAATTTCCCAAGTGGGGCCAGCTCACCACGAGCAGCATGACTCCTGACTGGCTCACCAAAACTTGTTACTGAGCCCAAGTTCATTCTGCTCGCCACATGGCAAATCAATAAATCGAGACAAGTTGTTGGAGCAATGAGTGATAAGTTTAATCGAAAGGCTAGCAGACCAATAAGATGGTAGACTAGAGTCTCCAAAAATCATCTCATCTCAGTCAGGATTCAGGGTCCTTTTATATACAATAGGGAGGGGGAAGGGGCTTTCAGTGGCACCAACCAATGGCAAAACAGGGCTATAAGCTAGTTGCTGGCTGACAGTTGTCACTTGGTTGGGTGGGAGGGGTCGTCCCACTAGGGTGCCTTGACCAACTGCTGAGTGGGACTGTTAAAGCTGGTGTCTGTCTCAATGGAGCATGCAGGCCAGAGCCAGGGAGGGAAGGGCCCTTATGCCTTAGGTCCTATGTGGGACCACTGCTACAACACCACAGCATGGCAAGTGTAATCTGACTGCTTTTCACAAGCAGTCAGGATCTCCAGAAATATATGCTATGCAAACTCCACAGATGACATTCTGCAAAGTAACGGTGGAAGCAAAGGTGAAAGCAAAAAGTAAGATGGTGATAAGGTTTTTTGAAATAACGGTAAACCTGGGGTTAAAAAATATTGTTTATCAATAATAAACAATTATCGACTCTAAGTTCAGTGCACCTTTTGCAGATTACCTCCCTTAGGGTTTGTGGCAACTCAAATCTGGCAACAATTTTGTACCTGAGTAGTAACTGTGGGTGAGTGTGCGGAGTACTTACTCCTCCTGAACACATACCTCGAAACGGATATCTTTTCAACGATTTTTAAAGATAAATATATTAACATGATAGTTGCTGAGCCTATGGATAACCACAGAGATAGCAGTGTGAAACATTTGTGCAACCCACCATTCCTGGTTGTAAGTCATATAGAAACATATTCTGGCAAATTTAGGCTAAAAAGGAATTTATTGGAAACTTTTGGAAAGCTGATAGAATTATAGGGAAGGCTGGAGGAACAGGTGCCAAAGATGCTTGGTGATAGGGTCTGCATGGGGCCTCATTGCGCTGACCTCGCCAACAAAAGATAAAGTCACAGTGACCCACGAAACTGATCACATTCCTCAAGCAACATCCTATTTTCACCGCTGGCACTTACTTTCCCAAATCTACCCGATCACCCTACCGTGGGACACCTCTGACTCTCTCAAGACTACGTGACTGCTGAACTCCACTTGCAGGCTAAAGATAAACTAACCGCCCCACTTCAGGGGACCCAGTTTCCCTCTACTGGGTATAAGAAGGATTCTACTGGGTTCTTTTGGAGAGCCAGTCACTCTTTCATTTCGCTTTAATAAATCTCCTTTTCTTTGCCTAACTGCCCGGCTTGTTCTCTTCTCCGCACTGGCCTTACAGTTGGGGAACCTTGGAGGCTTGAACCGGCATTAACGTTCTGGAAACTGCCACTACCGCCACTTCTGAAAGGGCTGCCAATTTGCTGATAGTGGATGCAGTAAGCTGCTGCCACCTGTGGGCGGCCCCTACACAGAGAAACAGCTTCTTCCCGAGGTGAGGCTAAGGCGAGTGCCTGTCAGTCCTGGCGAGGGGCGGGCCTCACGCCACCACAGCCTTCCGCCCTTTAGTACCGGCAGGAGGACCCGGCGTAGCACGGAATGAGGCTCGGGGGAGGGACTAGGGGAGGTCTTCGCGCACAGCTGACGTAATCAGCCCGCGCCAGCAGTGGCCAGGGCTGTGGAGAAACTCGTTTCTCGCTGGCCTCAACTCTAACCTACCATGGCGGCCCGCATACAGCAGTCTCCTCAGCCTGGCGGCGGGAAGCGTAAAGGCAAGGCTCAGTATGTGCAGGCCAAGCGGGCTCGGCGCTGGGATGGCGGTGGGCCCCGCCAGCTGGAGCCCGGGATACAGGGCATTCTCATCACCTGTAACATGAACGAGCGCAAGTGCGTGGAGGAGGCCTATAGCCTGCTCAACGAATACGGCGACGACATGTATGGACCAGAAAAGGTACCAGACCCAGGGAGGGCGAGCCTTTGAGGGAGAAGGGGAGGGTGGCAAGCTATTTGCGTGAATTTGGCCGCCTGAGTGGCGGTGAGGAGGCGTGGCCTCGCCTAGGTATATTCCCCCCGCCCCCATCCCTACCTGGTCTTGTGCTTGAAATGCTTGCACCTCTTAGTTTTCCACCCCTATCGTTAATCACGGTGGCTTCCAGTATAGATTGCTTCCTTCTGTTCAGGCGGTGTTTCTGAAGCTCTTTTAGAAACACATCTCTCTCACCGTAGCTTTGGGAAGTATTGCTCACCAGGACACTGGTTCAGGTTACACTTCATTCCTACTTAAGGTTTTTGCCACCATTTGGAACCGTATGGCTGTAATGTACAGAGTTTGTCTTAAGCACTAACGTCTCTAAAATAGTGGTTTGGGTTCTAGTGCTAGTTTCTTCTCAAATGCATATAAAAATGCATTCCAAGCAGTAAAAATATTTTATAACAATACTGTATGAAATCTAGTTGTTCAGTTTTGGAAATAACTATATTACTGGTTTAGGATTGGGACCAATACACACACATGCACACCCCAGGGAATTAAATGGAGGACCATAGTACAAAGGTTATTTAATTTAAATTCACCCTACTCCAGTACTCTTGCTTGGAAAATCCCATGGAAGGAGGGGCCTGGTGGGCTGCAGTCCATGGGGTCGCTAGGAGTCGGACACGACTGAGCGACTTCACTTTCACTTTTCAACTTTCATGCATTGGAGAAGGAAATGGCAACCCACTCCAATGTTCTTGCCTGGAGAATCCCAGGGCTGGGGAGCCTGGTGGGCTGCCGTCTGTGGGGTCGCACAGACACGACTGAAGCGACTTAGCAGCAGCAAGGTACTGTCTGAAAGGTACTTTACTAGCTCAAAGGATGAACATGTTATTTAATTCTGCTGAGCTACATAAAAAGAATATTTTAGGACTAAGGAAAGTTGGCTAAAAAAATTGCATATGTACATAAAATAACATCCCTGTAAACAAAGAAAGCTCCATAAATGTGTAAGATTAGTGCCTGATTGGTAACCACATTCATCACTAGTGGAGCAGAGAACTGGGCAACAAGTTTATGTCCTGTCTATGTGGATACCTTGAGCAAGTTCTTTAACTATTTCAGTAGTACAGTTGTAAAGGATTTTTAACTTCATAACTATTTGGTTTAATCTTATGAAAGGAGAGTGTCATATCAGGCACAGAGATATCTATTGATAGGGTTAAAGTCCACCCTGAAATGATTCATCTGGTGAGTATATTTCCCCCTGTCCCAGACTGTCAAGATGCTTTAGAAAACATTTTCAAATGATCGTATGGTAGTCTGAGGAAACTCCCTTCTTTCTCCACATTTTGGAGGATGTGGTGTCTAAATAAAAAGTTTTATTGTTAATAATGCATCTTCTGCCCTTAGGTGTGGGGTTTACATAAATAGTTAATTAAGAGCTTTTAACATGAGCTGTTGTGGCATTTCTGCTCATTAATTTTATGCAAGCAGTTTGCAGACAAGGATCAACAACCCTCTGGAAGTGAGGGAGAAGATGATGATGTGGAAGCTGCCTTGAAGAAAGAAGTTGGTGACATTAAGGCATCCACAGAGATGAGGCTAAGAAGATTCCAGTCAGTGGAGAGTGGAGCAAATAATGTAGTCTTCATCAGGACACTTGGAATAGGTGTGTCTGACTAATGCCCTTTAAGATTATCGATCCTATAGTATCAAGACATCACCTTGTCTTTGAGAACACTGCCTACAGAATGGCCCCATGGGCGTGGCTCAGTTCATCATTTGATTGCATCCTCTCTGTGTTAGCACTGTGTTGGCACTAGGCAGATGGAAAGGCGAAATGGGGTGGTGGACTAGCATGGGCTTAGGAGTAGACACCTGGGTTTGCCACTTCCTTTGTATTTAACTTTAGGCAAAGCAAGCGTACATGGTTCTGTCTAAAAGGAACAGATGCTACTCAGCTCTCCCAATTTGGAATGGCTCCATATATTTGGGAATCTAGTCTCAGGAGAGCCAGATCTTCTGATTTTTCAAAAGAAGTTGGAAATCTGGAGAAGTTTCTATGTTTTTAAATGTAGTTAACTAATTTAAAAATATTGAAAACACTGAACAGCCCCAAATAGAATTGTATGTAGTCAGGATGCTTCCTAAGGACTATATTATGATCTGTGGCTCAGGGACGACTCTGAGGTCTGAAATCTAGACTTCTGTACAGACTTAGCTAATGGATTGATTAAATCTTAAGTGACTTGAAGATTTTTGTTTTGTTTTTGAAAAACATGTTCTATTTAATATTTATTAGTCTGATTGCTGCTGCTGTTACAGGAAAACACAGTATGACATTGACATCAGATAAATCAGACATCATGAATAAATTAACTCCAGAGTCTTCATGAACAATTGTTTTTGATAAGTAGAGTTAAAATATTAGATACAGTATTAATACAGAGTGCACCAAAGAAATATTAGTTGGAAGAAATGATTGGTTAAACTTGCTTAAAATTCATTATGGGGGGTCGGGATTGGGAGTTCATGTACACTCGTGGCTGATTCATGTCAATGTATAGCAAAACGAATACAGTATTGTAAAGCAAAACAAACTAAAAAATAAAATTTAATTAAAAAAAATAAATAAATAAAAAAAAATAAAACCAGCTTGAAAAAAAAAAAAAAAATTCATTATGATAAGTTTTTCTAATCTACCATCAGTTTATGTCACTGCCAATGAAAATTCTTTTTAGAGAGTTTGAAGAGTTTAAAATGTGTAAGGACTTTGAAACTTACCTGTTTATTTTGTGCTGATTTGTTTCTTTCAGAACCTGAGAAATTGGTGCATCATATTCTCCAAGATATATACAAAACCAAGAAGAAGAAGACTCGGGTTATTCTACGAATGTTGCCCATCTCAGGCACATGCAAGGCTTTCTTAGAAGATATGAAAAAATATGCAGAAACATTTTTGGAACCATGGTTTAAAGCTCCAAACAAAGGAACATTTCAGATTGTATACAAATCTCGGAATAACAGTCATATGAATAGAGAAGAAGTTATCAAAGAATTGGCAGGTATGTTTCTCTTAGTGATTTTGCAAAGATGTGCCAGGTAAATATTTGTTTTTAAGATTTTTTTTAAAATATTTAGGTCTTATATTTGAGTGAGAGCAAGTATTTTAAAATGTCATTAAATAATATCAAGCCTAGCTTCAATAAGTTGGATATGATATTATTTTTGGTAGTTAGATACTAAAGTCTTTTCCAAATCAGAATTGAATTTTCTTTGAGGGAAAAAGGACTCTTACTAACTTTCTCAGGATTTCATTTATTTTTATATATTGAAAGCATTCAGAGAACTTGTTCAAGTACATGTAAAATACTGGACTAGTATATGCATTTATGTATATAGTATAGTATAACACTACTAGTATATGTAGTGTTTCAACAACCACATTTCTGATAAGGTTAGTTATAAATTTAACAAATTCTAAATGGGGGAGGTGAAAGGTTGTTTTTGTATCCACCAAGCTTAATGGTATCTTTTTTTATCTTGTTTTCCTTTTTGTTACAGGAATAGTAGGCAGCCTCAATTCAGAAAATAAAGTGGATCTTACCAATCCACAGTACACAGTGGTAGTAGAAATCATTAAAGCTGTCTGTTGCCTGAGTGTTGTGAAAGATTACATGTTGTTCAGAAAATACAATCTCCAGGAGGTGGTGAAGAGTGCTAAGGACTTGTCACAGCTTAACCCAAAGCAGGCAGCACAGACAGGAAATGAGAAAGAAGCTAAATTGGAATCTGATGACAAATCAAGTGAAAATGACCCAGCAGAAGGAAAAAATAACCAACAAGTGGTACCAGAGAACAGTGAGGAGCTGGGTCCAACAGAATCAATATCTGAGACACATGTGGTGAATGACAGGGTGGTTAAACCTGAACTTGCAAGTCAAGTCACAGAAGGATCTGAATCAAATGAAAATGATCTCTGATAGGAAAAGAAATTGTTTGGTGTTGGAGGTGGATTTTTCAACTGCAGTTTTGTGAGATGTTGCTGGGATTCCATATAAAATTGTGACTAAAAATACTGTTTTTGATATTGTGTTCTGCATAATTGTTTACTTACAGTAGTGGAGCAGCTCTTTTAATAGTTTTGTTAGAGGTCTTTCAACCCTATATGGCAGTGTGCAACAGGCCCACATGCATTTGGTTGGGTTAGAAGAGACTTTGGATAAGTTGGTGAACACTATTGCGCAGAGCAGAGGGTGGTAGGGGAATGATGTTGGCCTCTCCCTCATGATTACCTCTCCCACTCTCCCCTTCTGCACTACCAGCTGACTTATAGGAGTGAACAGGCTCTGAAATCAAAACTCAAGAGGGAAATTCCATTCTTAGAAATGGAAAAAAAAGGAATTTTTGTGTATTGCAACTCAGTTGTCCCCTGCCACTTTGTTGTAAACATGGATTGTATAGGTTAGAAGTGAATTGTTTCGTGAATTTTTTTACTTTTTGGGATTTTTCTTTTTTTTTTTTTTTTTATCCCACTCCCCACCCCCCTTTTTTTGACAGCACCATAGGGCATGTGGGATCTTAGTTCCCAGACCAGGGATCCTACCCATAGCTCCTACAGTCGAAGTTATGCTCATTTTTATGTTTTAATAACATTTGTTACAAACAAATCTGATGGTGCAGTGGTGCAGTTTTTGAAGGCAAGGTTTGAAAGAAAAATGTTCCATTCTAGGCATAGAATTATAGACATTTCTGATAAGGTTTGTTATAAAGAATGTGTCTTCTGAGTCACTGTACTCTACTAATGCAACAGGGACTCAAATTTTTTATACTGTAAGCTACTTTATAATGTAAAGGGATTTATAATCCAAGCTGTTCCATTCCATTGTATATCCTTTGTGAAATGCAACTTACAAACTGAACATTTGTTTTAGCAGTTGTAACTATAAATCATAGCCCCTTGACAAATAAAGATGATTATTTTAATGGTTTTGGAATACCAGGACAGTAAAACTTCTGTTCAGAAAAATCACATTCAGTGAAAAAGTTTAGAAAGCAAATTATTTAGTGGTAGAATTTTTTCCAGAAAATAAAAATTCACATAATTGATAAGAATCTAATAATACCAACATTTAGTTAGATCAAGAAGGAGTACAAGAAATTGAAAAGACTTTACTGTCAGTATAATAAACTGACTTACCTGATGCTAAAGAGGTTTTGTATAAAAGCAGCAGCTCTGTGTGAGCTGATGAATCAACAGATATGAATATCTGTCATGCTGTAGCATTTGTAGGATTTGTAAATGATCAGGAAATTCAAGAAAACTTTAAGTTGCTAGGACCTCTCCAAACAATGGTCAATAAAATTTAGTAGGTCTTCATATCTGAAAACCCAGTGTCTGTCATCTGTACTCCTAGTGCCCCATCGGTGGCTGGCCGCATGACAAGTTTTGCATCACTTTATTAAAAGAATATCCTGACTTTGGTAATTACAGCACATTGCTTTCTTCACAGTGTGAAGGAAAAGCTTGGAGATGAAGAAAGTTCTAAATAATGCTACAAAAACGGTTAACTTAATTAAAGATACATTTATGTTTTTAAAACAAAAGAACCAACTAAAACCTGAATGAAGAACATGTAAATCTCTTACATACAGAAATCCAATGCTTATCTGAGGAAGAGTTAGCCACAGGATATTTGAGCTGAAAGGTGAATTACCAGTAAGTTCTAAAGTACCAGAAAACACTAGGCCAGATTTTGCTAAATGCTTTGAAGATGAAGAATGGTCTCATTAGACATTTTTTCATTGCAAGAACAAATGAGCTGTTGGAGAAAAATATTTTTTTCTTTAAAGTGACAGGAGTCTTGGATTAAAAGAAACTGACTCTTTGGAATAATTAGGTTGCAAAAGGCACTCTTGGTTTCCACAGACAATTGGGTTTGAGAATGAAGAAAGCAAAATCTCAAGCCTTATTGAAACTCTCCTTGAAGAATTGCACAACCAAATTAAATAGCATTTCCCTTTCTTTCCCAACACTGTGTGACTGGGGGAGGAACCCGTTCTCAAAATATCAGCCTGAGATTTTGTCATTGAGAGAAAAGTCCTATTCTCTTGGTTGTGGATTTCTGTGAAACATGAGTATGCTTCAACTTGGTGCTCACATGCACATACTTTAGTTTTTTCAGGGATTCCTCCGGGGCAAAACTGAAAAAAAAAAGAACAAAGAGGATTGCAAAATAAACTATCTGAATTGAGAATACTGAGGGGTTGTGAAATTAGCTTTGGGAGTTGTATTTATTTTTTAACAAGTTTGGTAGTATAAGTGTTAAGTCTTCCTGCACCAATGGCTATAGTTGTTTATTGGCTAGTGAACATGGAAATAATTTTTATCCTTCTAAGCTAATGATTCTACTGGTTAACAGGCTAGAAGAATTTGGGATGGGGCAAAGAGAATAGCTTCCTAGGTGGCTCAGTGGCAAAGAATCCACCTGCTAATGCAGGAGGCACAGTAGACACAGGTTCAGTCCTTGAGTCAGGAATGTCCTCTGGAGAAGGAAATGGCAAACCACTCCAGTATTGCCTGGAGAATTCCATGGACTGGGGAGCCTGGTGGGCTACGGTCCCTGGGTTTGCAAAGAGTCAGAGGTGAATGAAAGGCCAACCGGTGCTGTGTGAATAGAAAGGACCTTGCTAATGCAGATGAGGTTGGCACTTCCTTATATATTTTTAGAATGTTAACTCTTAATAAGTTGAAGTTATTTTGGAAGGATGATAAGAGCATTCTAAGTATCATTGGAGGAACATAAATAATAGGATTTTGGTGCCTTCAGATTTTTTCCAAGACAAAGATACTTTTATTTCAATAGTGCAAGACTCTGGGACTCTGGGAATAAAATTGGCTGTATGCATACAATTGTATGGAACTAGGTCCATTTTATTTTGGTAAAGCTGCTATGCTACATAAAGATTTTAATTCAGTAGTTTGTTTTAATCCCCTTTTATATTTGTATTTGGTAAGGCCTAAGTGTGACAAAAGCTCTTCTGCAAATACAAGGTAGTACTGTGTTCTGTTGGAATCTGAGTTCATTCATTGAAAGATTTATTTTCAAGTTTACCAATTGTTTATTTCCATTAACTTTTGAACATATTATTTTATATATGATGGGATTCCAGGGTGGGAATGGAGTGCTTTTTCTCTTATAATTTTTATTTTAAAAAATTAGTTAAACTCCACTTCAGTGTTATGGTTTAGTGAACTTGTTTTGCTTTATGGAGGAAAGTGTTAAATTTGATATTTTAAAACATTTCTCTATGATTAAATATGATTTCTGAATGTTTTTACTTGTGTTTTGCTTTTGATATAGCCAGATATTCAGCTTTGTTTTTTTGATAGTTCCTAATGTTTTCAGAAAAATAAAAATAAATTAGTTCCCTAAAAACTAGTGTTCTCTCTCTCTACTTTTTCTTTCTGCCTCTTAGTAAAGCCCTTGCTTTATGATTATAAAGTAATTATAAAGTAGTTTAATCATAAAAGATGTTTTTATGTCAAATTATGTATTAAGTCATGTGCATTGTCCAAAAAGTAAAGACACAAATATTAGTTTCTCTTCAATACTAAAAACTTTTAAGCATTTTGTGTTTAATTCAAGTGTTAGATATTTTACAGTGAGTTTGCTTCAAAATGAAGTATATAGTACAGCACTTAATTAAGTTTATTTATTGACTTTTGAATTCTTTAGAGTCCTTTAACAGTAGTATTTTAATTCACATTAAAGAATTAGTAGCATATAAAGATTTTAAGTAGAAGAAATTGTGTCTTGAGCATTTCTCTTAGAATAGTTCTAATCTTTATTTTGAATTAATCAGGCACAAGATAAATTCATTGTCCATTATGCTTTCTAATTAATCATTTGACTCTTAGGTTAAACACTACAAGCCTTTTATCATTACCTTTGTTGTTTGGTCATCATCATTTTCTTCCAAATATTTTTAGATTTTTACTTATTTTTTGGTGAAGTGCAAAACAAGAACTCAGTAGAGTTTTTCAACCAAGAAAGATCGTAAGCATTTTAAGAGAGTAGTCACTCAATTATTGGGAAGCAAGGACTAAAAGAAAGCAGCTCTGTTAACTGCTTAATGCCACTGTGTTCTTGTCAGGCTATGTTCGACCCCATTCATGGTCTCTTAAAACGTTCCGTTTGATTTTCCCAGTGATTGTCTTTGGGAGTTCTTTAACAAATTCCACCTAGTTAACAGAAAAACATTATGAGACACTTGATCATTTACTGTCCCCACTAGTAAAGCATGTGACTAAGTGTCTGATCAACTGGCTGTTGACTTTCAGTGCCTGTTGTGTGAACTAATTGAATGTCTTGGTCACCAGAAACTGTTCTGTTTATGTATAAAGATGACAGTGGAGCTCCATCATGCTGGTTTTTAACTCTGGTTTGCTTTACAGAAGGACAATCCCTTTATTGCTTTCCTCTAATTCAAACCAGACCTAGATCTCTACTTCCCAGGGAGATGGAGGCCACAGCTAAATGCAAAGAGAAACCTCAAGTTAATTCTCGTTTTTTTGACATTTTAAGAACTGGGTCCTGGAAGTTCTGGGGAGGTTTTTTAAAGATAATTTTGAGTATATACAATTTTCCACTTAGGCCCTGACTTGACAGTAAAATACTTTTTGCTCTCCCTCAAGATATGACTGCTGTATTTTAAAATGTCCTCAAACATTTATGAAAAGAAACTAGGCACTGATTAAGTGAACTGAATGGAAATTAGGTTGCTTAGGTCGAAATTACCTTTTAGCTGAAATGATGCCAATTGAAACTGAATTCTCATGTAGAGGATCAGTCAATATCAACTAATAGGATTCTAGGACTAGAAAGAAATTGTAGTGCCATCTGTGTATCTTTATATAGAATTGTCCATAAACCCCTCCTTTGGAGAAGGTTTCAGGAAAAATTCCCCAGTTTCTTTGGATAATATTTTCTTCCTGTCCCTTGAATTTGATCCCTTAATATTTAAAATCACATGCTTTGAATTTAGAAAGGTATAATGGCCCAAAAGTACTATGACAGATAAGTCATGTGCTGTCTTTGAAAACAATTTGCCACTATTTTTTTTCCTCATATGAAATGGGACTGATTAGTCTGATAAGGATCTTTAGTATTGTAGAGATGACCAAAGATTCTAGTTCTTCAAACATCTGTAGTATCCTAATATAAAGTATTTTAAAGCAAAATTCTTAGAGCTAAATTTGAAATAGGTATCTTCTACTTGTATAATGAGTTACTATAACATCAAAAGCTAATATATGTACTTACTAGTTTAGATACTTATTTGGTAACACATTTAACTTTTGGGCACAATACTTGCCTTCTTGGATACTTGTAAGGTGCAGTTGATTTTTTTACATGATCCTGAAGTTCAAGAGTTAATTTCTCTGGGTTGGATGATTTAAAGGGTGCAGATAAAACAACAAAAGCTTTCACTACCTGTAGGGGGGAAAAATCAATTTATATCAATATATTTCTTTTTCAGACACATCAAAGAGTTTGGAATCAATGCTAAACACCAATACTTGTTTGTTAATAGTAGGTTGAGTAATGCATGCATATGCTGGAGATCACCTATGAACAAAGCTTGAATACAACCGTACAGTGAGGTTTTGAGATCTAATTCCAGATAAATGGTTTGAGAGAGTGAGGAATTGCAGTGGTTCCGTAAAGCTAAAGGCTTCATTTTATTTTCATGTCACACTAGTATTTAAGAAATAGATGTTTTTTTCTGGAACTCTCTTGCTTTTTCGATGATCCAGTGGATGTTGGCAATTTAATCTGCCTATTCTAAAACCAGCTTGAACATCTGCAAGTTCATAATTTCATGTAGAGAAATAACTCCAGAAAGAATGAAGGGATGGAGCCAAAGCAAAAACAATACCTAGTTGTGGATGTGACTGGTGATAGAAGCAAGATCCGATGCTGTAAAGAGCAATATTGCATAGGAACTTGGAATGTCAAGAACATGTATCAAGGCAAGTTGGAAGTGGTCAAACGAGATGGCAAGGGTGAACATCAACATTCTAGGAATCAGTGAACTAAAATGGACTAGAATGGGTGAATTTAACTCAGATGACTGTTATATCTACTACTGAGGGCAGGAATCCCTCAGAAGAAATGGAGTAGCCATCATGGTCAACAAGAGTCCGAAATGCAGTACTTGGATGCAATCTCAAAAACGACAGAATGATCTCTGTTCATCTCCAAGGCAAACCATTCAAAATCACAGTTACTGAAGTCTATGCCCCAACCAGTAACGCTGAAGGAGCAAGTATGAACCTGCAATAATGATAGGCTACCACCAGGGGGCACTTCAGCGCCTTGATTGCGGGGCCAAGCTGTCAGACAACCACAGAGAATAAGCTAATTTTTTACTTTTTAAAAAATGTAGAATTTAAATAATATTACCAAAATTAGATTTAAATATGATTCATATGAATAAGTTCTCATACAAATAAAAACCTAAGAAAAAATGTGCTACCTGCCTCACTACCCTTAGGCTGCTTTCATCATCAGGGTAATCCTGTTTATAGCACCGGATGTCATGACTACAGTCCTGCTGACTCACACTGATTTCTTATTTGGGAACCATACTCTTCTATTAGGACGAGGGAGACTATTTAAAAGGATTTTCACAATTTCAACAGCCCAAAAGTATTCTGTACCCTTCTCTTTTCCTGTTCTACTGCTATATGGAATGGAAGGGGCAGTTTTCTGCGTTAAAATGTGGGGATTATTTTGTAAATGTAACTGTGGGGAGCAGTCACATGGTTTTTTTTAAAGATGAGGTAATCTTAGCTGATATCTGCGAGGTGTTGTAGGAACTTTTCAGGCCAAATTACTTTAAAATCACGCATTAAGAACAGTGTGACAGTTGTTAAGACAAAATGCATGTGACTTAATCTGTCTGAAACCTTGCAGTGTTCCCCTTGATTAGAGATGAGGCATAAGTGTTTTCTACCATGAATGAGTGTGGGACACACATAGTGAATTAATTTAAATGTATGCTGAAAGATAGTGAAAACATAAAGAAACTGTAAAATTTTGATTTAGGAGGTTGCTCTTAATCTGGTTAGGTAGTAGGGAGCCACTGAAGGTTTTTGAGTGAGGAGGATGATATTCTTGGAGTGTACTTTAGTGGCAAAGAAAGTGAAAAGGAAAAAAAGCTGAACGGCTTGGTGGAAGTCTAGGACCAGGTAATAGATCAAACGTGGAGACTAAAGAAGGAGGAATTAAAGATGACTCAGATGTTGACCACAGGAGAATGATAGCACCCTGAAAGAACAGGAAGCCAAAAGTCGTTGAGGAGAAATTAACTTGACCTTGAACATGTAGAGTTTGAGAATCAAATAACGTGTGAAGCATATTCTCATGTGAAGCACTATTTTCATATAATAAAACAATAACAATACCATTAATTGCACTTGGCACAAGTATTTTAAGGGCTTTACTGGCAGCCCAGTGGTAAAGGATCAGCCTACCAATGCAGGAGATGCAAGCAATATGGGTTCGGTCCCTGGGTCGGGAAAATCCCCGGAGAAAGAAATGGCAATCCACTTTTGCCTGGAAAATCCCATGGACTGAGGAGCTACAGTCCACGGGGTCACAAAAGAATCTGACACAATTTAGCGACTGAACAACAACAACAAGTATTTTAAATGGGTCTCCCAGATGGAGGCTGACACTCACTGAGAGGATCTTTAAGTCCGGGAGGAAGAACCTCTGGGCCGAGGGAAATAGATCCTGGGCTTACTCATTAGTTGGGGCAAAGGAGAGAAAGCATGAGAAAGTAGCAAAGGGCACAGAAGTAACGTAACAGGAGGTTACTCCAAAAAGCACAGCAGCTGGGAGATGATGACTTTCCTGTGGACAAGCACTTGGATTTTCGAGTAGGACTGGCTGAGTTCAAATTTAGATTCCATAATATAACTAGCAAGATTATCTTGGCAACTTACCCTTTGGGTGCCCCTGTTTCCCCATGTGTGTAAATGGGGCAATTAAAAGCATCTGCTCTTAGGGTTGGTGTGAGGATTAAGTAAGATGATGCTTGAAAGCACTGAGAACAATGCCTGGAATACAGCAGAAATTCAAAAGCTAATGGTGCCAGAGGCTACAGAGGACTCCAGGCTAATGGGGAGAAGACAAAGACCATTCTTTTCTTTTGGCAAAGGGGAGGTAAGGAATGACATTTTGGAGGAAAGTTTTCTTAGAGTGGTGGTAGAGGACAAAGTTTATGTTTAGAATGTTAAATTTCAGCTACAATGTAGAGTAACTGTAATAGCAACAACAATGGGAAAAATAACATTTAACTTTTTCAAAGTTGCCTTCTCATGGGATTTGTTATAGGAGAATTGTTTTCAGAATTTATCATGCACATGAATTGAGACGGATAAAAAATAATAATGTGTAAAAGTAGATATTCAACATTTTTAACACTATGTAGTATGTTTGCTTTCTCTCAGAAAAAAAAAAAATTAACAGTATAATGTGCCAAAGAAAAAGAAATGCAAGAAGGAAGGTAACGTGTTTGTCTGAAGAGGCCTTACAAATAGCTTAGAGAGAAATAAAAGGAAGGGAGAAAAGGAAAGACATACCCAATTGAATGCAGAGTTCCAGAGAATAGCAAAGAGAGAAAAGAAAGCCTTCGTATGTAAAATATTGAAAGAAATAGAGGAAAACAATAGAATGGGAAAGACTAGAGATCTCTTCAAGGATGGAGATCAAGGAACATTTCATGCAAGGATGGACACAATAAAGAACAGAAATGGTAAGGACCTGATTGAAGCAGAAGAGATGAAGGAAAGTGGCAACAACACACAGAAGAAACACACTGAAAAGGCCCTGATGACCTGGATAACCAGGATGGTGGGTCACTCACCAGAGCCAGACATTCTGGAGTGCGAAGTCAAGTGGGCCTTAGGAAGCATCACTATGGACACGGCTAGTGGAGGTGATGGAATTCCAGCTGAGCTATTTCAAATCCTAAAAGATGATGTGGTTCAAGTGCTGTACTCAATATGCCAGGAAATTTGGGATATTCAGCAATGGGCACAGGACTGGATAAGGTCAGTTTTCATTCCAATCCCCAAGAAGGACAATGCCAAAGAATGCTTAAACTATCATAAAATTGCACTCATTTTGCATGCTAGTAAGACAATGCTCATGGCAAATAGATGGGGAATCAGTGGCTCAATTATTTTTCTGGGCTCCGAAATCACTGCAGATGGTGATTGCAGCCATGAAATTAAAAGACGCTTACTCCTTGGAAGAAAAGTTATGACCAACCTAGACAGCATATTGAAAAGCAGAGACATTACTTTGCCAACAAAGGTCCGTCTAGTCAAGGCTATGGTTTTTCCTGTGGTCATGTATGGATGTGAGAGTTGGACTGTGAAGAAAGCTGAGAGCCAAAGAATTGATGCTTTTGGACTGTGGTGTTAGAGAAGACTCTTGAGAGTCCCTTGGACTGCAAGGAGATCCAACCAGTCCATCCTAAAAGAAATCAGTCCTGGGTATTCATTGGAAGGATTGATGCTGAAGCTGAAACTCCAGTACTTTGGCCACCTCATGCGAAGAGCTACTCATTTGAAAAGACCCTGATGCTGGGAAAGATTGAGGGCAGGAGGAGAAGGGGACGACAGAGGATGAGATGGTTGGATGGCATCACTGACTCGATGGACATGGGTTTGGGTGGACTCTGGGAGTTGGCAATGGACAGGGAGGCCTGGCGTGCTGCGGTTCATGGGGTCGCAAAGAGTCGGATACGACTGAACGACTGAACTG
This sequence comes from Aepyceros melampus, assembly GCA_006408695.1. Taxonomy (NCBI): domain Eukaryota; kingdom Metazoa; phylum Chordata; class Mammalia; order Artiodactyla; family Bovidae; genus Aepyceros; species Aepyceros melampus. The sequence continues at coordinate 98,305 of SJXQ01012270.1, forward strand.
AACTGAAGACAATGCTCAAAATCCTTCAAGCTAGGCTTCAGCAGTACATGAACTGAGAACTTCCAGATGTACAAGCTGGATTTAGAAAATGCAGAGGAGCCAGAGATCAAATTGCCAACATTCATTGAATCATCAAAAAAGCAAAAGAATTCCAGAAAGACATCTACTTCTACTTTAGTGACTATGCTACTGCCTTTGACTGTGTGGATCACAGAAAACTGTGGAAAATTCTTAAAGATATGGGAATACCAGACCACATTACCTGCCTCCTGGAAACCTGTTTGCAGATCAAGAAGCAACAGTTAGAACCAGACATGGAACTGATTCAAAATTGGGAAAGGAGTTCTTCAAGACTGTATGTTGTCTGCTTATTTAACTTCTATGCAAAATGCTGAACTGGATGAATCACAAGCTAGAACCAAGATTGCCAGGAGAAATAACAACAACCTCTGATATGTAAATGATACCACTCTAATGGCAGAAAGTAAAGAGGAACTAAAGAGCCTCTTAATGAGGGTAAAAGAGGAGAGTGAAAAAGCTGGCTTGAAACTCAGTGTTCAAAAAACTAGGATCATGGCATCCAGTCAGATCACTTCATGGCAAATAAATGGGAAAAAAGTAGAAACTGTGGCAGAGTTTCTTTTCGTGGGTTCCAAAATCACTGTGGATGGTGACTGCAGTCACAAAATTAAAAGATGTTTGCTTCTTGGAAGGAAAGCTATGACATACCTAGACAGTGTTTTATTTATTTATTTTTATCTAAGTTTTATTTATTTATTTTTTACTTTACAATATTGTATTGGTTTTGCCATACATTGCATGAATCCACCATGGGTGTACATGTGTTCCCCATCCTGAAGCCCCCTCCCATCTCCCTCCCCATCCCATCCCTCTGGGTCATCCCAGTGCACCAGCCTGAGCACCCTGTATCATGCATTGAACTTGGACTGGTGATTTGTTTCACATGTGATAATTTACATGTTTCACAGTGTTTTAAAAGGCAGAGATATCTCTTTGCAGACAAAGGTCCATATAGTCAAAAGCTATGGTTTTTCCAGTAGTCATGTATGGATGTGAGAGTTGCACCGTAAAGAAGGCTGAGTGCTGAAGCATTCATGCTTTTGAACTGTGGTTTTGAAGACTCTTGCGAGTCCCTTGGACTGCAAAGAGATGAAACCAATCAATACTAAAGGGAATCAACCCTGAATATTCATTCAAAGGACTGATACAGAATCTACAATACTTTGGCCACCTGATGCAAAGAGCTAACTCATTTAAAAAGACCCTGATGCTAGCCGAGATTGAAGGCAGAAGGAGAAAAGGGCAAGAGAGGATGAGATGATTTGATGGCATCATTGACACAATGAACATGAGTTTTAGCAAACTCCAGGAAATAATGGACGGGGAAGCCTGGTATGCTGCAGCCCATGGGGTTGCAAATAGTTGAACACAAGTTAGGGGCTGAACAACAACAATGTGCCAAAAGAAAATAATCTAATTATCTGTTCATTGCTGAATAGCATATTATCACACCTGGGAACTGTACTGGTGAATATTTAAAAATGTATTCTTAATACACAGTTTCTAAAACACTGTACTCTGAGATTAGAATACTTTCCCTGGAACTTATACTAGGTATAGACAAGAGATTTAATTGAATTTTTTTTTTAACAGATACTTTTTATTTTAGGGGGGGACTTAGTCTTTAAATTCTATTTGGCTCTATGTTAGTATCAAAATTTGGTTTCTTGGTGTATGAACATTTACTATTTACAGATTTCAAGACTTGTTTCATTTAGCAAATGTAAAATTAGAAAAATAACACAACCACACTTTTAGTAATACCAAAAACTAGTTATACTACAATTCAATAAACCATTATAAACAATTTGGAATATTTCTTTCAGACTTTTTAACATATATTTCTTTTTATATAGTTTATATATATCTACATATATATGTATATATTCCATATATGCAATTTGGCCCTGCTCTTTAATATAAAATTATGAATAAGTTTTAGTTGCTTATATAAGTTGCCTGGTCCCTGGTGGCTCAGTGATAAAGAATCCTGCAATGCAGGTGATGAGGGTTTGATCCCTGGATCAGGAAGATCCTCTGGAGAAGGAGATGCAATCCACTCCAGTATTCTTGCCTGGAGAATTCCATGGACAGAGGAGCCTGGTGGGCTACAGTCCATGGGGTTGCAAAGAGTCGGACATGACTTAGCAGCTAAATAACAGTATTGTCACCAAAACCATTGCTTTAATTATTGTATAACAATTTATCAAGTGTATATACTATGATTTACTACATTATTCTCCTCTAGCTAGACATTAGTAGTTTTTATTTCCATTTTTACTGTTAAAAATTGTAGTATTTAACATATTTAAGGATGTAGCTTTTTCATATTTAATATTTTTCCTTTTTCTTGGAAGTTGAACTGTGGATCAAAAAGCACATGAATTTACATAGCATTTGGTATATGCTGCCATATCATTCCCCAAAGCATACACGTGTGTGTGTGGGTGTGGGTGTGGGTGTGTATGTTGGAGGGGGGAGTGTATAACTTCATCAATAGAAAAAGATGCCTTGGTTTAGTTTGTAATTCTGATTGCTTGTGAGTTTCAAGCCTTTCCTAATTGTGTGCCTCTAAGTTTATTTGCTTGTTCAATGCTTTTGTGGTGTTGGTCTCATTTCTAGGAAAGTGATTTTTTTAAATTAAAGTTGATTTAAGGCAAATAGTTACAATAAAATTAGGTTGTTTATAGCTTTCTAATATTCCTTATATCCAACCACCAAAATACAGATTGCAATCTAGAGCTATGCTTTTTACATGTAACCACAATATCAATGAGCTTCCCAGGTCTAAGTAATGTTTGTACTGAATCAGAATAAACCACCTGAAATCCTTCCCTCAAAAAGCACTTCAGAGGTCCTTGGAAGGAAAGATGTCTATGAAGCAAAGTGTGATATAATATATGAGTGGCTCAAACTTATAGAAAACAATGGGACAATTTAAAAGCTTTTCTTAAAAGTGATCAGGTTTTGACAGACTAATGAAAATCTAAATGCCTTGGCATCTCGTGCTACAAAATCAGTTATCTCTTCCTTCTGCGTAAACTGTACCTTTTCCCCATGAAAAATACAGAGAGGGATAAGTGGTGAGTCTGGGGGATAGAAAATGACAAATGAGTGGGCTCTGTATTCTAGTGTTTGCTCCCTGTTGCCTTTGACTCATTTATTATGTCCCTCTTGCCCCAGGGTGTTAATCAGTCTGCAAAGAGCAGAAATCAATTCTAGCAAAAAAGCAGGACAAGGGAGAAAGGAGATTTCTTGGGGGTTTAGGGGGATATCTCATGGACTCCAAGGGGGATGGGACTAGACCTCAGTGAGAGACTCAGGCTCTGGCTCTTTGGGAAGACCTCCTCTTCCCCAATCCCTATCTCAGCTTCTCTCTCAGTGCCACTGTTTTTCTTTTCCTTATGGTCCTTCAGTCATGGATCCAAAATTCCTAGGAAAGGAACTAGTTGGCTGGTTTTAGTAGACTGTCTTGCCCTAATCATGTGCCAGTTGATTACAGCTGTAAGGGTGAAGACTCCAGGGTACAGAGACGTGGCATTTTCTGCCCTGACTATTTGGGTGTCGAGTGAGTCAGTTGAAGCCGTTTCTAGAAAAGAGATGCAGGGTGAAAAATTAAATAGTGTACCTGCGATTCCTGCTCCTCTATTTTACTTTCTGTCAGCTAACTGCAACTTGAACTTTGCATAAACTCTTGGTTTACTCTAACTTGTCTGTTCCTCGAGTGAGCTATATGGTAGGACTTATAACAATATACATGTGTGCTTATGACATGGAATCTTCTTTATGTACATTTCTCTCTGTTATTAATATAAGAAATGTTTTATAAATGCCTATGAATCTATCTTGTGTGTGTATAGATAAAGAATTATTTATCTCCTAAATTGTGCCTGTGAGAAATGTCTCAAAAAAAAAAAAAATGTTCTTTTGTCAAATAAGTCCTAGAAGTAGTTAGCTAAACAAAGATAGACAATTTCTCTATTGTATGACTTCTTGGAGTTTAGTTAGTGTTCTGCATACCAATAAGAGAGAGAGAGAGAGAGAACATTAGTTTCCTAAATTTACTGAAATATATGTAAATACCTTGCATATTATCTAGAATGCAGTTTGAGAAATGCTGGCTTGGTTTCTAAAATAAATATGTATTTTCCTTTAGAAAAGGGAGAGAACAAAAAGTAGGTATTTTGTTAATATAAGAAGAGATGTTGATTTGTTAATATAAAAGCTGAAGGGGAGAGGGATCGGAGGAAATGTGTCAGTTCAGTTCAGTTCAGTCACACAGGCGTGTCTGACTCTTTGTGACCCCATGAATTGCAGCACGCCAGGCCTCCCTGTTCATCACCAACTCCCGGAGTTCACTCAGACTCACGTCCATTGAGTCCGTGATGCCATCCAGCCATCTCATCCTCAGTCGTCCCTTTCTCCTCCTGCCCCCAATCCCAGCATCAGGGTCTTTTCCAATGAGTCAACTCTTCACATGAGGTGGCCAAAGTACTGGAGCTTCAGTTTTAGTATCATTCCTTCCAAAGAAATCCCAGGGTTGATCTCCCTCAGAATGGACTGGTTGGATCTCCTTGCAGTCCAAGGGACTCTCAAGAGTCTTCTCCAACACCACAGTTCAAAAGCATCAATTCTTCGGCGCTCAGCCTTCTTCACAGTCCAACTCTCACATCCATACATGACCACAGGAAAAACCACAGCCTTGACTAGACGGACCTTAGTCGGCAAAGTAATGTCTCTGCTTTTGAATATATTATCTAGGTTGGTCATAACTTTTCTTCTAAGGAGTAAGCGCCTTTTAATTTCATGGCTGCAGTCACCATCTGCAGTGATTTTGGAGCCCAAAAAAACAAAGTCTGACACTGTTTCTACTGTTTCCCCATCTATTTCCCATGAAGTGATGGGGCCAGATGCCATGATCTTCGTTTTCTGAATGTTGAGCTTTAAGCCAACTTTTCCACTCTCCTCTTTCACTTTCAACAAGAGGCTTTTTAGCTCCTCCTCACTTTCTGCCATAAGGGTGGTGTCATCTGCATATCTGAGATTATTGATATTTCTCCCAGCAATCTTGATTCCAGCTTGTGTTTCTTCCAGTCCAGCATTTCTCATGATGTACTCTGCATATAAGTTAAATAAGCAGGGTGACAATATACAGCCTTGACGTACTCCTTTTCCTATTTGGAACCAGTCTGTTGTTCCATGTCCAGTTCTAACTGTTGCTTCCTGACCTGCATACAGATTTCTCAAGAGGCAGGTCAAGTGGTCTGGTATTCCCATCTCTTTCAGAATTTTCCACAGTTTACTGTGATCCACACAGTCAAAGGCTTTGGCATAGTCAATAAAGCAGAAATAGATGTTTTTCTGGAACTCTCTTGCTTTTTCCATGATCCAGCGGATGTTGGCAATTTGATCTCTGGTTCCTCTGCCTTTTCTAAAACCAGCTTGAACATCAGGGAGTTCATGGTTCACATATTGCTGAAGTCTGGCTTGGAGAATTTTGAGCATTACTTTACTAGCATGTGAGATGAGTGCAATTGTGCGGTAGTTTGAGCATTCTTTGGCATTGCCTTTCTTTGGAATTGGGATGAAAACTGACCTTTTCCAGTCCTGTGGCCACTGCTGAGTTTTCCAAATTTGCTGGCAAATTGAGTGCAGCACTTTCACAGCATCTTTGGGAAAAAGTCAGCCAGAGGGAACAGCTGAGTTCCAGTCCTTAACGTTTTCCATCAACTTGTAGGGACCTCAGGTGAACTGTGAGCTGTACTTCCTCCAGCATAAAACATTAGATGAGACGTAGCATTTCTGGACGCCAAGTGTATTTTTCATTCTGTTTGTAATGCTTATGAAACATTGTGTCGTGAAATTTAAGCCCTCTTTGAAATATGTTTCTGTGTAAGTTTAGGGTCCAAATATTGTTCAGAAGCAACAGTAGTTTTATCTACTCTTTCAGTTGACTTGGTTGTATCATTATAACCAGTAACTAGATCTTTTGACCTCCTCCTCTCTCTCTTTCTGTGTTCTTACTTGTGTCAAATTCTTTCCTTTCACATCAAAGGAAGGAGCATATTTTAGAGGCTACTCCTTTCACAGTAAATTCCAGACAAAAATTGAAGCTACTGTTTGTAACTTTCTGTGAGGCCAGCTAACAATGGATATATTAGGAATTTTAGGAATATTTATCACACCTTAAAAGTTAGTCTAACTTCACATACAATCATTTCTTCAACCACTGTTTATAGTGTACTTATTATGGGCCTGGCTTTGTTCTAGGCACTGGGGCTACATGGAGCAATGACCAAGGTCGATGAAACCCTACCCTCTGGGAACTTCTGCATGCGTGTGTGGATAGACTGAGTAGAAGTTAACAAGCAAGCAGACAATATTGCATCAAATAGCTGAGTGCTAAGAAGGAACACAAAGCAGGATAAAAGATAAAAAAGTGACTACAGGTGCTATTTGGGATAGGATGACAGGGAAGGTCTCTTTATTTAGTTAACATCTAAGCAGAGACCGGGACTAAGAGGAGGAGTCAGTCACAAGGCTAGGTGAAGGAAAAGAGTTCCAGGCATCTGGGAAACAAGTGCAAAGGTCCTGAGGTGGACACTGCTAAGTGTCTCCCAGGAGCAAGAAGAGGCCACAGTGCCAAGAGCCAGGTGACCAGAGGAAAGAGACATGGGAATTGGGGCGTGTGTGTGTGTCTTGGTAGGGTCGATCATGAAGAACGCTGTAGGCCATAGGAATCATTTATTCTAAGTGTGACAAGGCATACATAATAACTGTAAAACATCAAGAACAATATCATATACATTCTTTTATTACCCTTTCTTCCTTTGATCACTGTAGCCAAAAATTTCTTACATGAAGGGAGAAGAAACACATGTACTATCTGGCAAGTGCACTGGGATTAGGGCCACCAGAAAATGGCAGCACTGCAAGTGTGAGAGCTGCAGTGAACGGGGGCCTTCCTAAACCCACAGGCATAGCTGCCGCTTGGAGTTCAATTTGTTGTCCATAAATATCGCTGTTAATACAACCCATTAACTTGGTGACAGGGTGAAGAAGGGCAAATTGCACCAGGGTGGAACTGCCTAGCGATGAGTCAGAACTGCTCTGTTCCTACCTGCACGCCTGCAATGAGTGGAGAGCTGTTTGTAGGCACGGAAAGGGCTTGCTGGCACAAGCTGGGAAAGAGCATCACTCAAGTGACACTCAAGACTTACTGGTGTCAGGAGCAGAAAGAACTTTTTCTGTATTCTCAGAAATCCACTTAAAATGTACAATAAGTCTCCTACATTATTCAGTGAATTAAGGGTCCATGTTATACATAATTCTATTTCATGAAATGGCCTTAGAAAACATATTTTCCCTGTACTTATCATCATGAAAGAGCAGTACTAATAATTTATTGAATACTCTGTGCCACGTGTCATGATTAGCAAGTCCATAATCTTTCAAGGCTCAGTTTCTTCAATTATAAAGTAGAGCCAGTACCATGTTGAATTAGAATGTAAAGGGCCCAGCAAAGAACTTGGCATTCAGAAAGCACTTGAGAAATGCAGTAGACCTTGGGAAACAGTAAATAGGAACTGAGCCTCCTAGAATTATCACTTGAAGATTGGTTGAACTTGAGGGTAGTTTTTATATACTACTTGTATTAAAGCTGGCTTAAAGCTCAACATTCAGAAAATGAAGATCATGGCATCTCGTCCCATCACTTCATGGGAAATAGATGGGGAAACAGTGGAAACACTGTCAGACTTTATTTTTTTGGACTCCAAAATCACTGCAGATGGTGACTGCAGCCATGAAATTAAAGGACGCTTACTCCTTGGAGGAAACGTTATGACCAACCTAGATAATATATTCAAAAGCAGAGACATTACTTGCCAGCAAAGGTCCATCTAGTCAAGGCTATAGTTTTTCCAGTGGTCATGTATGGATGTGAGAGTTGGACTATGAAGAAAGCTGAGCGCCGAAGAATTGATGCTTTTGAACTGTGGTGTTGGAGAAGACTCTTGAGAGTCTCTTGGACTGCAAGGAGGTTGAACTAGTCCATTCGGAAGGAGATAGCCCTGGGATTTCTTTGGAAGGAATGATGCTGAAGCTGAAACTCCAGTACTTTGGCCACCTCATGCAAAGAGTTGAGTCATTAGAAAAGACTCTGATGCTGGGAGGGATTGGGGGCAGGAGGAGAAGGGGACAACAGAGGATGAGATGGCTGAATGGCATCACTGACTCAATGGACGTGAGTCTGAGTGAACTCTGGATGTTGGTGATGAACAGGGGGCCTGGCGTGCTGCGATTCATGGGGTCACAAAGAGTCAAATACAACTGAGCTACTGAACTGTATTTGAAAAGTTGAAATTTAGCTATAAAATGTGTACAGTTCATCATTCATGCTTCCAACTAAACATTCATTTCTATCCTTCTCATTCCAATAGTCCTGCCTAGTTATAGGACGACAGAGAAACTTAACATTTGCTAAATACCTACCACGGATGAGGAGTTTTACATTACGTCTCATTTGATCATTTGATTCTCATGACATTGTAAAGTAAGCATTATTATCCTCATCTAAGAGTGGAGAAAGCAAAGCTCCTAAAAAACTAAGAATTAAGAATTTACCAATGGATAAAGTGCCAGAGATGGAGTTTCAACCTAGATCTGCTCGAATCCCAAACCTGAATTCCTTCCAGGACCCTGGGTAGTCTCCTGAGAACACATTACCATTAGCAACTACTCAGTGTTACACTAGAAGAATCCTCTGTAAACAAAACATGGGAGTGTGCAGCCAGGGGGTTAAGTCTTCTGGCCTAGTCTCTGAATCTCACTGGATTCTGTGAATAATTAGTGTCTCAGAAATGAGGCCAGTTTTGCTGTTGATGATTAAGTATAAATCTGTTCTGGGCAACACTGGAGAAAGATACTTCTAGCCTGTTTTTTTTTTTAAATCAGTTCCCCTTCCTGGCGATCTGGTCCAGAACCCTGCGGTCCTCACAGATGTCCTCATTTTGTGCCTCAGTCCCCTTCAGGTGGGAGCACCGCCACTCCTTAACACCCCAACCCAGACAGGAAGATGATCTTTAGCCCCGCTGTAGATACCTCTTGTATAGAATAAATAGCTCTAGTTCTTTTAAATTTCTCATAAGACTTATTTTCTTAGCCTTTCAGTAATTTTCATAACTTGGTTTTTTTGGACACTTTTCAAACTTTCCTTACTTAAATTACTGATTTCAAAATTGGACATTTAATTCTAATAGAACTCTGAGAAAAATGAACTAAAGGACCTATCCCCTGGTCCAATAATGTCCATGCTTATGCTGAGCACTATTGAGTTTTTTCCCTCAAGTGGAGAAATGCCAGCTTTGGAAGAAAGCGTTGAAGTAGGAAATCAGGGATTTTTAACAGCATTTCATAGAGTTACAGATACTGCTAAGGTAATGGTCAACACCTCTACTTAGCCTTTTTAATTCTAAGAAGGAACATAAAAATGAGTGATTTATTTATTTTTTACTAGCATCAAGAACTTACAAGGATGTCAAACAAATGAATCATTAAATGAACCTTACTACTATTTCTGGCCCAAGAAGAGCAAAGTGAAGTGAAGCCGCTCAGTCGTGTCCGACTCTTTGCGACCCCATGAACTGTAGCCTACCAGGCTCCTCTGTCCATGGAATTTTCCAGGCAATAGTACTGGAATGGATCTTCCCGACCCAGGGATCCAATCCAGGTCTCCTGCATTGTAGACAGACGATTTACCGTCTGAGCCACCAGGGAAGATCCGTAGTTAATAAAACAATTTGAGAGGGACCCACAGGAAATAAGCAAATAAGCTAAGATAAAGACAGTATAGCACAAGTTTTTTAAAAAGTACCTAGATTTGGGTTTTTAAATTTTGGGGGAGTTAAAAGGGAATACTTGGAATAAGGAATAAGCTGCTTATTTACAAAATACCTACATATATTTAGCCACAGGGAAATATGCTTACAGTTTGATATTTGAAGGTTTAGTATTTGATTGGGTTAATTGCTTTGAGGTTATTATCATCATTTCATTAACATTTTCTTTCAGCTTATGGATTAGAAGATCTTTCAAAATTCTTACATGTGATGTTTTTGTTGCATCTTTGATCTGTATTTTTTTTCCTTTGAAAGTATATTTTCAGTTTCTTGGAGCCAGTGAAAAATAAAATGCAATTTACAGAGATATGTTATCTACCAAATTGATTGTAATAAGCAGACAGATCTGGCTATAGACCCTATCTCCCACACTGACCAGCACTGTGACCTTGAGAAGATGATTAAAACTCTCTGCACCTTCAGTTTTTTGTATGTGAAGTTCTTAGTATAAGCTTGGAACATCTAACATCTCAAAAAATAATATTCTTTTATTTGTTCAGTTAATTTGAATTCTAATCCTTCAAAATATTAGTCATCTCACTATTTTAACAATTTTGTAAGAACATGAAATGTCAAATTAACAACCCTTTGAAATACAGTTGAAATATTGCTTCTTACAAAATTGAACTATTTTCTTGCCTTTTTTCTGACTGTATCTGAAAAATATTATTTCTTTATGAACCATCATTAACTTGTGACATTTCCCCTCTTAGGACATTTGTGTGTGCTTTATGTCTGTATATGCTTTTTGCCAACCAGCATGTCTTGATTTTCATCTATAACATAATCATCCCCTAATCCCCTAATTATATGTAGGGATTCTCTGGTAGCTCAGCTGGTAAAGAATCCACCTGCAATGTAGGAGATCCCGGTTCAATTCCTGGGTCAGGAAAATCCCCTGGAGAAGGGAATGGCTACCACTCCAGTATTCTGGCCTGGAGAATTCCACCGACAGAGGAGCCTGGCGGCCTACAGTCCATGGCCTCACAAGGAGTCAGATATGACTGAGCAATTTTCACTTTTTCGATGATATGTGTACCTCTTCTTTGCTGTGGTTCCAGGATAGTTGTTTGTTAAATACGAACTTCTATTCTCCTGATTTTATATACCCATAGAATATAGTTTTTTTCTCTCATAGAATTTTTTCTCTGACAATTTTTCTAAGCCAGTTGAAAACTTAGGAAACATTGGTATTAAGTTTCTGGCTAATAAAAATGTAGAAGTGGACAGTTAACACCGATTTTCCATCTTTCTCTACTAGAGGAAACAAAAATGGTCAAACTGTATGGTAAACTGTTTCTCTGGTGGTCAACAGTGAACCAGGATTCCTGGTTCTGGACTTGGCCATGAAACTGACCATGCTGACCCTGGACTCAAGTCAAGGAACCATCTCTGGACAATGTGATATTAGCAAGCATAATGCAAGTGGAAGCTTGGTAAGTGCTATCATACTCGGGTTTGTTTTCTCGGAATACTTGCTCTTGGAACCTAGCTGCCATGTTGTGAAAAAGCCCAAGAAGCCACAAGGACAAGCTTTGGGAGGAAAGGAATGAGGCTTCTGGCCGACAGCTCTAGTTGAGATTCCAGCTTACAGCCAGCACTAACTTGACAGCCTTGCGAGTGAGTCATCTTGGAAGTGGACTATCCATCCCCAGCGGAGCTGCCCCAGCTGAGGCTATATGGAGCAGAGACAAACTGTCCCCAATGGATGCTGACCAAATTACAGAATTTTGGGCAAATAAGTGATTGCTGTTAAGTTGCTGTTTCTGGGAAGCTTATCTGTGGCAGTAGATAACTGATCATACAATCATTCTCATTCTAGACTGTAAATACATCATCAAAACAAATTGGCAGCAAATCGACTCAATGCTCTGTTGATGCTTGACAAATGTAAATCTCTCCCACCAAAGGCATAATTAGATCTTGAGAACAAGCAGGAGCTCAAGGCTTAGGTGAGCATCAATGGGCACTTTTCTAGTGGGAGCAATAGTGTCATCTCTCCTCTTCCTCCTTCCTTTTTCCTTTTCTGACACATATTCATATGAGGGCCACTGACAGTCAACAAGACACACAAGTTCCTGCACTGATAGGACATGTTTATCCTCCAACCACTTCAATTCTTTCTCAGGATGTCATCACCTTTGATGGACTGAAGTCTGACTTACTTTCTCATCCCTTGCTGCTGCTGCTGCTGCTGCTGCTAAGTCGCTTCAGTTGTGTCCCACTCTGTGTGACTCCATAGATGGCAGCCCACCAGGCTCTTCCGTCCCTGGGATTTTCCAGGCAAGAACACTGGAGTGGGTTGCCATTTCCTTTTCCAATGCATGAGAGTGAAAAGTGAAAGTGAAGCCGCTTAGTCGTGTTCGACTCACAGCGACCCCATGGACTGCAGCCCACCAGGCTCCTCCGCCCTTGGGATTTTCCAGGCAAGAGTACTGGAGTGGGGTGCCAATGCCTTCTCCCTTCTTACCCCTTACACAGTATTAAATTGTTGACAAATGACCAAAAAATGACTGGGCAGCAAGAAAGAGTGTCATTAGCCCATTTTCAGACACAATGATAGGCACAGACGAGAAGAATTGAGATCTTACATATGCTGCATTCATATTTACCAGATAATTCATCTACACATATTAACTGAGAGTGGAAAAGCTCTGTACTTTCCTCAGTGGGAGGCATGTCTCTCAATGGTCCCATGACTCCAGACTTCCCTGTGGAATGTTTCCTGGCATCTCCTGGCTGTAAGGCACGGTGCTCTTCCATACTCATCAAGTTTGTGAGGCCTCCCCAGAGACCACACATCCCTTGCTGTGTGAGAGAGTAGGTAGATTTTCATAGCTGGGGCAGGCCTGAGCAGAGAAGCAGCTTTTGGCTCTAGCTGAAGAAGAAAATAAAATAGGTGGAGATTCTAGGTTCCTCCTATGCTGAACCAATGATGAAAAGGCCTGTTCTGGAAATCCCAAAGAGGAAGGAAAGAGTAGAAGAGAGTCTGTTGCATTGTACATATTTTATTGACTCCCAAGCAGAGGAATCACCTGTCATTTCATCAGACAGTTGAAGATTAAGATGTTTTTCTTTTTAATCTGTAGGAAGAAATGTAATGTAGTACTTGGAAGAATAGGTGGGCCCTGGGGTCAGATGTCAGGTTCTTAGTTATCCTGACATAAGACAAATCCCATTACCATGTAAGTTGTTTAATATCACTAAACCTCAACTGCCTTAATGTATGAAACAGGGAAAATAATACATACCTCATGAGTTTTTGGGAAGAGCAAATGTGCATAGTAAATGCTCAGTAAATATTACCGGTTAGTATTGGCTACTAGGCCTTTCCCCAAACATTTAGCATTTTCTTTCCATTGACTGAATATGCTCTTAACTCTGCGAAGCAGAGATAATCATTCTGACTATTCTAGAGACAATTTTTTGGATGCATTCTGTTTGCTCATAAGAAACCTTCCAGTTGCAACTTTAAAATCTTCTAGCTTTAGAATACCTTTATTTCATCTAAAAATACACATTTTTCAAGCCATGTCATGTCTTTTCATTTGTAAGCATTGAGATGATCTGTATAGTCAAAGATCTAAAGCAAAGCATATTCTTACAGTGTAGAAGAGAAGCTTGTGAGGTAGCCTTGAGTCATCTCTGGCTGTGGGAAGGTTTTGATCATGCATCCTTTTTGGAAAAGTCCACTCTCTGGGGAGCAGTAGGATCACTATGGTATAGAAAATCTTCAAAGAGGTTCTATGTTAAAATCTTTACTGTCAAGCCAGCCAAGTTCATCTATATGCACACAGGCCAGTTTATTGACTGAACTGGACAGTTACTGCACTTCCTTTCCCTTCCCATTCTCTTTCTCCTCCCACGCTCCCTCACCCTCTTCCTGCCCCTTCTCCCCACTCTCTTCTTCTGCCATCATATTCTCCTTCTTCCTCCCCTCTCCCTTTCCCCTCATTCCTCCTCTTATCATGTTAAGCCTTGCATTATTTTCCTTCTTACATACTTGGGGCTGCTGGGGTTTTGTTACCTATAGAACAAGGGACAATGAAAATCATCTCTGTAATCTTTCTACTTTACCCTGTAAAATGGGAACTTACCCCCTTCTATACTCCTTTCAATTGTGCTACACAGACTGAGTTAGAACTTTCTGAGGGTGTTCAATCCCCCCCTCCTTTGGTAACTGAGGCTTGGAAAGTTTGCCCTAGAAGTCTACACACATGCATATGAGACCCAAGGACTCAGTAACTGGAAAACTGTGTTCTCACTTTATAACCACTTTTTATCAGTTACTTCCATGCCCAGCATCCACACAGTGGGGATTTGCTTGTCAGTTCCCTGATCTTGATGTTTCCCAGTCCTCTTACTTCTAGGAAAGGGCCCAAGTTGGGTGCCAGATAATTGCAGAGTCAGAAATTTCAAGTACTTGTTTTGACCAGTGATACCTACAGGGTTCAGACTTTTCTGTTTATTCATAAGTCTGTCTGAGCAGTCAAGGAGCAATCAAGTCTGGCCTCTCTGACTTGACAAGTGTCCTGATATTAGCAATGAGTCTGAGTCCTGGAATCTGGAATAGTGCCATTGCCTTGATTGAACAGGTGAGAAATGGCCAACTGATGGCTCTAGAAGTGAAGAAGTTTTAATTACTTTCATGATGGCTTATATCAGCATTTAACAGCAAAATGCCATGGCTCATTTGATGTAAGAAGCATGGTAAAATGATGGCTTTTTTTTTTTTTTAACAGATTGTCTGAGTCTAAGAATCACCCCTTCCCAAAGAACTGTGTCTTATTCCTCCCCATGTGCAGCCTTAGAGCTTAGGACAGCATCTTGGGAGCAAGTAGGCACAGAGCAAGTGCTGATTGCCTGAGTGAATGTGTGCTCTGTTCAAAGCTTCATCAGTTGTCATATACAAAATCATTTTTGTGATTAAGGCTCTTAAGTTTGATATTGACAGAGAATTTAATGTCAGGGTAAATCTCTGGGTAACAGATCTAACTTACCCATGCTCTTTCACTCTGCTAGGACCCAGGGCAATTTTGCCCTGGGATGTGGGAATATAAATTTCTTGAATATCAGAGTTTGAGGGGAGACTCAAGTGAAAATCATCAGAGAGGGGCCAAGGAGGCCACATCGAAGTCTAAGATCACTGCTAAAAGTGACTTAGGAAAATGCTCTTCTTGTCAATCATGGTACCTGTTACAGGGCTGGGAATTTGGTGGAATAGAGAAAAAAAAGAGAGAGAGAAAGTAGAAACTTATGCTTATGTCCCCTGTGTGACTCTAAGGTTGATCCGTGATTGACATCTGTGGAAAGGAAAAGCAAAGAACCAGGACCATAGGAAAAAATTGGGGTGGTTTTCAGTTCCCTCTCGCCGTACTTTCTTTTGTATATTGTCCAGACTCCTCATTGTATAGATGAGGAAACTGAGGATTACAGTGGCTAAGTGATGTCTCAGTTACCTAATCAGCTATAGAGCTGGACCTAAAATCTGGTTGTCAGCTCTCCAGAACATCCTTGTTTCTATCAGCTTCCTCTTCTCCCCCTCAGTCCCATTGTCAGAGACCTCCTCTCCTGGTCCCTCTCACCATTATCATAATAACAATCTGTGGAGAATTTACCACATCCCAGGCACTGTGCACTTTCCATGTATTTTATTTATCCTAACCACTTTATAAAATTGGCACAATTATCATCCCTACATCATGGATGAACCAGCTGAAGTTTAGAGAGGTGAAGTAGCTTTCCATAGCTATTAATAACATGGAGTCCAAAGCTCATGTTGTTGAACACTGTGCCCCAGCATCTCTGCAAGGGACTTGATTTGCACATGGTCTCCATTCCTGGGGAATCAACAGGGCTTGCTTTTTTTCTATCAATAATTCATGTTTGAGTGTTTATTTGTTTTTTTAGGGGCATCCCCAGTGGCTCAGCGGTAAAGCCTGCGCCTGCAATGCAGGAGACCCTGGAGATGTGGCCACAGTCCATGGGGTCACAGTCAGACACAACTCATCAAGTGAGCACACACACATTTGTTTTCTAAGGCTGCTATAACAAAGTACCACAAACTGGGTGGCTTAAATCACAGAAATTTATTCTTTCACAATTCTAGAGGCTGGAAATTTGAGATCTGAGTGTTAATGTGGTTGGTTTCTTTGAAGATTCTTTTCTTGGCTTGCAGACATCCATCTTATTCCAGTATCTTTGATGGTCTTCCTTCTGTACATGTCTGTGTCCTAACGTCCTCTTATAAAGACAGCAATCGTATTGGATCAGGGCCCACCCTAAGGACCTCATTTTAACTGATTACCTTTTTAAAGACCCAGTCTCCAAGTACAGTCACATTCTGAAGTACAGGGGATTAGAACTTCAACATATAAATTTTGAGGGGACAGATTTCAGTCTGTGACAGCTGATATGTCCCTTTTGAGATATTTTCATCTTGAAGAAATTATCTTGGATACAAAAGCCCAAAGCAATAACCTGCAGTGGGGGGTTCCAGCACCAGAACAAATGTAGTGTGTGTTCTGTTTAAGAGGAGGAGGGAATAATACAGGTTTTAACTTCACTTCCCATTATATTTTGACTCATAGATAACTTGCATTTATGAATTATGAATTCTCAAGTCATCTTAAGGGACCTGGATTATCAGAAAAACAATTTACACAAGGTAGTGTCTGTTCATCAGACCCTCGATTGTCAATATGTATTTCTAATAGTCATCCCTTCTGGAAGAATCTGTAACCATCAGAATTTAATGTGATTAAGAGCAATTTTCAAATTACAGAGGTATCTTGGGTAAATTCCCAGGGTCAAATAACGACCCGTCCCCAGAGCCGTTTACTGTTAGCTTGAGTGCTATTTGCTTCATGTGCAAATAATCACTGGCTCCTGAATGAAGAGAGGCCAATTCCTTTTTCTCAGGAAGGCCCTCAAGTTCTGTTTATAAGTCCTCTTTAGCAGAAAATCCAGACTCAGAGAGCCTGCAGTTACCCTCTGGCTTCTCCCTGTAACAAAGTAAAATCAAGGACAGGATGGGTAAACAGTTCACGTGACTGGGCTTCGAGAGCTGCCCACCAGCCCCGAGCCCCGGAATCAGGAGCCAGAGAGGAAGAAGCGGTGCAGCTTAGTGAGCAGGGGCCTCGCGGCTTCTTCTGGCGGGTGACGTGGAGGCACACACTGGCTCGTTGTCCCCAGAAGAACGAGGTGCCAGGCTGCTGTGCTGAGAAGCAGCAGAAACCTCTTCTTCTCTCTCCTCTTCCTACATGTCCCCTCCTCCACCTTGGCACCTGAACTTGCTGTTCAGGTCTGGCAGGTTGTGCAGATGGCCTGGTATTTTATTGGGCCCGTCAAACCTGTGACCAAAAGGTGTCTGTTCAGTGATATCAACACTGACTGATTCTTTTCCCTTACTTCCATTCCCTACCACCCCAAAAGCCCTGGCTTTACTTCCTTTTGAAGAGTACCTCGATTAAGGCTGTCACCTTTAATTTAAACCAATTCAATTTCATGATCAGTCACTCAGTTGTGTCTCACTCTTTGTGACCCCCATGGACTGTAGCCCACCAGTCTCCTCTGTCCATGGGATTTTTCAGGCAAGAGTACTAGAGTGAGTTACCATTTCCTTCTCCAGGGGATCTTCCCAACCTAGGGATCAAATGCATATCTCTTGTATTGCAGGCGTATTCTTCACCTGCTGAGCCACTGGGGAAGCCCCAAGATGACATCAAAAATAAAATTCCCATCCTTGGTATCTAATCCCAACCTTTCTGTAACTCAGTGTGTGACCAGCATGAGTTGCTTGACATTGCTCACCCTCATGAGTCTTCCTTCTGTAAAATCATCTTGAAGTTTCCTTATAGCTCTGTCTCTACCAAGAAATGAACCAAACAGTGTGTGGCTTATCTCCAAACTGAAGACTCTGGGAGACCCAGCAGTCCTTCGTCCCTACTGTTTGTTGGGACTGTCAGTTGATTCACCCTGTCACTGGGTGAGGTCAGGGGGCAGTGGTGCCACTGGCTGTGGGCTCAGCTCTGCCTCCCAGACAATCCTCCTGAGACAAGTCTGGGCTTTTCCCCAAATGCTTGTGAAAGCAAGTCAGAGCCTGAGAGAGAGGGTGGTCACAGGACAGGGGAGTGTCCCACATTTGTTTCTGATCCCCAGAACACAACAGATGGACTTAGGATAACTTGGGATGTGTAAGTGAAATTCTTGTCAAGAGGCCAAAGAGGACAGTGCCAGAACCACTCTGTGCCAGATTGTGCCAAAGGCTGCTGCTTCCCCATGGGGGCTGGGAGGCTGAGGGCTGTGCACTGCTCCAGCGAGAGGCAGAGGTGTAGAAGGCTCCAGCATTTCCTCATTTTGTTCACAGCTTGTAGGTACCTCGGCTAGCAAAGGACCAGCCATTCTTCCGCCATTCTCTCTGTTCCTCCTTTTTTTTTTCTCTTTGAAGAAAGTATTCATTTTCTCTTTTCAAAGCGATAACCAAAATGTTTTATTGCTGTTTCTAAATAAGAGGGTCAAACTGCAGTGAAAAAATTTAATTACTGCTTCATGGAAAATCCTTTCTTCAAAATAGTGATGTGTCTAGGCATTTGAACACTGAATAATCTTTGTTGCATCATTGATAACTGTTTAATGCGCAATATTCAGAAAACCTGGAGAGATTAAAAATTTGAATGCTACATATTTTTTGTTTACTTGAGAAAAGTATACGAAAAAGTATACTTTCTGTATACTTCCGTATACTAGATGTTTTTTTAGCCATTTATGCTGTCACCGAAGTACTCCTCATTTGTAAATAACATGAAATATTTGTTCATGGAGGCAGAAGGGATTTTCACATGATTCATAACCATCTGGTTATATAGCAGGAAATGAGATGTTTGGCAGCTTTTTTTCTATCATTTTTTGGCCAGTGCTTCTTTTTTTTTCTGAAGAAATTAAACATGTGTTCCATGGCCTACGACCTGTAAGAGGCCTCATACTATTTCTCGATATCGTCTGTAGGCTAGCAGTACACGTGTTGCTAGGAGCTCAGCAACCAGTGAACACAGCTGCCTGGAGTTAATGATTCAGGAGCCACCATCTGTGCTGAGTTCTGTCTCCACATTTGCCATGCAGATACGGCCAGAGGCCAAGGCAGTGCTCAGGCTCACAAACCTACAACCTGCTCATCAGAAAATTTCCCAGGGAGAAGGTCCAGCTTTCAGAATGTTAAAGCTTCAGGGAGTCATTAGAGTCTCACCTTTGGGGAGTCTGTTGGCCAAGTTAGTCAGCCAGACTATGACAGGTTAGCCACCAGCGTGTAACAGGGCAAGCCGCAGGGGCCTGACAAATCAGTTAGCTCCAACAACCTCCTTTTTTATATGCAAATCCAAATTTCTCTTTATAGTTGTGCTGAAGAGACTATAATGTGTTCTTGGTAGTTAAGGATAAGCATTAAAGGCCTCTCGTGTGGAGCTGAAAGGATTTATCCTTTGCTTTGACTCCTTTTTCACTAACCCTGTGCGAATTTTCTTCTAGAAGGGGCCCATCTTGGACTGGGAAGATCTGGCCTTTGGGTTGGTGGGTGAGGGGCAAAGAAGGATATGAGAGATGGCATCTTAATCTGCAAGAGAGGCTGGACCATAGATCTAGGCAGGCTGTGCACTGAGTTGTCCACCCAAAAGTGTTGGGCAGGTTCTAGGTAGATGATATCAGAAAGGAAACTAAGGCAAAAAGAAAGAGTTTCAAGGAGACGATGAGACTCAGACATCCTAGGTAGGGTTCCCCTCTCATAGCACACAGCTGTGGACCCCTTTTCATAGGATATCTCTGGCTTATGCTGTAGGCAGGGAAGGAAATGTTAAGATCAACAAATTAGCTCAGATGCCTCCCCTCTGACCCCACAAGATTGCACACAGGTTCAGACCTAGAGCTTGAAACAAAGGATGAAGTTTTCAGAAATTTTGAAATATATATTGTACATATAATAGAGATTTGCCAAGAGAATGCACTAGTCCTAGCAAACACCCTCTTCCAGTAACACAAGAGAAGACTCTATACATGGACATCACCAGATGCTGAATACCAAAATCAGATTGATTATATTCTTTGTGGCCAAAGATGAAGAAGCTCTATACAGTCTGCAAAACCAAGACTGGAAGCTGACTGTGGCTCAAATCACTCCTTATTGCCAAATTCAGACTGAAATTGAAGAAAGTAGGGAAAACCACTAGACCATTCAGGTATGACCTAAATAAAATCCCTATGATTATGCAGTGGAAGTGACAAATAGATTCAAAGGATTAGATCTGATACACAGAGTGCCTGAAGAACTATGAATGGAGGTTCGTGACATTGTACAAGAAGCAGTGATCAAGACCATCCCCAAGAAAAACAAATGCAAAAAGGCAAAATGGTTGAGGAGGCCTTACAAATAGCTGTGAAGAGAAGTGAAAAACAAAGAAGAAAAGGAAATATATTTCCATTTGAATGCAGAGTTCCAAAGAATAGCAAGGAGAAATAAGAGAGCCTTCCTCAATGATCAATGCAAAGAAATAGAGGAAAACAATAAAATGGGAAAGACTAGAAGTCTCTTCAAGAAAATTAGAGATACCAAGGGAACATTTCATGCAAAGATGGGCACAATAAAGGACAGAAATGGTATGGACTTAACAGAAACAAAAAATACTAAGAAGAGGTGGCAAGAATACACAGAAGAACTATACAAAAAAGATCTTTATGACCCAGATAACCATGATGGTGTGATCACTCACCTAGAGCCATACATCTTGGAATGCGAAGTCAAGTGGGCCTAGGAAGCATCAATATGAACAAAGCAAGTGGAGGTGATGGAATTCCAGTTGAGCTATTTCCTAAAAGATGATGCTGTGAAAGTTCTGCACTCAATATGCCACCAAACCTGGAAAACTCAGCAGTGGCCACAGGACTGGAAATGGTCAGATTTCATTCCAATCCTGAAGAAAGGCAATGCCAAAGAATGCTCAAACTACCGTACAATTGCACTCATCTCACATGCTAGCAAAGTAATGCTCAAAATTCTCCAAGCCAAGCTTCAACAGCATGTGAACTGTGAACTTCCAGATGTTCAAGCTGGATTTAGAAAAGGCAGAAGAATCAGAGATCAAATTGCCAACATCCATTGGATCATCAGAAAAAGCAAGAGAGTTACAAAAGAACATTTACTTCTGCTTCATTGACTATGCCAAAGCCTTTGACTGTGTGGAGCACCACAAACTGTGGAAAATTCTTCAAGAGATGGGAATACCGACCACCTGACCTGCCTTCTGAGAAATATGTATGCAGGTCAAGAAGCAACAGTTAGAATTGGACATGGAACAACAGACTGGTTCCAAATCAGGAAAGGAGTATGTCAAGGTTATATATTGTCACCCTGCTTATTTAACTTATATTCAGAGGACATCATGAGAAATGATGGATTGGATGAAGCACAAGCTGGTATCAAGATTTCCAGGAGAAATACCAATAACCTCAGATATGCAGATGACACCAGCCTTATGGAAGAGAGTGAAGAACTAAAGAGCCTCTTGATGAAAGTGAAAGAGGAGAGTGAAAAAGTTGGCTTAAAGCTCAACATTCAGAAAACTAAGATCAGACATCCGGTTCCATCACCTCATGGCAACTAGATGGGGAAACAATGGAAACAGTGGCAGACTTTATATTTTTGAGCTCCAAAATCACTGCAGATGGTGACTGTAGCCATGAAATTAAAAGACTCTTGCTCCTTGGAAGAAAAGTTATGACCAACCTAGACAGCATATTCAAAAGCAGAGACATTACTTTGCCAACAAAAGTACATCTAGTCAAAGCTATGGTTTTTCCAGTAGTTGTGTATGATGTGAGGGTTGTACTATAAAGAAAGCTGATTGTAAGTAAGTCGCTCAGTTGTGCCCGACATTTGGCAACCCCATGGACCGTAGCCCTCCAGGCTCCTCTGTCTATGAGATTTTCCAGGCAAGGATACTGGAGTGGGTTGCCATTTCTTTCTCCAGGAGATCTTCCCAACCCAGGGATCAAACCCAGGTCTCTTGCACTGCAGGTAGATTCTTTACTGACTGAGCTACAAGGCTTAAGAATTGATGCTTTTGAATTGTGGTGTTGGAGAAGACTCTTGAGGGTCGCTTGGACAGCAAGGAGATCCAACCAGTCCATCCTAGAGGAAATCGGTCCAAATAGTCATTGGAAGGACTGATACTGAAGCTGAAACTCCAATATATTGGCCACCTGATGGGTAGAACTAACTCATTGGAAAAGACACTGATGCTGGGAAGATTGAAGGCGAGAGGAGAAGGGGACAACGGAAGTCGAGATTGTTGGATGGCATCACCGACTCAATAGACATGAGTTTGAGTAAACTCCGGGAGTTGGTCATGAACAGGGAAGTCTGGCATGCTGTAGTCCAGTGGGTCGCAAAGAGTCGGACATGACTAAGTGTCCGACTAAGTGACTGAACTGAACTGATACTGTGTATATTGTCCAAGTATATAGTGTGTATTTGTAGCTGTGATGATTTGGCAGGGGGGAGTAAAACAATTTTTACATAGCAATCCTCTCTGAAGATGGCAGGAAACTGGAAGATTGAAAATAAAAGTCTCAACCAGGACAAGGGACACCATAACCTTCTCACTGGCCCCCTGGTTTTCCCGACTCTAAACCATCCTCCCCACTGCTGCATAACAGAGTGCCTCAAATGGAGGTCTGCTCACTCTTAGACTCAAAAAATGTCTGTGGATCTCCCCCTTACAGAATAAAGCCCAACCTCCCTGGAGTGTCTCCAAGTCTTTCCCTGGTCTGGCTGCAGTCCAAGTCTCCAGTCTTGTTTCCCACATATTTGCTCATCCTCACCCAGGATGGGCACACCCTCGACTCACAGGAAGCTGCTCATGGCTCTAGGGCAAGCCCTTTCCCTCCACGCCACCACTGTTTATGTGCATTCATCCACTGATGCCCTGGCCCAACTCTGCTCTTGGAAAACTTACCCGCTGTTCATTCCTTGAGTCTTAGTCAACCACTCCCTCATCTACTCTCAGACATTACAGTAGGGCTTCCCTCTGCTTTGTATTAAATCCATCTGTCTGTGTGCATTTCCCGCACCAGTCTGGTAAGCTAGTGCTTTGAGGGACTATTTGTTGCTAATCTTTCATTCTTCAACAGTCTTGAAAATAGCAAGTGCTCAATAAGTGTTCAATCTACTGCTTTCCCGTGGTGGACATTAGCCACCGTCTGAATATACTAAATCTTTTTTTATAGGTCTACATTTATGCCTATGATTATTAACCAATAATCTAGGTTAAGTAGAGCTACTAGTCTGAGTTAGAAAAATTATCTGATCACTAGAATATTATTTAGAATTTTACTTAGAATATTATTTCTAAAATATAACTATTACTTTTGAGTATCTGCAGTTATCAGATAAAGTGCTGTTTCTTCCTGAATTGATCCTGATGGACAATTTAAAATTATGATATTGTAATAGCCTTAACAGTGCTCATCTATGTTTCAAATTCAATAAAATTATTTTTTTATAATGACAACTGTAGATTTTTTTTTTTTAAGTATACTTGATTTACGGAGTTGTTAGTTTCTGGTGTACAGCAAAGGGATTCATATATATGTATGTCTATATATATAGGGGTTCCCAGTGGTGCTAGTGGTAAAGGACCCACCTGCCAGTGCAGGAGATGTAAGAGACGCAGGTTTGATCCCTGGGTCAGGAAGATCCCCTGGAGGAGGAAATGGCAACCCACTTCAGTATTCTTGTGTGATATATGTTCTTTTTAAGATTATTTTCCATTGTAGTTTGTTATTAAAAGATATTGAATATAGGTCCCTGTGCTATACAGTGGGACCTTGTTATCTCTTTTATATGCAGTAGTTTATATCTGCTAATCCCAAACTCCTAATTTATCCCTCCCTCCAACCTTTCCCCTTTGGTAACCATAAGTTTGTTTTCTATGTCTGTGAGTCTGTTTTTGTTTTGTGTATAAATTCATTTGTATCATTTTTTAGGTTCTACATATAAGTGATATATGATATTTGCATTTGTCTGACATACTTCACTTAGTATGATCATTTCTAGGTCCATCTATATTGCTCTCTTTTTATGGCTGAATTTTATATATATATATATATATAATACAAATACACACACACACATACATACCATATCTTCTTTGTCCATTTATCTTTTAGTGGACATTTGGGATGTTTCCATGTCTTGGCTACTGTGAATAGTGCTGCTATGAACACTGGGGTGAATCTATCTTTTCAAATTATTATTCTCTGGACACGTGGACCAGGAGTGGGATTGCTGGTCATATGTTAGCTCTATTTTTAATGTTTTAAGGAAACTCCATACTGTTTTACATAGTGGCTGCACCAATTTACATTCCCACCAATGCTGAAGGAGGGTTTCATTTTCTCCAGACTCTCTCCAGTATTTATTATTTGTAGAAATTCAGTAAAATTATCAGTACCTAGGTAGATACTTCCAAAGTGTTTATCTAACTAAGAGAAGTGTTTTCTTTGAATTTTTATTCCAATTTTATTTATATTATTGTTTTGATTCTCACAGAACAAACTTTAGCCCAGGTTTGTTCTTGTCAAAATTAGTGAAATTGTTGAATCAATTTAGATAGAAATCCAAGATTTTATTATACAAGACAAAATAGAAGGGAATAAGAAAAGTGATAACTTTGGATTTGTTATTTCTTTTTATGCTCAAATTTTCAGGGAATATTAGTTCATTGAGTTAGCAAATATTCCCTGATTACAGATTATTAATCATTTGAGAAGATTTCATCAAGACTTGTAGTTTTATGCTAGTTTCAGATATTAGTGATATTTCTAAGTAAAATAAAAAATATGATACTTTAGAGTTATGATATTAATGATTAGCTATTTATTATTTACCTTTTGTTGATTTAAATTAATAACCAGAGTTTAGTCATTTGCAGAAGCCAGCTTATATGAAACACATAAAAAGCATGTCTATATTTTGTAAGTGCTGGTGCATATGTAACTAATAATAACTAACACCTCCTGAATGCTTACTATGTGCCAGTCACTCTTCTAAGTATTTCACATTTAGTAACTCAGTCTATTGGGAGGGGGGTGCTTCCCTGTGGCTCAGCTGGTAAAGAATCTGTCTGCAATGCCGGAGACCTGGGTTGGGAAGATGCCCTGGAGAAGGGAAAGGCTACCCACTCCAGTATTCTGGCCTGGAGAATTCCATGAACTGTATAGTCCATGGGGTCATAAACAGACACAACGACTTTCACTCACTTAATCTGTGGAGTAATTTAATTTCTATAGAATTTAGGGCACATGATAAAATATCATTTTATTTTAGAGAAGAAATAATAAGCACAGAAAAGTTGAGCAATCTTCCTAAAGTCACACAGCTGGCAAGTGATAGAGCCAGGGAGCAAGGGAAGTGCTGCCCACAGGGATTAACTGAAACACCATGGGAGATAAAACAGAAAATTCAGTCTTTGCTTCAGAGATCCCATGGGTTAGTAAAGAAATTAGACATGTTCCCCAGGTTCCAAGGGGTGAAACACACAAGGAACTTTACAGGGATTCAAATGAAGGCTGATGGAAGTCAGCAGAGGGATCAATTGCTTCTGGATGGGGAACGGAACAATACTGCCTGGAGGAGGTGGCATGTTAACCATGTTGTTCACATAGAGATGATGGATGTGGGGAAGGAAACAAAGAAAGCAATGATTATGTCAGTCTGATGCAAACTCTGAGACTCCAAAGTGAAACCTGGGGTGCATGAGACTCAGGATGGAAAGGCTTGTGATTCCACACTGTGGAAAACTTTTATTGCCCACAAAAAAGTATCTATATTCCTAGGAAGGAAATGGGGAGCCTTGGGGGATGTCTTTCTGAGCAGGGAAGGAACATGCTGAAGTAGTCCTTATAAGAGAGAACACTGTGACTTTTAGAGTGATTTGAGACACAAAAGCCAAAAGCTTTGGGATAGGTACTAGCAAGTATCATGATGCTCTGGAAAGAGGTGGACCATGGAGGGGTGGATAGGGAGGAACAGGGAGGAACCCCTGCAGAATGGGAAGCCAGGGGTCTTGAGACCCTCCTGGGTTTGGTACTGGTATCCTCACTGTCTAGCTGTGTATCCTTCAGCGACTTCATCTTCTCTGAGATAAACATGGGGGTGATCATTGCTCCCCTCAACAGTTTGGTTATGAGATCATGTGTGTAAGCCCCCCAACATCGTGTGTGCACAGAGCAAGTGCTCATCACAGCACCTAGGAGGATTGTTGTCATTGCTGTCATTGTTGCTGATAATTGAGGGTGAAGAGACCCTCAAAGCTGTCTCTAAGGTCTTAAATGCTCTGAAAAGAAGGATAGGGTGGCTTTGATAGGAATAAAAAGCACAGAAGGTGCAACAAGCTTGAGGAGGGAAAGATGAGCTCAGTTGAGCAAAGATTGTCCTTTGCTTTTGATCGGGCTCTGGAGGATGTGGAGGGAGCAGGAGCCACCTGTAAGGGGGTGATATTAACCCTATTAGCAGGACAAGCTGGGGAAGATGCCAGCCCTGCAGGCCCAAATACATAGTCTGTGATCCCAGGCGAGCCAGTTTTTCTCAGCCTGAATTAACATTCTGCATCAGTGTTGGAGTCCCACCTCATTCTGCATAAATCAACGTGTATGGAGGGAGAGAGAATGGGAGGGAGTGAACATAACAAGTCTTCTCTGTACACAGGAGGCTTGGGAGGATAAACTAGGCTGGTTAATGTTGCAGATTCTTCTCTACCTCCCCAAGAAGGAAGATGTTAATCAGCCTCCTCCTTGGACATTGTGTATCCCAAGGGACAACAGAGCTTTTAAAGTTAAGCCTCTGATGCTAGAAGGCCCCAGGAAAAGCCTGGTGGCCCTGGAACTAGGCCTTCGGTGGTGTGACAGGGAGGGCCCTGGACCAGAAGGAAGGAGGACAGTTCCGACACTGCAGCTCTACTCCAATGGGAAGAGTGACCTTGGCTCAGTCATTTATTTCTCTGGATATCAGTTTTTCCCTCTTACAATTTCTAGGCTAGACTAGAATCATATTAATGGAATCATATAATTCCATTCAATATATAATAAAGAGAAAATCATACAATTCCTTCCCACCTCCAACCT
This sequence comes from Aepyceros melampus, assembly GCA_006408695.1. Classification (NCBI taxonomy): domain Eukaryota; kingdom Metazoa; phylum Chordata; class Mammalia; order Artiodactyla; family Bovidae; genus Aepyceros; species Aepyceros melampus. The sequence goes on from SJXQ01012270.1 coordinate 125,454, forward strand.
TGGTCATAATGGTAGGTAAGATTTGAAATGGTTTCTAAACCAGGATGAAAAGCCCTAATGTCATTCTTACATCTCCTTCATATTCTTTGGTAGAAAATGGCCAAGTCTCTTCTTGTCCTAATGAATTAATGGTTTATGATGAATTAGAAGGAACTTGCCATTTCAGTACAGAGAACAGAAACTCTAGAATTCTGCAATTATATAGTTAATTCTTATTATCAAAATCTGCTATGACTACATATACCAATACATGCTTTTGAGCAATCAGTCAACAATTATTTAAAGCCTGCTATGAGAGAACACCCTCTTGCAACAACACAAGAGAAGACTCTACACATGGACACCACCAGATGGTCAACACTGAAATCAGATTGATTATATTCTGCAGCCAAAGATGGAGAAGCTCTATACAGTCAGCAAACACAAGACCAGGAGCTGACTGTGGCTCATATCATGAACTCCTTATTGCCAAATTCAGACTTAAATCGAAGAAAGTAGGGAAAACCACTAGACCATTCAGGTACGACCAAAATCAAATCTATACAGTAGAAGTGAGAAATAGATTAAAGGGACTAGATCTGATGGACAGAGTGCCTGATGAACTATGGATGGAGTTTCATGACACTGTACAGAAGGCAGGGAGCAAGACCATCCCCAAGAAAAAGAAATGCAAAAATTCTGTCTGAGGAGGTCTTACAGATAGCTGTGAAAAGAAGAGAAGTGAAAAACAAAGGAGAAAAGGAAAGATATACCCATTTGAATGCAGAGTTCCAAAGAATAGCAAGGAGAGATAAGAAAGCCTTCCTCACTGATCAATGCAAAGAAATAGAGGAAAACAATAGAATGGGAAAGACTAGAGGTCTCTTCAAGAAAGTTAGGGATACCAAGGGAACATTTCATGCAAAGATGAGCTTGATAAAGGACAGAAATGGTATGGACCTAACAGATGCAGAAGATATTAAGAAGAGGTGGCAAGAATACAAGAAGAACTGTACAAAAAAGATCTTCACGACCAAGATAATCACGATGGTGTGATCACTTACCTAGAGCCAGACATCCTGGAATGTGAAGTCAAGTGGGCCTTAGGAAGCATCACTACTAACAAAGCTATGAGAGGTGATGGAATTCCAGTTGAGCTATTTCAAATCCTGAAAGATGATGCTGTGAAAGTTCTGCACTCAATAGGCCAACAAATTTGGAAAACTCAGCAGTGGCCACAGGACTGGAAAAGGTCAGTTTTCATTCCACTCCCAAAGAAAGGCAATGCCAAAGAATGCTCAAACTACCACACAATTGCACTCATCTCACATGCTAGTAAAGTCATGCTCAAAATTCTCCAAGCCAGGCTTCAACAGAACATGAACTGTGAACTTCCAGATGTTCAAGCTGGTTTTAGAAAAGGCAGAGGAACCAGAAATCAAATTGCCAACATGTGCTGGATTATCGAAAAAGCAAGAGAGTTCAAGAAGAACATCTACTTCTGCTTCATTGACTATGCCAAAGCCTGGTCAATAGGCTGTGTGGATCACAATAAACTATGGAAAATTCTTCAAGAGATGGGAATACCAGACCACCTGACCTGCCTCCTGAGAAATCTATGTGCAGCTCAAGAAGCACCAGTTAGAACTGGACATGAAACAGCAGACTGGTTCCAAATTGGGAAAGGAGTATGTCAAGGCTGTATATTCTGTCTGAGGAGGTCTTACAGATAGCTGTGAAAAGAAGAGAAGTGAAAAACAAAGGAGAAAAGGAAAGATATACCCATTTGAATGCAGAGTTCCAAAGAATAGCAAGGAGAGATAAGAAAGCCTTCCTCACTGATCAATGCAAAGAAATAGAGGAAAACAATAGAAGGGAAAGACTAGAGGTCTCTTCAAGAAAGTTAGGGATACCAAGGGAACATTTCATGCAAAGATGAGCTTGATAAAGGACAGAAATGGTATGGACCTAACAGATGCAGAAGATATTAAGAAGAGGTGGCAAGAATACAAGAAGAACTGTACAAAAAAGATCTTCACGACCAAGATAATCACGATGGTGTGATCACTTACCTAGAGCCAGACATCCTGGAATGTGAAGTCAAGTGGGCCTTAGGAAGCATCACTACTAACAAAGCTATGAGAGGTGATGGAATTCCAGTTGAGCTATTTCAAATCCTGAAAGATGATGCTGTGAAAGTTCTGCACTCAATAGGCCAACAAATTTGGAAAACTCAGCAGTGGCCACAGGACTGGAAAAGGTCAGTTTTCATTCCACTCCCAAAGAAAGGCAATGCCAAAGAATGCTCAAACTACCACACAATTGCACTCATCTCACATGCTAGTAAAGTCATGCTCAAAATTCTCCAAGCCAGGCTTCAACAGAACATGAACTGTGAACTTCCAGATGTTCAAGCTGGTTTTAGAAAAGGCAGAGGAACCAGAAATCAAATTGCCAACATGTGCTGGATTATCGAAAAAGCAAGAGAGTTCAAGAAGAACATCTACTTCTGCTTCATTGACTATGCCAAAGCCTGGTCAATAGGCTGTGTGGATCACAATAAACTATGGAAAATTCTTCAAGAGATGGGAATACCAGACCACCTGACCTGCCTCCTGAGAAATCTATGTGCAGCTCAAGAAGCACCAGTTAGAACTGGACATGAAACAGCAGACTGGTTCCAAATTGGGAAAGGAGTATGTCAAGGCTGTATATTGTCACCCTGCTTCTTTAACTTATATGCAGAGTACATCATGAGAAATGCTGGGCTGGATGAAGCACAAGCTGGAATCAAAATGACCGGGAGAAATATCAATAACCTCAGATACACAGATGACACCACCTTTACGGCAGAAAGAGAAGAACTATAGAGCCTCTTGATGAAAGTGAAAAAAGAAGTGAAAAAGTTGGCTTAAAGCTCAACATTCAGAAAACTAAAATCATGGCATCCGGTCCCATCACTTCATGGCAAATAGATGGGGAAACAGTGGAAACAGTGTCAGACTTTATATTTTGGGGCTCCAAAATCACTGCGGACTTCCCTGGTGGCTCAGAGGTTAAAGCGTCTGCCTCTAATGTGGGAGACCTGGGTTCGATCCCTGGGTCGGGAAGATCCCCTGGAGAAGGAAATGGCAACCCACTCTAGTATTCTTGCTTGGAGAATCTCATGGACTGAGGAGCCTGGTGGGCTGCAGTTCATGGGGTCACAAAGAGTCGGACACGACTGAGTGACTTTAATTACTTACTTACTTAAAATCACTGCAGGTGGTGACTGCAGCCATGAAATTAAAAGAGGCTTGCTTGTTGGGAGGAAAGTTATGACCAACCTAGAGAGCATATTAAAAAGCAGAGACATTCCGTTGCCAACAAAGGTCCGACTAGTCAAAGCTATGGTTTTTCCAGTAGTCATGTATTAATGTGAGAGTTGGACTATAAGGAAAGCTGAGCACCGAAGAACTGATGCTTTTGAACTGTGTTCCTGAAGAAGACTCTTGAGAGTCCCTTGGACTACAAGGAGATCCAACCAGTCAATCTTCAAGGAAATCAGTCCTGAATATTCATTGGAAGGACTGGTGCTGAAGCTGAAACTCCAATACTCTGGCCACCTGATGGGAAGAACTGACTCATTGGAGAAGACCTTGATGCTAGGAAAGATCGAGGGCAGGAGGAGATGGAGACGACAGAGGATGAGATGGTTGGATCGCATCACCAACTCGATGGACATGAGTTTGGGTAAACTCTGGGTGTTTGTGATGGATAGGAAGGGCTGGCGGCCTGCAGTCCATGGGGTTGCAAAGAGTTGGATACGACTGAGCAATTGAACTGAACTGATTTTGCTATAACTGTTTGCTGTACCTATGCATAAATATACCACAAACAGACTTCCATTTCATCCTCTATTTTCATCCTCATAGCTCATTTTAGTAGCTAACTAGTATTCTATCATGGGGCTTCCCTGGTGGCTCAGATAGTAAAGAATCTGCCTACAATGTAGGAAACCCGGGTTCAATTCCTGGGGTCAGGAAGATCCCCTGAAGAAGGGAACAGCAACCCACTCCAGAATCCTTGCCTGACAGTTCCATGGACAGAGCAGCCTGGCAGGTTACAGTCCATGGGATCATAAAGAGTCAGACACAACTGAGCAACTAACACACACATGTTCTACCACATGGATGTTCAGTATAATCTCTCATATTCAACTTGATTAGATTCAGTAGAATCTGTCATATCCAACTTTTATTCTAACTTACAATGTACCCCAGGCCATTTATTTTAGATTAAGTAATATTTACCAATCTAGAGAAAAGACTCTGGCATTGTTAAAATTTTCTCTCTTATTATTTTACAGTTCTTCACTATCACCAAACTCAACAGCATTTTTGAGAAGATGGAGCTCAACCTTACTCGGTCTTTCTAAAATATCCAATACTTTTTTTTTGAGAAATAAAAATCTGTTTTTTGTCGTGGAATTGGTGTACATATTATTTAATTAAACTACATAATTACAGCAAAAGCTGTAACAGCATAAATAGGTTTGGGAACAAACACAACTGCATCCTGGTGAGCATACAACTCACGTAGTGAGAGTGTGAGCCAGCGTGTGGGTTAGCTGAAGAGGGCTTCCAGCGGTGAAAACTCAGCATGCTGGGGCATTAGACAATATGTTTAGGTAAAGAATAGAGCATGGTGGTTAATCCAGGGGGCTATATAGATCTTAAAGAATACTTCTACTATGCAGTGATTTACTTAACCAATTTCCTATGCTGGGCATCTAAAAGTTCTTTTCTTTCTTACTGTTAAAAGTATCCATGCACATAATTCTTTAAGGCACTTTCTTAATGATTCCCGGAACTGGAACTACTGCATAAAATTATATACCTTTTAAAGAACTTAAATGCACATTTTCATATCGTCCCCCAGAAAGTCTTCCCTGAACTTAAATTTTAAAACACAATTTCAAATAATTAACTAACCTTTTAGCAGGGAGTCTAATTAAGCAACCAGCTTCATTTTTCTGCTTGTGGTAGGAATTTTAGTCTGATTTTTAATCCTCAGTGACTTCATTCCTTTCAAGACATGGCAGAAAAAGACCTTCCCTTTGTTTTCTGAGACAATAGCAACAGTTCCCACAGATGAAATTTATTTTTACCTAGTAATTCAATCCACTTGGTTTTAGGATATGACCAGGCAAAATGAGCCAACAATGCAAGATGAAGGCAGCTTGATTTTTAGGCTGTGTATATAGTTGAGCTTTGAATTTGGCTGACACAAACAGTTTCCATGGTTTGGGAGTTTTTGTTGTAGCAACCAGTTCTTTGGGCAACAGTCTGTAAAATGCAAGGTCCCTCCGTGAGGAACATTTTGAACTTGGAGACTAAAAGGACCAGATCAGGTGATGTCTTGGATGGATTCTCTGGAATGCCCATCCTACCTCAAGCTTAGGCCAAAAGTAAAACAGTCGTCAATTTCTCTGTCGAGTTTTTCCATTGTTTGGAAGTTCCCAGTGGGAACATTTAACTTGCTAATGTCAGCAAGGCTTAAATGGGGGGACACTGACAGAGGTACATGCTTCAAATGATATGAAATCACTATATTGTGGTGAATTTGAAGGAACTGCTGTCCTCTGTATTGGGGATGGGGAGGTGGGCGTCTGAGGGGCCCAGACTTGTTCCTCCCAAAGCTGTTTGTCTGTGGTGATCATTGGTGCTTGAGGCTTGGGAATGCATGATGGAGGACAGACCGAAGCGGGAGGGAAGTTAGAGAAAGTGCTGAAGATGAGGCGGAAAAACGTGGCCCAACCAGGTTACCCATCATAAGAGCTGAGCAAATGTCAAGAACCAAGGAACTGGGTCAAAATGGTGTTTGAGCAACCAGGAAAGTTGGTAGGCCAGAGCAGATGAGATCTGGGCAGATTCTGCTGAGGTGACACGACATGCCCAGTTAAAGCCTTTTCTACAGGCTTGCTAACCCTGGGTGGGTAAATGCGCTTATTTACAGAGTTGAGGAGGAAATGGGCCATAATGGCCTTGAAAAGAATGCCTGTAAATGGCAGTAGGAGAGCTGGGGATCTTTTAAAATTCCAACTTTTGCAAAAAGTGGGAGAAGAGGAGAGTTAGAGGGACCTGTTTCTGGGAAGGCAAGTCACTCCTATACCCGCACGCCAGAGGGAGGAGAAGGTTCTCTGAACCCCAAGTTCCTTTTTAGTCTCTTTCCCAATTGCTTATAAAAGTTTGAAATGTCCTAATAGAAATTCGCTGTTTGGAGGAATATGTAATATCTAAAAGTCGCTTTAAAATATAAGATACAAAATAGATAAATAAGATAAAATGAAAAGTAGTTCATTATTGTCTTTAAAGTCCTTTGCAGTCTTTTCCTTCTCAGAGAAAACTGTTATCCTGATTTTCATGTTGATCATCACCTTGCTTTTGCTTAAGATTTTACCTTTTATGTTTAAACATATTGTTTGGTTTTACCTATATTTGAACTTTGTATTAAGTGAAATTATACTATGTTCTTCAACTTTAAAAAATCAGTGGTATATCTTGGGATTCATCCATGTTCTTGGTTTGTGTGTGGTTCATTTGTCTCACTGCTATATGTAAGTGTATTGAGTGAATATGCCACAATTTAAATTGTATTCTACAACTGATGGATATTTGTACTGTTTCTAGATTTTTGCTATCACTTAACAGTGCTGCTGTGAATATTCTTTGCATAGGTCTTCTGGTGCATATGTACTAGAGTTCCTCTGTGTTTATTATTAGGAGAGAAGATGTAGAATCATAGGGCTTGTGCAATTTCAAATTTATTAGAAAATGCCAAATTATTTCCCGGAGTGATTGCATCAATTCAAATTTCTATCAATGCTATATAAGTGTTAAGATCATCACCAATAATGGCTGTTTTTCAAAATTTTTAATTTTTGCTTTTCTCATAGGCATGAAATGCTATTAATAATTGTAGCACTAATTTGTAGTTTTCTTATGTTACTAAGTTGATATTTTCCAGTTTATTGATGTATTTTTTCTTTTGTAATGTTTCTTCAAGCTTTGGCCATTTTCTTTGTTTTTTATTTGTAGAATCTCTTTATCAATTCTGAATATTAAACATTGTTAGGTTATATATGTTGCAAATATCTTCTCCCAGTTGGTAATTTATCTTTTTACTCTCTATGATGTCCTTCAATGTGTAGAAGTACTTAACATTAATATAGTTGATGCTTGCCGAGTCTTTCCTTTATGGTTTGTGTCTTTAAGCCTTATTTTTTAAAAAATGTTTTCTTATCTCATCTTCATAAAGATATTCTATTTTTCCTTCAAATGTTAAAGTGTTGCCATTCTCTCTTAAGTCTTTAATTCACCTGGAATTGATTTTCACATAACCTGTGCAGAAGAAATCCAATTTGATTAGTTTTCCTTATGGATAACCAATTGTTCCAGAACCATTTTTTTAAAAAGTTCATCTTTCCTTTACTGTTCTGTAATCTCTCTCTGCCATAAACCACATATGTGCTATGTTCTTCATTATCCCTTACTCGGACTCTATTGTTTTAACTAAAGTAGCTGTATAATACAGAGAAGGCAATGGCACCCCACTCCAGTACTCTTGCTGGAGAATCCCATGGATAGAGGAGCCTGGTAGACTGCAGTCCATGGGGTTGTGAAGAGTTGGACACGACTGAGCGACTTCACTTTCACTTTTCACTTTCATGCATTGGAGAAGGAAATGGCAACGCACTCCAATGTTCTTGCCTGGAGAATCCCAGGGACGGGGGAGCCTGGTGGGCTGCCGTCTATGAGATCGCACAGAGTCGGACATGACTGAAGTGACTTAGCAGCAGCAGCAGCAGCTATATAATAATTCTTGACATGCTATTAGGTAAATTTTTCCACTCTCAAGCAATTTTTACTGAGATAATCCTCACTACTTTTAGTTCTTTGTATTTCCACATGCATTTTAAACACAGCTTAAATACGTACCCACACACTTACAAAAGGAAGAATCAAAATAAATCTCTTGGGATTTTGGTTTACTTTGCATTGTATTTATAGATTTTAGGAGAATTGGCATCTTTACACTATTGAATTAAGCAATTCATAACATGGTCTAATGCTATATTTATTTTTTAACTTTGAAATAGCATTTTGTGATTTTCTCTATGAAGGCCTTGCACATTTTTTGCTAGATATATAGCTCTCTATATTTTTATCAATTTTTTATTGAAGTATGGTTGATTTAAAATGTGCTAATTTCTGTTGTATGGCAAAGTGATTCATTTATGCATATATATATGTGCATATATATGTATACACACACATTATTTTTTATATTCTTTTCCATTGTGGTTTATCATAGGATATTGAATATAGTTCTCTGTGCTATACAATAGGACTTTGTTGTTTATCCATTCTAAATGCAAAAGCTTACATCTGCTAACCCGTCTCCCACTCAATCCGTCCACCAGCTCTCTTCCCCTTGGCAACCACGAGCCTGTTCTCTATGTCCATGAGGTTTGTTTATTCTCTATGTCTGTTTATGTTTTGTACTGTAGTTGTGTTCATTTGTGTCATACTTTAGATTCCACATATAAGTGATATACCATGGTATTTGTCTTTCTGACTTCCTTCACTTAGTATGATAATCTCTAGTTGCATCCATGTTGCTGCAAATGTTTATTTCATTCTTTTTATGATTGAGTACTATTCCATTGTATACATGTACTACATCTTTATTCATTCATCTGTATGAACATTTAGGTTGTTTCCACATCTTGGTTATTGTAAATAATGCTGCTGTGAACATAGGGGTGCATGTATCTTTTCAAATTAGAATTTTGTCTGGATATATGTCCACTAGCGGGATTGCTGAATCATATGGTAATTCTATTTTTAGTTTTCTGAGAAACCTCCATCTTGTTTTCCACAATGGCTGAACCAACTTATGTTCCCAACAATGCAGGAGGATTTTCTTTTCTTCACAGTCTCTCCAGCATTTATTATTTATAGAATTTTTAATGATGGTCATTCTGCCTATGTGAGGTGGTACCTCACTGTCGTTTTGATTTGCTTCTCAGGTGGTTCAGTGGTAAAGAATCTGTCTGCTAATGCAGGAGACTGGAAGATCGCCTGGAGAAGGAAATGGCAACCAGCTCCAGTATTCTTGCCTGGCTCAGCCCATGGACAGAGGAGCCTGGTGGGCTGCAATCCATGGGATTGCAAAAGAGTCAGACATGACTTAGTGACTAAACAACAACAAATAATTAGAGTGTTGAACATCTTTTTATGGAGAAGCCAATGGCACCCCACTCCAGTATTCTTGCCTGGAAAATCCCATGGACGGAGGAGCCTGGTAAGCTGCAGTCCATGGGGTTGCTAAGGGTCAGACACAACTCAGTGACTTCACTTTCACTTTTCACTTTCATGCATTGGAGAAGGCAATGGCAGCCCACTCTAGTACTCTTGCCTGAAAAATCCCATGGATGGAGGAGCCTGGTAGGCTGCAGTCCATGGGGTTACTAAGGGTCGGACACGACTCAGTGACTTTCACTTTTCACTTTCATGCATTGGAGAAGGAAATGGCAACCCACTCCAGTGTTCTTGCCTGGAGAATCTCAGGGATGGCGGAGCCTGGTGGGCTGCCTTCTATGAGGTCACACAGAGTCGGACACAACTGAAGTGACTTAACAGCAGCAGCAGCAGCAGCAGCATCTTTTTATGTGCATATCAGCCATCTGTATTTCTTCTTTGGAGAAATGTCTAGGTCATCTGCCCATTCTTCAGTTGGACTATTTATTTTCTTATTACTGAGTTGTATGAGGTATTTTTATAATTTAGAGATTAATCCCTTGTCAATTGCAATGTTTGCAACTATTTTCTCCCATTCTATAGGTTGTCTTCTCATTTTCTTTACAGTTTCCTTTGCTGTGCAAAAGCTTGTAAGTTTGATTAAGTCCCATTTGTTTATTTTTGTTTTTATTTCTAGTGCCTTAGGAGAGTGACTTAAAACTCATGATTTATGACAGAGAGTATTTTGCCTGTGATTTCTTCTAAGGTTAAAAGGAGCTAAGTCTTAGGTCTAAAGGAGATCAACCCTGGGATTTCTTTGGAAGGAATGATGCTAAAACTGAAGCTCCAGTACTTTGGCCACCTCATGCGAAGAGTTGACTCATTGGAAAAGACCCTGATGCTGGGAGGGATTGGGGGCAGGAGGAGAAGGGGATGACAGAGGGTGAGATGGCTGGATGGCATCAGGGACTCAATGGACATGAGTCTGAGTGAACTCCGGGAGTTGGTGATGGACAGGGAGGCCTGGCGTGCTGAGATTCATGGGGTCGCAAAGAGTCGGACACAACTGAGTGACTGAACGGAACGGAAGTCTTATGTCTAAGTCTTTAAACCATTTTGAATTTATTTTTGTGTATGGTGAGAGGGTATGTTCCAACTTCATTGATCTACATTTTTCCCACCACCACTTGCTGAAGAGACTCTCTTTTCCCCATTGCATGTTCTTGTTTCCTTCATTGAAGATTAATTGACCATAGGCATGTGGATTTATTTCTTGGCTCTCTATTATGTCCATTGATCTGTTTTTGTGCTGATATCATGCTGTTTTGATTGCTATAGCTTTGTAGTATTGTCTGAAGTCTAGAAGGGTTATGTCTCCTGTTTTTCTTCTTTAGGATTGCATTGGCAATTCTGAGTCTTTTATGGTTCCATATGAATTTTAGAATTATTTGTTATAGTTCAGTGAAAAAAATTTCATGGGTCATTTGATAGGTATCCCATTAAATCTGTAGATTGCTTTGGGTTCAGTTCAGTCACTCATTGTGTCTGACTCTTTGCAACCCCATGGACTGCAGCAAAGCAGGCTTCCCTGTCCATCACCAACACTTGGAGCTTGCTCAAACTCATGTTCATCAAGTTGGTGATGCCAACCAACCATCTTATCCTGTTGTCCCCTTCTCCTCCTGCCTTCAATCTTTCCCAGCATCAGGGTCTTTCCCAGTAAGTTCTTCCCATCAGGTGGCCAAAGTATTGGAGTTTCAGCTTCAGCACTTCCAATGAATAGTCAGACTGATTTCCTTTAGGATTGACTGGTTTGATCTCCTTGCAGTCCAAGGGACTCTCAAAAGTCTTCTTCAGCAACACAGTTCAAAAGCATCAGTTCTTTGGTACTTAGCTTTCTTTATAGTCAAACTCTCACATCCATACATAACTACTGGAAAAACCGTAACTTTGACTATACAGACCTTTGTAGGCAATGTCTCTGCTTCTTAATGTGCTGTCTAGGTTGGTCATAGCTTTTCTTCCAAGGAGCGAGTGTCTTTTAATTTCATGGCTACAGTCACCACCTGCAGTGATTTTGGAGCCCAGGAAAATAACGTATTTTACTGTTTCCATTGTTTCCCCATCTATTTGCCGTGAAGTGATGGAACCGGATGCCATGATCTTAGTTTTTTGAATGCTAAGTTTTAAGCCAACTTTTTCACTCTCCTCTTTCAATTTCATCAAGAGGCTCTTTAATTCTTCTTCACTTTCTGCCATAAGGATGGTGTCATCTGCATATATGAGGTTATTGATATTTCTTCTGACAATCTTGTTTCCAACTTGTACTTCATCCAGCCAAGCATTTTGCATGATGTGCTCTGCGAATAATTTAAATAAGCAAGGTGACAATATCAGCCTTGACATACTCCTTTCCCAATTTGGAACCAGTCTGTTGTTGCATGGCCAGTTCTAACTGGTGCTTCTTGAACTGCATACATATTTCTCGGGAGGCAGATAAGGTGGTCTGGAATTCTTGTCTCATTAAAAATTTTCCACACTTTGTTGTGATCTATGCATTCCAAGACTTTGGAGTAGTCCATGAAGCAGAAGTTTATGTTTTTCCGGAACTCTCTTGCCTTTTTCTGTGATCCATCGGGTGTTGGCAATTTGATCTCTTGTTCCTCTGCCTTTCCTAAATCCAGCTTGAACATCTGGAAGTTCACAATTCATGTACCGTTGAAGCCTGGCTTGGAGAATTTTGAGCATTATTTTGCTAGTGTGTGAGATAAGTATAATTGTGCAGTATTTTGAACATTCTTTGGGATTGCTTTCTTTGGAATTGCAATGAAAACTGACCATTTACAGTCCTGTGGCCACTGCTGAGTTTTCCAAATTTGCTGGCATATTGAATGCAGCACTTTCACAGCATCATCTTTTAGGAAATAGCTCAACTGGAATTCCATCACCTCCACTAGCTTTCTTCATAGTGATGCTTCGTAAGGCCCACTTGACTTCACATTCCAGGATGTCTGGCTCTAGGTGAGTGATCACACCATCATGGTTATCTGGGTCATGAAGATCCTTTTTGTATAGTTCTTCTGTGTATTCTTGCCACCTCTTCATAGTATCTTCTGCTTCTGTTAGGTCATACCATTTCTGTGCTTTATTGTGCCCATCTTTGCATGAAATGTTCCCTTGGTATCTCTAATTTTCTTGAAGAGATCTCTAGTCTTTCCCATTCTATTGTTTTCCTCTGTTTCTTTGTATTGGTCACTAAGGAAGGCTTTCTTGTTTCTCCTTGCTATTCTTTGGAACTCTGCATTCAAATGGGTATATCTTTGTTTTTCTCCTTTGCCTTTCACTTTTCTTCTTTTCTCAGCTATTTGTAAGGTCTCTTCTGACAACTATTTGGCCTTTTTGCATTTCTTTTTCTTGGGGATGGTCTTGATCGCTGCCTCTTGTACAATGTCATGAACCTCCACCCACAGTCTTCAGGCACTCTATCGGATCTAATGCCTTGAATCTATTTGTCACTTCCACTGTATAATCGTAAGGGATTTTATTTAGGTCATACCTGAGTGATCTAGTGGTTTTCCCTACTTTCTTCAATTTCAGTCTGAATTTGGCAATAAGGAGTTCTTCATCTGAGCCACAGTCAGATTCTGGTCTTGTTTTTGCTGACTGTATGGAGCTTCTTCATCTTTGTTTGCAAAGAATATAATCAATCTGATTTTGGCATTGACCATCTGGTGCTTTGGGTACTATGGCCATTTTAACAGTATTAATTCTTCCAAACCAAGATATTGTTCTATATTTTTAATTCTATTGTAAAACACCACTTTTTACACCATTAAGATGCTTCAGAATTCTTTGTTTGTGTATTATATATCTAAAATTGTGAACCTGAACATGCAGTACTGGTAAGAAATGATGATTTGAACTAAGTTGGGGGATGTAAATATGGAGGTGGTGAAATTGTGTGTGTATATTAAAGATCAAGTCATCAGGATTCATTGCTACAGTAATACAGTGTGATATTGACATTTATGGATTTGTATGTAAATGGGAAATTTTTAAAATAAGAACTCATATTTTGAAAACTTTATCTTTGGCAATATTTTGTACCTAGGTCAGAAATGATTTGCATCAGAGAGAATTTTCTCTTGCTTCTGCCAGGCTTCTGGGCAACTACTGACCCCAAAACACTTTAAAACAAGTATTCATGTTGAGAAGTTTTGGATAACCTAGGAAGCATAAAGCTACATGAAATCTGGCTTGTGGTTAAGAATATTTAAGGGAGATATCCCCCTTCTTTTTACCCTCCCCACTGTTGGAGACAGGTACTTTTTCATACATTACCCAGGAATGGGAGCAGGCTTATTTCTAAACCAACCTTTAAGTGAATATGTAGCTCTGTGAACCCCAGCTTTAATGGAGATCCCTTAGTAGGCTCCCCACTGTCTGTGTAGCATCTTTCTCCTTAAGCTCTTTGCAACATGAAACTGAGACAGTTTTAATGGGGTTTGGCAAATCCCTGAGAGCAAAAGCCAACGTAACTGCTCTGCTTACATTTTTGACTTCTTGCTTTAGATTTAGGTTTTTTGACCTCAGAGAATGTCTTCCTTTCTAGACAGCTCATCAACAAATTTACAAGATGCTACAAGATATTTAATCTGAGATTTAGTTGTTTGCAGTGATAGAATTGATCAGGGTCTCTAGCTCACGATGCTGTCAGAAATGAATACTGACTTCACTCCTTTAAGTTGAGTCTTCGTGCTCAGTCACTTCGGTTGTGTCCAACTCTTTGCAACCCTGTGGACTATAGCCTGCCATGCTCCTCTGTCCACGGGTTCTCCAGGCAAGACTACTAGATGGGTTGCTATGCCCTTCTCCAGGAGATCTTCCCCACCCAGGGATAGAACCTGCATCTCTTGTGTTTCTGGCATTGCAGGCATATTCTTTACCTACTGAACCATGTGGGAAGACAAAGTTGAAGCTTTGGTTCTTGTTAAAATGCAAATATCTATGCTTGAGATAGCCTCATAAAGCAGTCCTTCTAACAGTGTCATCTTAAAACTAATTCCATAAAAAAATCGTCTGTCATGCTTGTTAAAATGCTAATTATGGCACACATTTCCTGATACAAATCTTAGGATAGAAGGAGGAAGAAGTTTTACTAAGTGTGCCAGTAGAGAATCACATGGTTATCTCTTATACTTTTGTAAAAATTAGTTTCAATACTCTTTTCTGAAATAAAATTTCACAACAGATGCTTCAAATACTTGATATCTGGAGGAAAGACACTTTCTGATATGAGATTAATGGTCACCAATTCCAGTTTCCCTGACTGCTTTAGTGGGGTGCTGCCAACCATTCTCACCTATGCCTGTAGATTATATAGTCTCAAAGTCAGTGGTTGACTTGTTTTATTGGATTTTCTTGAGATCATCCAAGGAAATGTGAAGGAGGCTCATTTTTGAGTCACATTTATAGGGAAAACATGAAGCCACAGAAAAGTTAAACACTCTTTTTCTAGAAGGAAGGAAAAAAACCCTGTTTACTTTCTTATAAAAATATGTTTGAGGATAACTCCAGTTATTCCCTTAGGGGAAATTCTTTGAAATGGATTTACTAGGATACAAGGTATATATATTTTAAGATTCTCCATCCCCTAATAAAAAATAGTTTTATTGTCCTGATTATAGAAAAGATATTGAAATTAGGTCAATGTTAGATATTTACAGGCAGTTCAGAAAGATTGAAGAAGAAATTAAAATTATCCCAACCTGCAGCCCAAAGAAAATCATGGCTCAACATGTTCATGTTTTATATCTTGTCAGATTTTTCTCTTATGCATACAAATATTTTATTTTCAAAAACTGAATAATCGTGTTGTAAACTGATATTTTAAATCAATGTTATATTGTGAATCTCTTTCCATGCCTGTAAATGTGGGTTTTGGAAAAGTGCATCATAGTTTGTAGGTGCCCTACACAATGTGCCTAGTGTCTAGCAACATATACTTGTAATCTTACTTGCCATGCTTGTAACTCCTCCTGGGCAGTTGACTCCTACCCTTGCAGAAAGGGCAGATATTAGGCATCCATATTTTATACCATTTGTTCTCTCTTCAGTCTTTGCCAGTTGAGTAAGAGGTTCATAGAGGCCCCAGAGAATCCACAGGCTGGCCAAGGGACCTAAAGGTGTGGTCTTATCTCATAAGCAAAGGATGAACTAGCTAATGAGATTCCATTTCTTAAGACTTTAATTTCAAAATATGCAGAAGAAGAAAAAGCACAGCAGGAGAAGACTTGAAAAGTCATCTTATGTATGATGCTATAATGGTATATACACATAATTATATATTTGTCTAAACCCATAGAATGTACACCACCATGAGTGAACCCTAACCTAAACACGCATTTTGTGTGATAGCTTACCAGTTTAACAAATGTTTGGGACTTCTCTGGTGGTCCAGTGGTTAAGAATCTCCCCACCAATTCAGGGAACATGGGTTCAATCCCTGGTCTGGGAAGATTCACACGCTGCAGAGTAACTAAGCCCATGGTCCACAGCTACTCAGCCCATGCACCTAGAGCCTGTGCTGTGTAACCACAGAAGCCACTGCAAGGAGAAGCCAGTGCACCGTAACCAGAAAGATCCCCCTCGCCACAACTAGAGAAAGCGTACTCACAGCAATGAAGACTCAACGCAACCAAAAATAAACAAATAAGCTGGTCTGGTGCAGGGTGCTGATAATGGGGGAGGCTATGCACATATGGGGGACGGGGTATATGGTAAATCTCTGTACCTTCTGCTCAGTTTTTTGATGTAACCTAAAACTAGTCTAAAAAAAAGTGTTATTAAAAAAAAATCTGGCTCAACAACAAAAAAAAAAAGAAAAGTCATCTTATACGCAAGAATGGAGAGATCATAAAGGACCAAGCTTAGGGCACAAAGAAGCAAAAACTGTAAGATAAAGATAAGATATGGAGATGGAGGAAGTCAGTTGGAGGAGTTCTGGAAGAAGCATTCAGTGGAGGGTACCTGAGTCAGTTCACGGTGGAGCACTAGAGCAAAATTTACATCCTCAGTCTGCTGGTCCCTCCCGTGAGTCACCTCCCACTTGGACTGGGGGTGGCCCATTCTTATGGTGGCTCCTATTTGATTTCCGTTTGATCTCATCTCCCTAGGATTCCAGGTATTCTTACAATTCCATCCACTAATTCATCAACTCATAGATTGAAATTTGAATGAGTCTCTATTACTTGAGGCTAAAGAATATAAATAAAACAGTTACTCTGATCATTTAGACATAACAGTTACTTAAGGGAGTGGATTTTTGGTCTTAGGGTTATAGCTATATCTTATGTAAGTATGTGTGTGCAAGTGTAAACTTTTTGTTTAAATATATTTATTTCTAATTTCATCACAATATGATTAAGAAGCTTTCTTTGTAGTTGAGAACATTATACATTTTTGCATATGCTAAAGAAATGTGCATTCTCAGTTTGAAAGTACAATATTTTATGTCATTCATTTATTAATTTTTTCCATTAAAAATACTTTTATATTGGAGTATAGTTGATTAACAATGTAGTGTTGGTTTCAGTTGTACAGCAGAGTGATTCTTTTATACATATACATATATCTACTCTTTCTCAAATTCTTTTCCCATTTAGGTTATTTCAGAATATTGAGCAGAGTTCCCTGTGCTATACAATACGTCCTTGTTGATTATATATTTTAAATATAGAAGTGATAGAAGTGTGCAGATGTCAGTCCCAAACCCCCAATTCCTCCCACCACCTTCCCCTCTGGTAACCTTAAGTTTTGTTCTCTCTGTGAGTCTGTTTTTGTTTTATAAATAAGTTCATTTGTATCTTTTTTTTTTTTTAGATTCTGCATATAAGCGATATCATATGATACTTGTCTTTGATGATAATCTCCTGGTCCATCCATGTTGCTGCAGATGGCATTATTTTATTCTTTTTTTTAAATGTCTGAATAGTACATGCATGCGTGCTAAGTCACTTCGGTCGTGTCTGACTCTTTGTGACCCTATGGACTGTATCCTGCATGTCTATGGGATTCTCCAGGCACGAACACTGGAGTGGTTTGCTATTGTGAATATGAGTCACATTTTCTTTATCCATTCATCTGTCAGTGGCCATTTAGGTTACTTCCATGTCTTGGCTATTGTAAATAGTGAAGCAATGAACACTGAGCTGCATGTATCTTTTCAAATTATGGTTTTCTCTAGATATATGCCCAGGAGTGGGATTGCTAGATCATATGGCAGCTCTATATTTAGTTTTTGTAAGGAACCCCCACTGCCAGTGCAGGAGATGTGGGTTCCATCCCTGGAGAAGGAAATGGGCCTGCTCCAGTATTCTTGCCTGGGAGATCCCATGGACAGGATCCCAGGATCCCAGGAGCCTGGGGGCTATAGACTATGGAGTTAAAAAGAGTTGGATATGAACTGGTGAATAAATAACAGCAAAAATACTGTTCTCCATAGTGGCTGCACCAATTTACATTCCCACCAACAGTGTAGGAGTGCTCCCTTTTCTCCACACTCTCCAGGATTTATTGTTTGTAGACTTTTTATGATGGCCATTCTGACTGGTGTGAGGTGATGACTCACTGCAGTTTTGATTTACATTTCTCTAATAATGTTGAGGATCTTTTCATGTGCCTCTTGACCATCTGTATGTCCTTTTTGGAAGAAAGTCTATTTAGGTCCCCTGCCCATTTTTTGATTGTTGTTTTTTTTTTTTAAATGTTGAGCCACATGATCTGTTTTTAAATCTTGAAGATTAATCTCTTGTCAGTTGCTTTGTTGCAAGTATTTTCTCCCATTCTCTGGGTTGTCTTTTCATTTTGTTTACGGTTTCCTTTGCTGTGCAAAAGCTTTTGGGTTTAATTAGGTCCTATTGGATAAGTTTGGGTTTTGTTTCATTATTCTAGGAGACAGGACCAAAAAAATATTGCTGCAATTTATGTCAAAGAACATCCTGCTGATATTTTTCCACTAAGAATTTTATAGTATCTGGTCTTATATTTAGGTCTTTAATCCATTTTGAATTTATTTTCTGTATGGTGTTAAAGAATGTTCTAATTCTTTTTTTTTCTTTAACATGTAGCTATATAGTTTTCCCAACGCCATGTAATGAATAGACTGTCTTTTCTGTATTGTATGTTCCTGGTTCCTTTGTTGTAAATTAATCGACCATAGGTGCTCGAGTTTATTTCTGGGCTTTTTATCCTATTCCATTGACCTATAGTTCTGTTTTTGTGCTGTTACCATATTGTTGTGATAAGTATAGCTTTGTAGTCATCTAAAGTGATGGAGCCTGATTCTTCCAGCTCTGTTTTATTCTTCAAGATTGCTTTGGTTATTTGAAATCTTTTGTGTCTCCATACACATTTCAAAATTTTTTGGTTCTAGTTCTATGAAAAATGCTATTGGTAATTTGATAGTAATTGCACTGAATCTGTAGACTGCCTTGGGCAATAGAGTCATTTTAACAATATTGATTCTTTTAATCCAAGAACATGATATATCTTTCCATCTGTTTGTGTCATCTTCAATTTCTTTCATCAGCATCTTATAGTTTTCTGAGTACAGGTCTTTTGCCTCCTTAGGGAGGTTTATCCCTAGGTATTTTATTCTTTTTAATGTGATGGTAACTGGGATTGTTTCTTTAATTTCTCTTTCTGGTCCTTTGTTGCTGCTGCTGCTGCTGCTGCTGCTAAGTCGCTTCAGTCGTGTCCGACTCTGTGCCACCCTATAGATGGCAGCCCACCAGGCTCCCCCGTCCCTGGGATTCTCCAGGCAAGAACACTGGAGTGGGTTGCCATTTCCTTCTCCAATGCATGAAAGTGAAAAGTGAAAGTGAAGTCACTCAGTCATGTCTGACTCTTAGCGACCCCATGGACTGCAGCCTACCAGGCTCCTCCGTCCATGGGATTTTCCAGGAAGAGTACTGGAATTGCAGCAGATTTCTGTGTATTTATTTTGTATCATGCAACTTTACAGTTACAACATTTTTAAATTAACTTCATGCTGCTGCTGCTGCTAAGTCACTTCAGTCGTGTCCGACTCTGTGTGACCCCATAGACGGCAGCCCACCAGGCTCCCCTACCCCTGGGATTCTCCAGGCAAGAACACTGGAGTGGGTTGCCATATACTTAAAAATACTCTGTATTTTCATTTTTGGTTTTCTAATGAGAAAGTAAAAATTAGTTTGTTAAAGTTGTCACAACTATACCTTTTCTGCCCATCTTTTCCTCTTATATTTCCAATTATCATTGTATATAATCTGATATAGTGTTTAATTCCCTTGATTAATTTGCTATTCAATGTCATTTCCCTTGATACTTTTTGTCTGATGTTAATAATATGACCACCTTGCTTCCTTTTTGTGTGTATTTTTTGGTATGTCTTTAGTCATCCTTGTATTTTTAAGTTTTCTTTATCACATTTTTTCCCTTACATTTCTCTTATCAAAAGTATAGAGATTTTGTTGACATCTTTGTTTGGACCTATGTGAATATCTCTGGCATGATTAGGATGAGTTTAGATACTGTCTAGACATCTCCAAGAGCATCTGATTTTCTTTCTGGGCCCACAGTTTCCTTTGGTGTTGAGAGTGAGCATGTGACTGAGTTCTGGCTAACAGAATATGGTAAAGGTGAAGTGTGTGGTCATTTTGCTCTTTCTGGTCTGCATGGCAATGCCCAAGGCCACCTTGTAAACCACAAATGAATTGGCAAAGTCTCTATTAATCTGAGTCCCTGAATATCTGCATGGGGCAGAGCCCCTCTACTGCCAACTGGACTATATGTAAGAGAGAAATTAACTTCTGGTATGTAAAGCCACTCAGCTGCTAATGTCATGGCAGCTAGTGTGAACTAACATAAGAGATGGTAAAGAAAGTGGGTTCTACCATAACAGTAAAACTAAAACACAGAGGAATGTCTTAACAGTTGAGAAAACAGGATGAAACTGATATTGGAAGTTAGAAGATAGAGACTCATGATTCACAAGGGCAAAACATTTGGGAAAATTTTTGTTAGTGATAGTTTTTAAGGTAGATAAAGTGACTAATAACCCATAGTTCTATGGGTAGAAACTGAATAAAGAATATTAGAGCTGCATGCTAGTTGACAGTGGCTATATTTTGTAAGGTTTTAGGAACAAGAGCTCAAGCAAGAACTGCCTGGCTCAAAAACTCAAGGGAGACTAGAGAGAGTCCAGAAATTTGAAGCTTTTCAAGTACGAAAAGTTGACTGTCTTTAGAGCCCAGAGGGTGGGAATCTAGGTTGACAGAAGCAACTAAAGTCCCTTAAGACTCAGTCTCTTAAAAAAAAAAAAAAGGAAGAAGAAGTCTCAATCTCAAGACAAATAATTCATTAAGGGTGTGATAGTCCCTCCCTAAATAGCCACCATTAATTTGAGGAAAAAGTCAAAAGGAGTTGAGTGAGGAAAAAAGTAAATTAGATTTGAGAGTTATGTCCAGGAAAGAAATTTGGGTGTGGTTACTGACTTATAGAACTTGCTGGAAGTAAGTAAATTAGACATTATTAAGGGTTTGGAGAAAATTGGATAGCCAAAGAATCATAAGAACCTAGATGTCATTAGAAACCTCACTGACTAGGGTGGATGGTGGATGGAAGTGACATCTGTGATAGTAATATAGCAGTCAAAGACTGCTTTAAAGTGGCCAACATGGCCAGTCCCAGTTGGAACTCTTTCCAGGCAGTTTCTGCTCTGTTTTATAAAGCTGCTGTACAAGAGGCCCTTCTGTCCACACATCAGAGAATCCACAGCACTGGGAGCAGCCCGGGGCTGCAGGCTCTCTCTTTGCTGTGGCTGCACTCAGCCCCAGGCCTTCTGTGTCTCCTATAGAATGCTGTTGATCTGCATCAGGAAAGAGGTTTCAAGGGAGCCAACCTCATCCATCCTACTGCTGTCTTTCACTGCCCACCCCCACCCCCCACCCCAGCCAAATGACAAGGGTCCCTGCAGTTCTCTTTGCTTCGTTCTTTTTCTTTTTAATTTTTAACAGTTTTCATGAGACCTAATTCACACAATATACAATTCAGCCATTCAAAGTATACAAGTCAATGATTTTTAGTATATTCACAGATATGTCCAACCATCACCACTGTACATCACCTCAAAAAGAAACATGTACCCTTTGACTATCACCCCCTATGCCCCACTCCCTGCTCCCTAGCCTCTAAGCAACCCGCAATCTACTTTCTGTCTCTATAGACTTCCCAATTCTGGACTTCCATGTGAATCATATAGTATGTGACTTCTTTCACTTAATATAATGTTTTTAAGGTTCATCCATGCTTAGCATGTATCAATACTTCATTTCTTTTATGAACAAATAATATTTCATTAGATGAATATATCATATTTTTTTTATCCATTGGTCTGCTGATGGGCACTTGGGTTGTTTCCACCTTTTGGCTATTGTCAATAGTGCTGCTGTGAACATTTGGGTTCAAGTTCCCTTTGCTTGAAAATTCCTGTTCTTTTCAATGAAGAAATTTCCCCATTGCCACCTAAGGCTTTCCTTTAGTTTGTTTCCCTCTTCAAGCATGTGGGTACCAATCAAGATGGTAGAATAGAAAGACATGGAGCTTACCTCCTCCTACACACACTGGGTTGGCCAAAATGGTCATTCAGATTTTTCCATAGCATCTTATAGCCAACCCAATACATTAGGAATTCCTTGAAGTCCTGGCATATTTATGGTACTCTTTTCAGAGCTGACACAGGTTTTCCCCTATTTTAATATTCATTTGATAATTTAGTTATGATCTGAAAGGGAAAGATTTTGCTGGCTTTGCTTCAAGTATCTCTACTACTGAAGTCTATTCTTGTACCCTTACCAAGAGGATAGTGAATATGCTAACTATTTTTTAATGACCCAAATTTCTGATCATAAACATGAATAATCACTGAATTAATTATGGGTCCACTGATATTCATAATTCTGTTTATTACATGAAATGGCCTTAGAAAATGGTTTTCCCATATATATTATCATCATGAGGGCATCAGTACTATTTATTGAACCCTCAGTATGTAATGAGTCAAGGATGGCAAATGGTAGGTGAGAATAATATTTATATATTTTAAGTCTTCTATGCTATAATTAGGACTAAAATTATACCAATATGATCTATGAATAATTACAAATAATGATAAATTCTATGAAAGGAATTAACAGAGTGAAGAGAAAGAGGACAAGAAGAAGGAACCTACTCTGTTGGAGCTTTCTAGAAAGAATTAGCCAAGGAGAATTTACCATTTAACCACTTATTGCAATAAAATTGATTTGGTAAGATTAAAAAAATGTTTTAAATCTGAGTCTTTTCATTAAATATTTGGGTGATGCTTCAGTGATGAAGTGAAATTAGCAGGCAAGCAGTTTTCAGTTTTGTGCTTCCGGAGAAAAGATTTTCTCAGTGCTGAATGGAGTAGATCCTGACCTATGGGCAAGCAGGTCTTCCTCTGGTGCAGGTGGCAGTCATTAGCACAGTCCACAAACCTTTCTGTCCAGGAACTTGGTGGGATTCTGCTTCACTGCCCTTTTGAAGTTGGGCATGGCCACATGATTTGTCTTGACCAATGAGGTTTGAGTAGAAATGATATGGGTCACTTCCAGGAGGAAGCTTTGCCAAGCACCCAACTCATATAGTTCTCTTTCCAGCACTGGGTGGACAGGCAGCCTTCATCAACTTCACTACTTGAGTAAGGATGGCAAACAGAGAGCCCTTTGCCAGCCAGCTTCCAGCCTGCAGTGTGAGCAACCTAGAAACACTTATGTGCTAGGCCACTGAGATTTGGAGTTGCTTAGCTTATTCTAATTCAGCACATGAAGCTCAGTATTATGGTCAGTTTATAAAATCAAGAGAAAGCCATTTTTTTCTAGGAGTTGTCTGTTCCCCCACATCTTTATAAGTCTCCAAGTTTGGGTTTTCAGTGGCTCTTTCCTTTCCTGGGGGCACCACATGGCCGTTGCCCTGTGAAAGAACCATGTGCTGAGCCTTCCTGGTCTGGATGTCCACCTGCCATGGAAGGGCTTCTTCTCACTGCGGCCCTTAGCTCTTCTTGCATGGACCTTGAGTCTTAGCCTCTTTTGGCTGGTGGTTTACTAGAACCAGAAGCATTAGTGCTGGAACAGAAACTGAGCTCCTGAGATGACCCGCCCTCCTGTCTTTTCATTTCAGAGCAACTTTTCATTTCCTCCTTCTCACCTGTTAAGGGACACTCCTCCCAGGTGGTTACTCTCCTTGTGCCAGACTCTGAGAGGAGAGCTCAGCCTGCTGCAGCCCTTTTGAAGGTTGGATAGTCTGTCCAAACCATCTCAGTGAATCATAGAATGGTTCTGGTCACAACCTTTTTTCTTCCGTATCAGCAGTGGGGGATGGGGGTGGGAATCCCTGCTCCACCAGTTTCACCTGTTTATCTAACTTCATCTTCCCTTTTTGTCTTACTAACCACTTCTTAGAGTTTAGTAATAAGCTTACTCATATCTGGAGCACCAGGCTATTACTCTACATGAAAATACATCTCTAACTCTCCTGTGCCTCGATGCAGGAAAATTTTAAAAGTGAAATACATAATCCTTGAGTACAAAATGCTCACACTTTTGTTGGAGAAGGAACTTGTGTATGTGAAATAATGCGTGAATGAAAGAGTATTACATTTTAGCATTGTGTCTATACCAATAAATTCTATGTCATATATTTTGGACAGTTGGACAATTAAGAAGTAGCTGGTTAGGTGCAAACTGCATATGGTTGGTTTTATTAAGGTAAACAAACCTTGCTGAGGTTTTGAAGGAAGAAACTGTTGCATTCTCTTTCTCATCCTCTGGGATGTGAAGGAACAATGAAGCTACTGATTGGATTTCAGCAGACATAGAGAATTGGAACATTTTACTTCATTGCGGGACAAGATCTGTACTGAGACAAACCACTCAAGTCCACATGTGAGTACAGACAGACCAAGCACTTTAGCGAAATTGTTTGCTTCAATTTCTTTAAGAATTGCTAAGAGCATATGAAGGTGAAAAACATGGCAAAATCAATCATTTAAGTTCAGATCCTTGACCTGCACTGTATGGAAGTTACAGGCTGTGCCTCAGGATGTGTCAGTGGAAAGGCAAATGCAGCCTTTTAAAAAAAAAATAATTTTATTTATTTTATTTTTGACTGTGCTGGGTCCTCATTGCTTCCTGGGTTTCTTTTCTAGTTGAGGCAAGTGGGGGTTCATCTCTAGCTGCAGTGCATAGAGTTCCCATTGTGATGGCTTCTCTTGTTGCAAAGCAGGGGCTCTAGAGCACAAGCTCAACAGTTGTGGTGCCCGGGCTTAGTTTTGTGGGGTCTTCCCGTATCAGGGATTGAACCCATGTCTCTTGCATTGGCAGGTAGATTGCTTACTGAGCCACCAGGGAAACCCAGGAAGTCGTTTTTCTTAGCCTTCTGTGGATACCCAGATATATTCCAGAAAGCATTCTCTCTTCTAATGATATGTGACTTGTATACTCTCCTCTTTTGGAAGTCCTCCACAGCATCACGCTGTTAAACTCATCCTTGCGGCTTTAATGTTATTGAAAATAGTGTTCCAAGGGGGAATTTCCCTTTCTCATTCTTGCAGATTTGAAAGTTTTCGTGTGTTGTGTTTCTCTGTAGCAACAATCAGCAAAGCCTATGGGAAAACAAAGTGTCTCCAAGAACAGGAAAGAAAAGTGTGAGAAAAAGCAGTTGTCATCACACTCCTAGCCTTTTTGAGCCATTCATTTAGTTGTAGATTTCTCCAGAGCAACTCCTTTCTCTATCCCTGTTCTACTCACTCATGGGAGAACAAAAGGTCATCATTTTCTGTAAACACATCATCCATTTTGACTTGGGCAGGACTAGCTTTCATACAAAACAGCTGAAAGAGGGAACTCCAGTCCATGTTCTCCTCCAGGGCCGTCTGTATCTGCCTCAGCCTGGGCAGGGTTTGCCCCAGCCCCTTCTTCCTTTTGTTTCCTGAGGCTCCATGCTTGGCTCTCACTGGTACTCTCACTGGCACTGCCCAGTTTTTGTGCAATAGACACGGTTTTGGGTGTTCTAGAGGTAGCTATCCAATCTTATTACCTGTCCCAGCCTTGCTCCCTTTATTATCTTTGCCTTTGAAATCTCGCATGAACTCCTATTATTAGCTCTCTCTCCTCCACCACCTTGATTCTGCTCCTCAATTCACAGGTGGACTTGTGACCTCTGATCATTCCTAGGACTGGCCCTGCATGCCCCAGAATCTTTTTGATCCCATTTCCATGTCTCATGTGTCTGTGTCATTTCAATCCCTCTCCTTGGCTGTTGCCTCGGAAGCCCTGCTTCCCCGTCACCTCCATACAGGTGATCTTCCTT
Source organism: Aepyceros melampus (assembly GCA_006408695.1). Classification (NCBI taxonomy): domain Eukaryota; kingdom Metazoa; phylum Chordata; class Mammalia; order Artiodactyla; family Bovidae; genus Aepyceros; species Aepyceros melampus. The sequence continues at coordinate 151,145 of SJXQ01012270.1, forward strand.
TCTGAACTCAACTATAGTGTTTCCAGTGATGGCTTTGTTATCTTCTTCTGTGGGCCCATTGGACCCTCATCTACAATTTCTTAAATTAACCTTTCCTTTTCCTTCTCCTGTGTTCCATCTCAGCATCACCTCTATTTCAGCCACATAACTCCCTCTTCCTAGAGGGCATCTCCTCCCCGCTGCTCGAGCCCCATTCTAGGAATAGCTCCGCATCCTCTGGGCTCAGTGTAGGGCCACCCACACAGAGACTCTGCCCCAGACCACGCTCTCTGAGTAAGGTCCTCCTCTTGTCATCTCTCTTGTCACTCTATTAACCTCCACTCTAGCAGTTATCACCACCTATGATCATTTATCTTTTATTTGTCTGTGATCTGATTTCCTGAATAAATTATAAGTGCCATAAAGCAGAACCCAAGTTTGTTCTGTTCAGCACTAAGTACTCCAAGAGCAATGCCTGACACACAACAAGAGCATCGTGATTATGTGGTGACTGGATGGATGAATTTCCCTGCCCCTCAGACCCTGAACTTCACAGACTTACTGACTTTCTCCTCTTGCTTTCTCTCCATGAAAGTGAAAGAAAGTAAAATAGCTCAATCATGTCCGACTCTTTGCGACCCCATGGACTGTAGTCTATCAGGCTTCTCCGTCCATGGGATTTTCCAGGCAAGAGTGCTGGAGTGGATTGCCTTTCCTTCTCCAGGGGATCTTCCTGACCCAGGAATCGAACCCAGGTCTCCTGCATTGCAGGCAGACGCTTTACCGTCTGAGCCACCAGGGAAGCCTTTCTCTCTGTATTGAATCTCAAAACTGTTAACTTGCTTGCACAAAACCTTGCTTCTTTCTGGATTATTATAGTTAGTCTTCTAACTAGTGGTCCACTGGATCTGTTTCCTTTACTGTCTTCATTGCTCATTACTAAAATATTTGTCATGACTATTACTTTTCATTTTCACACATCTTTACTTGTCTTGACCTTAGCCAGCCATTGTAGCTTAGCCATCACATATCCTCCTGGGCCTTCTATCTAATCAAGTTGCATCTCAGGTGCAGCATTTATAGCTTGTCAACCTGCATGTGCCTGTGTATTCCATCACATGTACCCTCCTCCATATTCCCCTGTCCACCAATAAGCCCCCACCTCCAGCCAGAGTTAGATCCTGCTCTCTCTGAATTCTCTGAAGATTTCTATTTATGTTCTTCAGTGACATATTACTTTCTTCCTTGTACTGTGATTGTTTATGTATACATTGTTTTCCTAAGTGGATTGAACATATCTCAACAAAAATATCTCACATGTATATTTTTTTGCATTTTATTTACTCAATGCCTAGGAATTTTTATATCAACAGATATTTGCTTAATAAGTACACAGATGATGTAATAATCTCTAAGGCAGATAAACTACACGAGTGGGATAAGACATGCCAGGCACTGTGAAATGTGAGAGGGGGAGCAAGTAAGATTCTGCGCTTTAGTCCATCATAGCTGTCCTCTCAGAGGATTTATCTTCCATGGAGATGTTTCTCTTGAGGTCACTGGCTTCTGCTTTCCTTCCTTCTTCTTTGGAGCTTTAACTGGCAGTGGGGACCCGAGCTCAGAGACCAGTATCAGAGATGGAGCCTGAGGACTGGCTTCACACCCTCATGTTTCACACCACTAGCTTAGTTGAGAGCCAACAGAGCAACATTTATGAGATCAAAATGACCATAGAAAATTAGATCTGTCCTGGAATTAGTCTGATGGGAAATGGAACAGTTACAAGTTTTTATCTTCCTTTTCATCTCTCCTTCTCAGACTTTAAGGTCTAAGTTCTGTTCAAATTATAAAACAGAAATTTATCTGTAATTAGAAAGATTTCTGAAACCTGGTTGCTCTTTTTTTCCCTTGAGGCTCAGAATCCTTTATTAGCAGAGCTTATAGCAGAGTGGAAAGCAGGTTGATCTCATGTCCTGGTTCTGGTTATGTAGTAGAGGCTTCCTGGAGTGCCATTTTTCTCAAATGATTTATCCTCTAGCATCCATGTGTCACGATTCATTATAAATGTTTGCCGTGGTTGCAGTAGGAGGGAATGGGCACATATGTTCTCCTGTTTGGTCAACATGTGATTGCTGAGCCCTTGCTGTGTGTCAGGCACTTTGCTGATCACTGGGGATGGGGGAACAAGAAGGAAGGAGTGATTCTGCTCACAGACTTGTGAGGAAGGCAGCCAGGGAAATTCTGTAAGTGTGAAGAGTCTTGAGATAGGAGAAGTTCAGAGCGCTTTGGGAGTACATGATTAAAGAAACTTAAAATTTAACCTTATAAAATGAAAATTAATGTGTTACTTATGAAAATTAATAAGTACCTTTATGAAAATTATTGTGTTTTACTTATGAAAATTAATGTGTCCTGGGTCACATAACCAATAATTTGCATAATTAGAATTTTTACCCAAGATAATCTTCCTTCACAGCTTCTGTTCCTATGTTATTATTGTGATTTTTCACATCACATGAGATGAGAAATAGTATGCTAGAGTCAGCCTGTGCTGTCTCATGAGAGGTGATTGTGTAGTCTCAGAAATTTTGCACGTTTTTTAAAAAAAATTTATTGGAGTTTTGTTCATTTAGAATATTGTGTTAGTTTCAGGTGTGCATTGAAGAGAAATTTTGCATATTTTTTGATGTAGTGTCAAGCTTGAAATCAGTCTTGTGGGAGTATTTATACTAGAGAAATTGTCATCCATTCTAAACAAGTTTTTTCACTTCCCCAAAGAGCTGGTTATTGAACATTTATTAGTATACCACTGAATATGCAATACTATCACATTCTTTAAAAATTCGCAAAATACAATTCGATTTTTATAAAGATCCAGTGGATCTTCCCAGCTGGCACTAGTGGTAAAGAATCTACCTGCAATGTTGGAGATGCTAGTTTGATCCCTCCGTTGGGAAGATCCCCTGGAGAAGGAAACAGCAACCCACTCCAGTATTCTTCCCTGGAAAATCCTATGGACACAGGAGTCTGGCAGGCTAGGGTCCATAGGGCCATAAAGAGTCAGACATGACTGAGCATGCACATACATCAGTGGATCTGAAATTTTTGTAACATAGAAATCATTTGGAAATGTTTGTTAAACAGGTTTGGGTTCAATAAGTCTAGACTAAGAAAAGAAATTTGCATTAAAAAAAAAATCCAAGATGATTAGATGCTGTCAGAAATGAGAACACATTTTAGGAAATGACGTTTTCAAGTAACTATTTCATAAGAAAAGTGCAGAGTAAACTCCCTAGGTCAATGTGTCCAACTCTGGCTACACATTAGAAACACCTACGGGAGACAATATACAATATCAATGTCTGGGTTCCACCCCAAACCCGATTAAATCAGGATACTAATCATGAAATTGATGGCATGTGCCCATTGTATTTCAGAATTTCTATGGACAAGTTACTTCTCTGTGACTGTTGTTGCCGTCCCTCCCTATGTTTGAACTTGAGTGACTACTGCAGTTATTTATCTCAATGTGATCATTATATTTTGAGTATAATGGGTAGATAGGTTGACTCTTTAGTTGACAGGTTTCAGATTGAGAGACTTCCTACTTTTGCATTCAAGTCCCCTGTAATGAAAAGGACATCTTTTTTTGGGAGTTAGTTCTAAAAGATCTTGTAGGTCTTCATAAAACCGTTCAGCTTCAGCTTCTTCAGCATTACTGGTTGGGGCATTGATTTGGATAATTGTGATATTGAATGGTTTGCCTTGGAGACGAACACTTTGGCCTGCTTCATTCCGCATTCCAAGGCCAAATTTGCCTGTTACTCCAGGTGTTTCTTGACTTCCTACTTTTGCATTCCAGTCCCCTATAATGAAAAGGACATCTTTTTTGGGTGTTAGTTCTAAAAGATCTTGTAGGTCTTCATAAAACCGTTCAACTTCAGCTTCTTCAGCATTACTGGTTGGGGCATAGATTTGGATAATTGTGATATTGAATGGTTTGCCTTGGAGACGAACAGAGATCATTCTGTCATTTTTGAGATTGCATCCAAGTACTGCATTTCAGACTCTTTTGTTGACCATGATGGCTACTCCATTTCTTCTGAGGGATTCCTGCCCGCAGTAGTAGATATAATAGTCATCTGAGTTAAATTCACCCATTCCAGTCCATTTTAGTTCGCTGATTCCTAGAATGTTGACATTCACCCTTGCCATCTCTTGTTTGACCACTTCCAATTTGCCTTGATTCAGGACCTGACATTCCAGGTTCCTATGCAATACTGCTCTTTACAGCATCGGATCTTGCGTCTATCACCAGTCACATCCATAAATGGGTATTGTTTTTGTTTTGGCTCTATCCCTTCATTCTGTCTGGAGTTATTTCTCCACTGATCTCCAGTAGCATATTGGGCACCTAATGACCTGGGGAGTTTCTCTTTTGGTATCCTATCATTTTGCCTTTTCATACTGTTCATGGGGTTCTCAAGGCAAGAATACTGAAGTGGTTTGCCATTCCCTTCTCCAGTGGACCACATTCTGTCAGACCTCTCCACCATGACCCACCCATCTTGGGTTGCCCCACAGGCATGGCTTGGTTTCATTGAGTTAGCCAAGGGTGTGGTCCTAGTGTGATTAGATTGACTAGTTTTCTGTGAGTATGGTTTCAGTGTGTCTGCCCTCTGATTCCCTCTTGCAACACCTACCATTTTACTTGGGTTTCTCTTGCCTTGGGTGAGGGGTATCTCTTCACGGCTGCTCCAGCAAAGCACAGCCACTGCACCTTACCTTGGACGAGGGGTATCTCCTTACCGCCACCATTCCTGACCTTCAACGTAGGATAGCTCCTCTAGGCCCTCCTGTGCCTGCCCAGCCACCACTCCTTGGGTTGCTCCTCCCGGCTGCCGGCCCTGGCCTCGGGCGTGGGTGGCTCGTCTCAGCTGCCGCTCCTGGCCTCGGGGGCAAGGTGGCTTCTCCCGGCCACCCCAGACCTCAGACATGGGGTGTCTCCTCCCTGCCGCCACTGACCTCGGACATGGGGTAACTCCTCCCGGCCGCCGCCCTGACCTCGGAAGCAGGGTGTCTCCTCCCAGCTGCCACCCCTGACCTCAGACGCGGGTCTGGGGAGGAGCTACCCTGCGTCTGGATCTGGGTAAAGTTGTGGAAATACAGGGATTGGGTAAAGATGTGATCCCCCACAGAGGGGGAAAGCTGTTGCCAAAGCCGCAGAGCCAGGCTGCAGCTCCTGGCCGAAAGCCCCCGTGGGCCGAGGCAGTCTGGGCTGAGCCCCTGTGTGGCTGTGAGCTGCTGCTCCAGGGAGGCTCAGGGTATGGCAGGCCTGGCCCCTGGGAAGAGTGCTGGGCGGGGGAGTGGCGGCCAGAGCCCAGGGCTCACCTGGACGTGGCTGTGGCTGTGGAGGGAGTAGCCGAGACAGGGAGCGTGCAGAGCAGGGCTGCCCACTGCTGGAAGGACATGGGGGCTTGGGCCTGTGCCCGCAATCACCAGGCCTCACAGGAGTGGAGGTGAGAGAGGGAGGCAGCCTTGGTGTACCTGGAGTCCATCTGCCCACAGGATGCCAGGATCTTTGGGTCAGCAGTGGGGGTCAGGAATCTGCTGCTAGACCGAACTGGCCCCTGCATGGGGACAAGAACACGAGCACTGCCCAACAATGAGCAGAAAGGACAGAGGGAGGCTTGGCCTCACAAGCCAACTCCAGCCTCTGAAGAGCTCTCTGAACATGAGGCTGCCAAGGCCCGGGGCCAGGTGCAGACTGCAGGAAAGGGTGCCCTGACCAGCCCCGTATCTTGGCGGGAGGACAGGCAGCTTGTCTGTCTCCCCAGGCTAGGCCGCTAGGGTCCTGCATGACTCACTCTGGCACGCTGAGCTCCAGATAGCGGGCAGCTGTGAGGAAGAGACTGCGGGAGACAGCTCAGGGGGCAGTCCAGAGGCTGGACACTAAATCAGCTCCTTCAGAGTATCTGGGCTTCGCCCCTCAGGAGGTGGGGCCAGGTCTCAGGTCAGGACCATGGATAGCTCATGGGGGAGCTGAGGAACTTGGCTCCAAACTCCACACCGGGGCTGGCGTGGCAGGGGACCCAGCGCCACCTAGGGCAGCTCTCCAGAATGGCACAGTGTCTTGGAGGGGAGGGGGCTCCCGGGCTTCCCTTCCAAGGCGAGCCCTACACGGACAGGCTCATCAGGCAGGGTGGAGCTGAGTCCTGGGGCTCAGGGAGGTGTCAGGGGCCTCACGGTGTCCCTGCTCCCCCTTAAGCCAATGATGGACCGGAACAAGGCGGCGAGCTCCCCAAGCTGCAGGTCGGCTTCATCGACTTCGTGTGCACGTTTGTGTACAAGGTGAGCAGGGCAGCCCAGGGCCCGGCTGGGTGTGCGGGGGAGGGGGAAGGCGGGGGCTGCTGTGGGGCTCCTCCCGCCTCAAATCTGCATTGAAACTCAAAATCGTCAGTCTCACCCCAAGGGGTCCCCTCCCTGTCAGTTCCTCAGGAAGATCGTGAAATTTCCCACCCGTCTTTCCCAGAACGTCCTCCTGCACACCCCACGTGCCTCCCCAAACCCCATCTAAAGGCGCCCCATGCAGGGCCCACACAGTGTTAAGCCACCAACTACAGGGTATGCGCAATGCATCCATCCAGGGTCTGAGCCCTGGGAAGATGGGGGTGGTCCAGCCTCCAGCTGGGCGCGCCTGGCCCCACAAACACCTAGGCAGCGCCGGGGGCAGTGGGATGTGAGCCAAGGACCTGGGACAGGTGCTGGACCTCGGCTCTGGGGACTGACCAAGGGGTGCGGGCAGAGCCCTCCCAAAGGTCAGCTGCCACGACTGTTGGCTGCAGTCTCAGGGGCAGCCCCATACTCCAAGAAGGGTGTTGGGTTCTGATCAGCTTGTCCCACTCCCCACCTCAGCCCCTGAGGCCTTGTGATTCCCTTTACTGAAGCATCAGCTCCCTTTTCTGCGTCCACCAGGGGGCTGGGGTCTGTGAGTGCTGGGAGGAAGGCGGGACCAGGACGTATGTGCTGGCACTCCCCGCCCCCCGCGCCTTCCTCACCTCCATCTGCCTGCACAGCTTGTGTGTCCACACGTGTTCATGTGTGAGCACGTGCTGTGTGACATGCGAGGTCCGTATGAGGGTGAAGGAGCCCTAGGACCCGCACATCTGCCCAGCCTTCTCAGCCCCCTTGCTAGGGAGTGTCCTTTCTGCTTGGATGTTTTCTACTCTGTTTTTCAGGACCTCACCCCGTAGCTCCTGTTCCAACCTCAAGGACACAAACCACAAGGCCTTCTCCCTTTTTAGGGCTTTGCTGGGATGTGGCATCTCTAACCACTCCACCTCTGGCCCAGCCCACCCAGGAGCCGCTACGGATGTGGTCTGACTTGTTTCCTTTCCAGGAGTTCTCCCGCTTCCACGAAGAGATCCTGCCCATGTTTGACCGGCTGCAGAACAACAGGAAGGAGTGGAAGGCCTTGGCCGATGAGTACGAAGCTCAGGTGAAGGCCCTGGAGGACCAGAAGAAAGAGACGACGGCCAAGAAAGGTCTGGGCTCCACTCCAGCCTCAGCCAAGGCCACGTGGCCCGGCCCTGGCCTGTGGGGGCGGGTGTGAGGCGACACGCGTCTGGACAAGGCACGCTCAGGCGGCCCTGTGGTCAGTGTGCCTGGACTCCGGGCTGCACAGACGGCCACCCTCCCAGAGGGAGGCCCATCCCCTAGGAACAGGCTGGTTGGCTCAGAGCGGCTGATGAGCCCGGTCTGAAAGGGCCTGCTCAGGGTCCGAGTCAGGGATTCTGGAGGGAAGTCACTTTTATAAAGGGGAGGAAAGCCAACTCAGCTCCTCTGTTCCCATCATCAATCAGCAGTTCCCTCTTAAGTAGCTCATAAACTCTACGCTCCCACGCCAGCCTCAGAGCTGAAACAGGAGACCCACGAACCCTAAGACGCAAGCTAGGGGTCAGCACGCATGGTGTTCCCGTCCCGGGTGCACAGCTTGCCCACCTCCGCACCCCACCCCCAGCGCTGTGGGAGCACGGCTCCAGTCACCAGCTGGCGCCCCCAAACCAGAACCCTCGAGGCCTGCTTGTGCTCTGCAGCTCATCACCATTCTCTGAAGCATCCGCAGGGGAGAGAACCAACAGAAACCAGCCAGCTGCGAGGCCACTGCTGGCGTGTCAGGAACTAAATCAGGGTTGGCCGGGCTAATCGGCTTAGGCAGACCAGGCCCTGCCCTGCCCTGCCCCCTGCAGGGTGAGTGGAGGCGCCGGGCCACTCGTGGTCCTCGCTCACCATCCTGTCTTCTCTTGCAGCGGGCACAGAAGTCTGCAATGGCGGCCCG